>CM060842.1:125742500-126217500 GCA_030762175.1 Metallyticus violacea | reverse complement strand
TTCAAAGTCAATTTAGGCGATTCCCTGTCATAGTGTTTTCATTGTGCTAAAAGATCGCTCCACACAGCACTAGTAACGGGAAGAGTGATTAACGTATGTTATATGCATATAGAAGATAACCTAGTCTCGTCGGGTAAGTCAATAAGTTCCATAAGTTGCTGTTTTTGTAGATGTCTTTATTTTCAGGTGTTCTGCCATATAATGCGTTCTGCCTTAAAATTATCTATTCCATAAAATTCTTCTATTTTACCAGTGATATTTCCAAATTCTAAATTTGTCATTGACAACATTTGTGCAGTATGTAACAACAATAAATTATAAGCATTTTCTTTAATTTTTTTTTCAACTTAACTAATAATGAAAGACGAAACAGCGCGGCGGCTCTGAAGTATTCTTTTGTGCCTGCAATGGCAACATTAGCCCTGGCGATTTGTTTTGTTGTTATTCTTGAAAATTTACTTCTTCTCAGATCTTCAATAATAGTACTGCGTTCTGAAAAATCTCCTTCAACACAGTTCAATTACCTAGTGTATTAATTGATTCGTTCAGCTCTGATGAGCTATTTACTTTTTAGTATGTGCAACTGTTCGGCCTGTAAATCTTTAGGTAATGGTTCTAATATTCTAGAGAACCTTGCTATAAAAAAAACACACAATAAAACTAGTTTTAATGAGTGTGCTATGCAAAGAGAAGGCTTGTTGCTTGCCTGTAGAATCTCCAATTGCTTGGGAAATGTTTTGAAGTTCATTTATGACACTCACATAATTATCACTGAATATTTTGAATGGTGTTTAATGCCCGATTTTACTACTGAGGCATCACAGACGGTGAATACTATTTTTAATGGTGTTTAACGCCCGTTTTAACTACCGAGGCCCCACAGGCGGTGTCCAGTGATAATACATGAAATGAAATTATATATTGGGAAAGGATTTTTAAGGAAGGAAACGTTCCAGGCCTAAGTTTGGGGTACCTCCCCGGTATTTGCCATTTATGAGGAGTGAGGAAAACCTGAAAATAACTGTCAGGGAGGACGGTTCCGGCGGGATTCGAACCTCAGACCTCCCCGTGCCTTAATGACCTCGGCCAACGGTAGCAGTGAGGTGAACACTGATGATACATGAGATGAAATGATATATTTTGAAAGGTTTTCTTTAGGAAGGAAATGTTCCAGGCCTTGGTTTAAGGTACGTCCCCGGCATTTGCCATTTATAAGGACTGAGGAAACCGTGGAAAAAACTTTATTCAGGGAGAATGACCCTGGCGGAGTTCAAGCCCCAGATCTCCCGCTCATGAGTCCGTGCCTTAACGACCTCGATCACCCATGGCGATATGTCACTGAATATAAGAATGCATTAGTATTTTTCAGTCCACCTTGTTTCAGAGAAGAGAGGATGTTTGCAATTCGTCTCCTGCGTTTAGAACTATGTTTGAAATATTTTGTAACAGCATTTATGGTAGCTGTACAGTTTTGAACAAGTGATATTTTACTGAGGTCATTAATTACCAAATTTAGGCTATGGGCTGAGCAATGCACACCGTTTGCTTTAGGAAAAGTTTCTTTTATTTTTGCTTGCACTTCAGCTATCGTTGAACACCCATCATAACCCTTTCCTGCTAGTTTACTCGTGTTTAATCCATGCTGAAGTAAAACTTTTAATACACAGTTTGCATCATGTTCAGCATCAAACTCATAAAGCGGAATAAATCCTACAATTTCTTCTTTCTTCCCATCATTTTCATCTTAGAATACATATCTCATACCAATTTATAATTGTTCTGTTCCACTAATGTCACAAGTTTGGTGGGTAAGAAATGAATACCTTACTGCCTGATTAACTTCCGAAGTTATTTCTCTGGAAATAATGCAACCGCATGTATCTATGATTTCATTTTGTATTCTGATAGATTTGTATTAGAAGGACAAGCTTCTAAATTCTGTGCTAATTATTACCCTCAGTTTGTACTTATAAGTTTAACAATGAATTGAATTTTCTCTCTTCGAAAGTTTTTCCTCCAAGAGCAATTTCTTCAGTTCCACAAAATATAACAGGTGAGATTATAGATTAGTTTTAATTTGTTTGTCGCGATTAACTGGATATAATTTTCATTTATTGTTCAGCTTTATTTTGAAAAATTTGATTTTTTAAATTTTGTTGCTTTCTCGACAGCTGTTTCGTGCATTTGAGTATTCACATGTTCACGGACTCTTTCGTGGAAATCTTTATACCTACAAAATATTGTATGAATCACCACAAGTCCGAATCCTAGATGAGAAAAGAACATAATTTACAGAAAGCTCCTTAGGAGTTGGGAATTTGATAGCAGTGGTGTGTATCGCATAAACCATTCATGAAAGAATTTTTGGGGGGTAGAGAATAAGCAGTGAAGTCATAGTCTTCATTAGTTTGCCAAGTTTCATTCAAAATTTTGTTTTTTAAAGAATCACTTAAGTTACAACCACTAATGTATTTTCCAATATCCAAGTCGTTGATTTCATGACATGCAGATGTAGATGATTTTTATGTTTCACTAACTTTACAGTAATTACAACCACCACTTATAATTGGCTATTAAATTTCATTCTTGTCAACATCAATACAATCACTAAGCTTTGCTCTCTTATTTGAAGGAAAATGAGCTTCAACTTTACTGGATGAATTCGCACTGGTAACAGTAAAATACTTCCTCAGATTCATTTGAAAAACAGATTGTGTTGTCATGCTATGCACCAACAGTTACAGATCGACAATAAGAGATAACTGTCCTTATTATAAAAACATTCGAGCTACAGCGCTGCAGTCATTGCTACCAACACCATTAAGCTCACAATCGCCATTGTTTGAAAACCTGCGATTTCGAATAAAAATAAGCTAGACATGTCTGTACAGATAAACAAACTTTATCTTTTATACTCAGATTGCTTCGTTGTTGATATTACACAATCTACTTTTTAAAATCGATATATAACAAAGAAAATATAGGTTAATCAGTTATGTTCCTTAAATGCTTTATTTTAAAATATTAGCGTTTTTGGCCATTATATGCAAATTTATTACTTTTAAAATAACTGCCCCTCTGTGCACCCCCTTCCTGTGGACGTTCATGGTCACATGATTCGTGCTCATTTTTACCGATTGTTATTACCCTATAATTAGAAAACGCTGCTCATGAGTTATTATCCCCTCAGGTTTTCGTAAGTTCAAGGTTGCTATCATTTCTGTATAAACTCCTCGTGCTTTAATATTGAATTTCTGGAACCAAACGTCCATTATTTAAGATTAACATGACTGAGAAATTTTTATTCACAGACCATTGGTTTTCTATCTGAAATTAGTTTATAACCTGTAATATTCATGCAGTGTTGTTCATTAACATTCTGTTAATATATACACAACACACTAAAATTGCAGCCCAGTCTTAAGTAACATAAACTCATCTCTCTCTCTCTCTCTCTCTCTCTCTCTCTCTACACACACACACATAAACAGGCTGTCAATGAACTACACCGAAATAATTTCAAAGTGTATAGAGACGTCACATAAAAGCAATTTGAGATAGGCAATGTATGGTCCGTAACTAAATATAACGCAGTTTTATGATGTTAAACATTTTTAATCAGGTGTTAATAAGTTGGTGTTAAAGCCAAGACGGGTGAAAATTTGGTTTGGAATGTTTTTAAAACTGCCTTCCAAGCATAGAAATATCGAAATTTCCGAAGCTCGTTATCAGCGTTTTTAAGATTTAGTGCCATAAAAATTCCTCAAATCTCGAACTAATCAAGTGACAGTGCGACACTGAACACCTATTAACTGCCTTCTTGCATTATGCAGCCTAATCTAGAGGGCGCTATTTAATTGTTTGTGTGGCGTAATGCATAACGCAAAAGCTATGATCCGCATCCCGCGAATTCGCTTTTTGTCATGTCTTTAACTTTTTTTATTGTCATTTTTATTATTAATATGAAATGCTGCGACACCAAGAATTATGAATGAAATTTACTTAATGCTTTCAACCTTTACTCTCTTTCTCAACAATGTGTGGAGCTAGAACGGTTTTTAAATTTTTCGATTTAGGTAAACCCCCACACCAAATGACCCAATTTCCCTGATTTTCAGGTATTATTTTTCTTATTTTATTTAACTGGTATACGTATACAGAGTTTTGTTGCCAAAAAGAAGAGGGTGCTGCTACCGCAAATTTTCAATTTTGAGTTTCAGGCAAACCTCCACTACTAACAATCTGATTTCACTGATTTTCAGAACTATTTTTTTATTTGATTTAAATGGTATATGTCTAGTTTTGTTGTGAAACAAGCAATTAATTATTGGTGTTGCGAGAGCGATTTTTAAATTTTTGGTTTCAGGTAAACTCCCAATCCTAATGGTCCGATTTCCCCCATTTTCATAAAATTATTTTATTTAAAAATGCATATGGAGTTTCGCTGCATAAAAAAAAACGATATTAATGCCACTTGACCGATTTTTTTAACTAAAGGTAAACCCTCCTCCAAATAGTCCGATTTCACTGGTTTTCAGACTCTATTTGCCTTATTTTATTTCAATGGCATATACCGAGTTCCTTTAAAACTTTTTAAAATGCGGCCGCTAGAGCGATTTTTAAATTTCTTTTAACCCTCACTCGTTTTTTAGGTAAACACCTAATCCTAATAAACTTATTTCACTGAAAACTATATTGCTTATACGGAGTTTTGTTGCGAAAAAACAAATATTAATGCTGCTAGAGCGATTTTTAAATTTTGGATTTTAGTTAAAGCCTTTCTTCTAACAGTCTGATTTCGTTGATTTTCGGAAAGTATTTTTCGCATTTTATTTAAATGGCATATTCGAGTTTCCTTAAATAAATTTAAAATTGCAGTCGCTAGAGCGATTTTAAAATATTGCTTTAACCGCCAATCGTTTTTCAGATTATACCCCACGTCTAATGGCCCAATATCCACGATTTTCGTAAAATACTCTTATCAATTTATTTTAAAGAAATCTACTGAGTTTCGTTGAGAAAGAAAAAAAAAAGTGACTGCCAGAGCTATATTATTATTATTTAACGAACTCAACGAACCGTTTGTTAATTGATGGTTATACGCCGAGTTTCGTTGAGAAAAAACAAAAAATGGGACCTGTAAAGCGTTAACGGATACCCATCCACACACACACACACACACACACACACACACACACACACAATATATATATTAAATTGTAAGTGCCTAGTAAACAATTTATATTTGGACAGATTATTAAAAAATCCTTCCATGGATACAACTGCAATAGCTTACATTCCTTCGGAATTTGCTAAAAGCAAACAAGGTATGGTAGTTTAGGCTCCTGGAGATGTATATGTAACAGACCATCACTATACGCACTGTGATGCAGCGTGTGTATGTTTATATTATTATTATGATGATGATAATGATGATGATGATAATAATAATAATAATAATAATAATAATAATAATAATAATAATAATAATAATAATAATAATAATAATAATAATAATAATAATAATAATAATAATAATAATTTACCTCACCAATCAACTGTAGACAGCCATTTTCAATCTCACTATATCTTAATACTTTGGCCTGAAATGTATCTTTGACTTCTTTGGTGATCCTTTGATTACTGAAAATATAAAAATGTCACCATAAATTAGTCATGTTCTGAGAAAAGGTCTAAAATCATTTGTACTATTGTAAAATAACTATTAAAAATTGAAAGTAAATGCACATTCTAAAATTTCCTCTGTCATTTAATTAAATAGCTGATCAACCAAAAATCTGTATTCTGAAACAAAATAAACGTTTGTTTTTTAAATCATATTTAACTACTAATTTTCATTAAATCCTCTTGCTACTGTACAATAGATTCAGAAGGCATTATTCACACTTTATTACTGTGTTAAGATGATGTGATGAGTGTATTAAGTTCCTAAAGAGGCAAAACCTCCTGCTGTAGCTGTTAACTCACATGGTGCAGTGGTCCCTAAGAATATTTTGTGTTCTAGTCTTATGCCTAGTATGCTGTTCTTAATACCAAAGTACAACACTCAATATTTTATTGCACAGAAAGACATAAAAAACCAAAACAACAAGCAATGAAGCCAGTATAAGCTGCTTCTTTAGCAGACAGAATGCAATGGATAACATTTGTAAAGTTCTCCTCTTTATTGCAAGGTTTTCCTAATTTAGAATGCAGTGTGCATAGTGTTTGGTAGCATACAGTCCAATGGTCAGTCAAATCCTAAAAAATAACTAGCTCGCTCATGAAAAGATGTTATACATCAAAATGTACAAAATCATATTAATAAGATTGCTCAAATATTTGTTTTTATAAATGAGGAAAATCTAGACATCTTAATTGGGAATTGTGGCATGAAACTAACTGAATTTCATAGTAATATAATTCCTGTTATATCAGTAGTTGCTAGTTTCTGTAAATCCAATTGACAATAGGGTGGAGTTGGAATATTGGTGTTACTAAGTATTGAAGTCCTGGTTCGAATAACTGCAATGATTATGAAAATTAATCAATAGCAATAGTCTAATCTCATAGTTATTGGTGTATATTGACAACTCAAAGGAAATTTTGATACCTTTATTGAACATCTTTATGAACTATTTAATGTAAAACTCAATAATACTCAAGACAAAATAGTAATTTTGAGTGATTTTAATATAGACTTTCTTAAAAAAAAAAGTAGCATAGGGGTATGTTATTGAATTTAATAAACAAAGAGAAAATGAGTATAAAATCTCCAATAGATAAAATATTTTAAAATGCTTAAAAACAACTTCGTGGCCTGACTCTTAATGAATAAGGAAACTGTCACCTACCTATCCAACCTAGCATAAACCGCCAATCATTTAACAGTTGACAATGTGAGCAAAGATCTCACAAAACATGTCCTGAATTTTTAAATTATGTAAGTGAAACGTTAAGAGCGTTTGATCATTATATTAATATTTTAAACGTTTTTAACTCAGTCCGTTTCCTTGTTCATTAAGAGTGAGGTCATGAAGGTGTTTTTAAGCATTAAACTATTTTATTAAAGTGAAGTTAAGCTAAAATATGCTATCACAGAACCAGCAAAAATTGCAAACAAATCTTGCAGCTATCAACAATATTGACAAAACTGAATTTAGTACAAATGTTTTATCTTGTCTATCTGACCACATAGCTCAAAGCATCAGGGCAGATAGTCATGAACTAGCATGCCTTGGAACAGAGCCCGGTCTCCAGATATTTCAGTAGGTAACTGCTGATGAACCAGGGACTGGGAGGCCGAGCCAATCAAATTGGAATAAATTTTGATTGGAATTGGTGCCTTCTGAAATTGCAAGAAGGCACTGCTCCTAAATGTTGTATTTAAAAGTAATATTTTTTTTATTTGTTTTTATTTTGTTAAAAAATTTCTGTAGATTCATGAGAAATCAACACCACCACCACCACCAATTGCTATTTGAATAAAGAAGTATTGTTGTTCATAAAATAACGAATATCAAATTACTGTTAAATTTTCAGCAAATTTGTTTTAAAATGTAGTTAAAATATAATTAAAAATATTTTTCACAGTATTAAATTTGTGTAATCTTGAAATATCTAAAATCAGTTTCCCAGATTTGCTATAATGCTGTTTTTGACATTTTACATCAACAATGTAAAACATTTCCATCAAGCTATTCTTCTAAAATAACATTTTTATCAGATGATATAATGATGCCATTTAGTTTATCACACTTTGCACATACTTGTAAGATGTAAAGCACTTTTTTGTTATACTGACACCGATAAGGCTCAAGTATTTGTTTACATTTTGTTGGTTGCACGACTACTATTGTTTGAAAACCCCTTGCTCAGATGCTGTTTCTGTTTCTTCAATTTGTACAAGTGAAAGCTGACTGAAGAAGAAATTATTGAAGTACTGCAAGAAAGTGATTCAGGTTATTAATGAAGGAACATAGGCTGGAGTCGCAAATACAACTAGAAGTATCCTCCAGGCTGTTATGCCGCAGTCTGCTGGAGCTAGGAATTCTAAACGTTTCGCCCACAACTGGTGAGGATATCTTCAATGGCGTGCCTTCCGACCTTCGACGGAAAAAAGCTGGTTAACTGATGCAGGTCCGCGTCGAGCCGATTCCTTGTCTTGGGGAGCGCCTGGCTACTAGGTGGGTATGTATCTCCCTCCCTGTATGCCTTCGGTGTTATGTATTGCGTTATGTGTCGGATTAGTTGGAGATGGGCCGCAAGTGCAGCCCCTTGTACTTGCTTTCTATGCCAACACGCGTAGTGTAGCTTGTTTGCTTGCGCATGGCCTCCCATCCAGTGTCGACCATGCCCAATGCGCCTTAACTTAACTGGCAGTTCCGAGCGCGACTACCGGGGTAGGTCAGACGATTGGCGGGAAGTCAGCATTCAGGCTGTTTAGATTGACTACAGAAATTCTGCAGTAAGCCCGAGGGCGGGAGTTTCTTTGTGCGTAAGAGCCGTTTTGGATGTCTGGCCTAATGAGCGTAGGCTTTTTGCGCCAGCCTCTCCTAATGGTGTCGATGATATACTCGAGGCCAGAGGTTTCATGAAGGAAAACAGTGGGGAACATACAATCTGTGCCAAAAATTATCCTCAAGGCGATGTTTTGCGCCTTTTGCAAATACGCAACGTTGGATGGACCTAGGTATCGCTGTATTGGATTGGATTGATTTATTACATTTTGAGGCCCTGTGGCTGTTATAGTATTCCAGACTTACTGGATGACACATGTTACACAATACATTGTTACATTTTGAATTTTTATTGCAAGGAACCCATGCATGGGTCAAAACTGTAATACTCATAAGGGCAACTTCTTTTGTGATTTGTTTTTTGGTTGTATGGATGGTGAGGTGTGTGTTTTTCTGAGTTTGGTGTTTATATTTATACTGCAGGTTTACTTAATTCTATAATATTGTAAGTGTACTGAAGTATATATGTATGTATGTATGTATGTATGTATGTATGTATGTATGTATGTGTGTGTATATATATGTGTATGTGTGTGTGTGTGTGTGTAGGGATTTTCAAGAGATTGTCTAAAAGGTTTTTATTCATTTGTGCTTTCTGTGCTGAGGCTCTTCTTGGCCTATTTTTTGAATGAATTGGTTTGTTTATTTCTTTATTTTTTGCCAGGTGTGCGTGCAGCCGCCCTCAAGGTTTTCCAGGAATGTGGGTAAGTTTAGTTGTCGTGAGTAATTGGGGGGGGGGGGAGGTCGTGAAAAAGTTTCTTAGGCTTTCGCGGCCGGCGTTAATCCAATAAAATGATGTTTCCGGGCTTATTGGTCCAAAAGATGTAAACACACCTGACGTTTCGCCCGTCACTCCGTCGGGCATCTTCAGAGGATATGACTATCACCACTCGATTACTGTAGCTCAAGTCAAGTAATCGAGTGGTGATATTATAAACTTTCGCTGCTTGCCTCTGTTGACTGTGTTTCTCGTGTGTGAGTTCCAGTTAAGTTTTCTGTCGAGATATTAATCGTGGTTTGCACTGCAGTTGTTGATTTTTATGTTTTATTTCAATTAGTGACTGTTTGTGTTACTAAAGTATATTGGTTCGCTTTTGTGTGGCGATTTCCAGGGTCCGCACATTGAAGATATTTGTTTGTTTGTTTGTAGGGTAGCGTTATGTTATAAATGGTCGTGCCGTCAGCATAGAGAAGTGGTTTGGTATATGGGTCTGTTGGTATATTCCGCCTGTACAGCGCTTACAGGTATGGAGCTCCATGTGAAATTCCAGCGGTCATAGGGCAGGAGAGTAATTTTTCTTGAGAAATTTGGACGAGGAAGCGTCGTGTTGTCAAATATATGTAGAAAATGCCGAAGGGCCGGTAGCTGATGAAAAAACTTGTATTTAGCCAGCATTTATCGAACGCGGCTTTCACATCCAAGAAGGTGTTATTATTGGTATTGAATTGGGTGGTTAAATGATCAGTAGCTACAGTTCGGTTGCCTGAAGCCGAACTGCTGTGGTAGTAGAGCTAAGTTGTCTGGTAATATTTTTTACCTTAAGAATTTTCTCTAATAACTTTCCCATGCCTGAGAGAAGGCTGATGGGTTTATAGTTTTCAGGATTTTTTCTGTCTTTTTCAGTTTTTTGTATAAGTATTTTGGCCTCCTTCCGGGCCTGGAGAAAGTAGTGCAGTTTTACACAGGAATTTAGAGTATGTGTAAACTGGATCAGAGCTTTCCTTGGTAAGTTTTTTTGTATTTCATTTCGAATGCTGTCTGGCCCAGGAGCCTTATTGTTTTTCAGAGATTTAATTGCCTGATATACGTGCAGTGTATTTATCGGGTTCGTGGAGTTTGTAGGTAGAGTGTTTATCCATAGATTTACCCACGTGTTGACTAACGTGTCGTGACCAGGGTATATAGTGGGATTAACTGAATATTTGAACTGTAACATTTCGGCGAATATTTTTGATTTGTCATTTGGGTACCAGCTTATTCCTTGTGTGGTGTGGAGTGTTTCGGCTGTTGGGTTTTCCTCAGTGGAGGACGTAAAGACTGGAAGTAGGGACCAGAGCGACGTGTCCTTGTGTGTGACGATTAGTAATTTTTGCTCGAACTTGTTATATTTATTTATGTGTATTGGCCTTAACCATTATGACAGTGCCCTGTATGCTATTAGCCTTGTTGTCCTCCAATGACGAATGTATTTGCCCCTAGTCTATCAGCATCTGGGAGAGAGGTGGATGGGGGAGGAAGTTTGGAGTAGGTGGTAGTTTTCCTTAGAGCAGTCTTGAGTGAGGCAGTAAAATTGTTAATGCCCTGATTTATTTCGTCGATGTCTGTGTATCGCCTCCTGAGTTCGGCCATTCGGTGCATAAGAGTTTTAAATTGATGTCAATCAGCAGTGGCTGTGTTTGATAAGTGGGACCTCCTATGACAAATTTATTTGGGAAATGGTCCGAGCCCAGACTGTAATACTTTCATCATCATGATATGTGTATTCCAGATCTATTAGGACTATGGTGCCAGAGGATGGTCCGGGAGAGTCCTGGGTTCTATGTTGTTATGGTGCAGTAGCAGGTCTAACAATTGTCGCTGGCTTTGTTACAGAGTCGCGAATTCCAGCAGATGTGCCGTGCATTTACATCTCCTGCTATTATGAACTTTGAATGCGCATTAATTAATTTATCTAGGCCCCAGATCATTCCTTCTGGACTGGATTGGGAAGGACGGTAGTCTGCTATGGTGTTTTGCTGTTTGTTAATCAAAACTTGCATGGCTGTACATTGAGGCTTTCTAGTTGGGGGAGGGCGAGGCAATGTTGTTTCTGGTATTACTGCGGTGCCGCTCCCGCGTTGCAGTCCAGGTCGGTCTAATCTGCGAGCTGTGTAACCTGTTATTTTGTAATGTTTTTCAATTGGTTTTCAATTAGTTTCTATTATAAATGCCATGTCTGTCATTAGCTGTTTTAATAGATTTGTCGGTTCATAGGTGCTGACGTTGGCGTTCCACAACAGGGCTTTGATATTTTTGTGTGATGTGTGTGGTTGTAAGGCCATTACAGTATGTTGTCAAGGAATTCAAGGATGATCTGCCAGCCCTGTGGCCGCTTCGAGCTTACTGATACTTTCTTTTATATTGTTGAATATTTTGATCATATTTAATTCTTTAAATGATGTTAAAATTCATTTGATGGATGTTGTATGGTTGTTTGTATAGTTGCCGATGGTGCGCCTGCTGTGGCCATTGCAAACGACACCCCTGTTTGTACTGGGGAATTGTGTGAGATGGGGCAGAGGTTGGCTGAAGTGTGATTATTTGTTTAGTTAAGGCGAGTTGCTGCATATTGGTAATATTTTCACTGTTCTACTTCAGGATCGTCAGCACGATCTACGATGACGAGAAAACTTGGGATGATGACTCTTACTGAAGGATTGTCTCCTTGAGCGGCTTTTGTTAGCTGCTGCTTGAAAACTTTTGGATTTATACCCTGGTTTTGGAAGTCCCAAGTGATATCTCTCACCGGAGTATCTACTAGCAGCCCTCTGACGATTCGGCGAATATCGCGTGCTTTATTAACAGCAAAGGAGAAATATTGAATTTCTCGCTTCTTGAGTGTGCTCAGTAGCTTTTGGTGGTCTTTGGCAACTTAGCCTAAAACTGTAGATGTTACCTTTTCGTATTACCCCGCATTCGCCCATAAGTGTTGGCATTACTTCCTTTAGGAAGGTCGCAACCACCTGTAACAAATCCACGATAACAGAAGGTATGTGGCGTCTAGTAGTGATAGTCCGATTTAATCCTCTTTTGTGCCAGATGCCAGTTCAGATCACCTGGGAACACTTGCCCAGGTGGGTGTCTGGTCAGCAGTACCTAGCCGCGGGCGGCTTTACCTGCTCACTGGAAGCAGGAAATTCAAGATAACGCAGGAAGAGGGATTGTGATAATTTGGTGCCAACGACTAGTGGAATACTCAGACGGTCACCCATCCAAGACCTGACCATGCCCAGCGCTGCTTAACCTCGTGGCACGTAGTCCCCTTTGGTCCAGATGCTAGATGCCCAAAGGGGACTACGTGCCACGAGGTTAACGATCTTAAACTTTACGCCAGTTGGTGTTAGCAGCTCACAGGAAAAAGCGGACCAAACAGGAGTAAGCGGAAGATTGCAGGTCTCAGAGCTGCTTAATCTGCAATACATTTTTCTTCAAATAACTGTAGTACATCATACAGTTATAGGGAGGTCATTCAACAGTGGCCCACCCTTCCCATAGTACATTCACTGGTAAACAGCAAACCAGTAGTGAAGCGTGCCGAGAGGGCGCCGGATCAACATGCAGAAGGCGGTGTCCTGACAAACCTATTTCAGACAGACTTAGGCATCTGATCACTATAAGCGGGTTGTATAGGGGAAATATAAGTGTAAAGGGCTCTCTCCAAGCCCGCGAGTGTTCTCACTCACAGCAGGCCCACTTCCCTGAAAATTGGGGTGCCGCCTCAATGCTTAAACATCTTATTTCCTCATTGACCGATCTGACAGTGACTGTACCCTCCCCTCTCCTTCCCCTTTGCCAGCACCATAATCTAATTAATTAATTATACAGTTACTGCATTTCCTTATTCCTTGTCAATGGATTCAGCATCATCTGGGGACGGAGTTCTATCATCTGGCTATACTACTCAACAACAGGCCGGCAGAAGTTAAGGACAATGTTCCCAGCTGGGAACCACGTACACTGACAAGCTTCACTGTGGTGTCACATCAAAAGACAAGGCGTGTTTTAGATTCCCCGCCACAACAAACCTCTCCCCCTCCTATGGAGGCTGCAACAACAGGCAAGATCCCACCGATCTTCGCAGATATTTTAACCGACTACAGAACTGTGATTAAAGAACTCATGACCAATACAGATGCAACTACTGAAGTGGTGAGAGGCCGCAGAGAGATAAGGCTGCAAACTTACAGCAAAGAACATCATAAAGCTGTGGTAGCTTTTCTCAAGCAGAAGAACATAAGACATCACACGTACGACAGGGAGAAAACAAAGAAGAGCCAGTCCAGAAACAGCCACTGGTGAAATTGCACAGGTCATAAAGAGCATTAACCCAGGTTCATCAAATGATGAAAACCGCGTCAGGAGAAACAGAGAAAGCAGACCAATAGGTCCCGATGCCTTTGCATTCTGTTGTAGAGGCCGCCACACCAGGACAACAATGTCAACTGAAAGACATTCGTGCCTTACTTTGAACATGGGTCATGTGGGAAGAGGTCCATGAGAGAGCTGGACCTACGCAATGTTTTTGGCGCTTAGGTTACAAGCACACGAGCGCCAACTGCTCTAGAGCTCTGCGCTGCCTCAAATGCGGAGGCAACCATCTGGCTGTCAATTGTGCAAACCAAATGGACCACCAACTTGCCTACACTGTAAAGGGATAAATGTGGCCACCTAAAAAAGATGCCCTGAACGACTATGGCTTATTGCTGACCAGAGCGCCCTGACGGAGGCACCACCGAATCAGAGAAACTCTCGGGTAGTCCAAAAAAAATTTGTCACAACAACAGTCTCAATTTAAAGTTCCAACTACTCCAAAGAAATCAAAACCATCTTAGCAGAAATATCGACCTCCAACTGCAACGACGCCCAACAAGCAGCAGCCAATTTCGACAAAGAAAACCTCAGCCAAGACTCATTGTCTTAACCCAAGGCAAGACAGAACAGAGCTCAGCAATCCGAGACACAACTAGAGAGCGTAACAATACTCAAAGCGATACAACAAAAGAGAATAGAGGTTATGTGTGTGGATATCTTAACAAACAGTAGAACATTTCCTTCTGAACTCCAGGCAACAGTCTACAGTGACTGTGACGCTACATTAAAGCTTGCGGCGCTCTCTGAAGTGTGCAAACCACTTCGATTTGCATACCTGAATGCGAACGGAATTAGACATCTAAAAGAGAACCTGATCGAGTTTGTACGAACGCTATGTGTTGCTAATTTGTGAGACACGCCGTAGCCCGGGAATGAGCTTCCGGCTTCCAGGTTTTACAACACAGAAATGATAGCACAGGAAGACCAAAAGGTGGTGTAGCTCACATCTAACACATGACTTTGCCCCGCTGCCCCTTCCCCACTACTTACTTGGAGCCAGTCGCAATTGTGACAAGCATTGGCGGCAGAAAGACTGCTCTGATTACCGGCTGTTACCCGCCTGGAGCTCCGTTCATTGTTTCATGTCTTCCAAAGACTTTATTAGCGAGTGATTTTGATGCCATACCCAGGCAATGGAATTGCGTAGCAGCAAATCCTAAAGGTCAACGGCTTACAAATTTTGTTAATGCTGATGCTTCACTTGAGGTACAAGGACCAAAACTCCCACGTTGAACCCCAGGGTTGGTAGGTCCAGTTCAACTGATATGCTGTATTATATAGAACTTGAAACAATAAATTATCTAAATTCTGATCATGAACCAGTAGTATACCTGCTTGTCGGGTAGAACTCAGAACAACTGTATTTATGAGACAGATTGGGAAGCTGCCATTGCAGCCACTGATCAAGCGTTCCATCCCATTCCAACTATTAAGACAACAACAGAATTGAATTCAACAGTAACTAATTCTCAGACTCAATCTTAAGTATAGCCAAGCAATAAACAAACAGATTTCCGGCAGAGGTTAACAATCCACATGCGCTGCCGCAATATTTACATGAAAAGTGCAAAAGAATTTGCAGCGTCATCAGCATCACTCAGCCCTGCGCAGGATGTTTAAAGCTTTCCGCTCCAGGATGCGCTGTCTTATAGGCAACACCATGCCAATAGATGAAGGATTAGCATAAACACTGATAAGACACAAGTCCTGATAATAAAGCACAAGAAAAGATGAAGAGAAATGAAAAAGCACATTCACAATAAATAATGAAATAGGTCTTGTACCAAAATCAGCAAAATGTCTGGGAATCACATTACAATCCAAGCAACAGACAACAAAACACCACAAAGAAATTACACGCAAAAAAAAAGAGCAAATGGAACTCTGTCCAACATCCGAATCTAACTGGAATAAAAAAGCTGTCTCCAAAAATTATCATGCATCTATATCAAGCATTAGTCAGACCTATCATCAGATAAGTATCAGTCACACTAGCACGAATAACATCACAAACGACAATAAACCAATTAAATTGCATAGAGAGGAAACACTTAAGACTACCAAAATGGTACAAAGGAGAGGAAGTGTACCAACTAGCGAAAATAATTCTACTAAACGAATATTCAAAAACACACAAATAAATTATATTGCAAAACCAGCCTACAGAAGAACTCTCAAAAATCCACCGTTACTAACGCTCATCAAAGTATATGATGAACACAGACATACCACCTAGCAAAACTGGTCCTGTAAAAACCGATCAACAATAAACAAAAGAAATAAACTTCAGAGAACCAAGACCAAATAAGTAAATAGGAAAACTATAAACAAGAAGTCCAAACAACAAACCCCAACAACCCCCCCCCCCAAATTACACAGGTAAGCAAATTGGAGTAAAAAAATAAATAACAAATAAAATAAAATAAATAAACAAATATATAGTAAACAAATATATACACAAAATGTATAAATATAAAGTAAATACTGGCAGCTGACCCGCACTTCCATCGTTCCTTCCATCCACCAACAAAACCAACAGCCCTGAAACCACTCCCTTGCCCACGGCGGACAGCCGCACTTTCGTTCAAGGAAACGCACTAATAAAACTTAAACGCAAGCTGAAGAGGAAACAAGTTCCTAAGCAGCCTTGGAAGAGGTCTTGCCTCGCCCTAAACACCAGCATAGCCAACACATCAGACGCAGCACGGAGACTTCATCCATACCATTGAAGATGTCCGCCGCAGTTGTGGATGAAATGTCTGGAACTCTTATCTCCGCAGACCATGACATAACAGCCCAGAAAATACTTCTAGTTATATTATTTTAGTCCATTTGATTCACACTACATGCCAGATGATAGTGTTAGTGAAAAGATTCATGCAATATTGAAATTTTTAATAAAGAAATAACTTAGATTTCACTTATTTTGCTCCATTTGCTTGAACATGATTCAAAGGCTGTTTCCTTCATCTTCAGCATGGTTCCATTGCCTGCTTTCCAGCGTGGTATTAAGATGTCGATCTGTGGATTTTACGAACTTTGTAATGAGGTTACTGTTATTTGGAAGATCAAAATTAACTAAATTTTTCTTGTTTTTTTTTATGAATATATTTTCCCATATTGTTAATTCTATAGGTTTTTGAAGAACTTTTAAAGAGTTTAAAATGTATATAACTATATATAAACGTATATAACTATATTTCATGTATATAACTTACATCATTAGTTTAACTAATGATGTAAGTTATATGCATGAAATTGAATGTCCATCCAATTACGGGGAAGATGGTAGTGCAACACTTCCAAAAAGTGGCGTGTCCTTGGGAAGAAATGGTTTTGGTCTGGAATAGCCCTCCTGATTAGACTATACAAAAGCGCAATATCATAAAACAAAAAAAAATCCCAAAGAGTTTTTATCAAGATAGAGCAGAGAAGGAAAAAAAAAATAGTTTCACGTGGGGCGATACTTCAGTGTTCCATGTACCCTAGAGAGGTTAGGCTATGGTGCTGCATTATACATAAGTTATCAATGTTGAAAATGTAAATTGTGCCAGATTATTGAGGATTACAATCATCCCAAAGGTGTAGTGGTGGGATCTTTAGACCATGATTCATACTTATTCCTGCAAAAGATGACCAATGGCATTATTTATGAATTCAATTTATGTATGTGTAAACATAATATTATCGGTGAAATAACCCATCCTGGAATATATCTAAAAAAAAGTGTAGATGCCACATATTACTTTCTGAATTAGCTGAAAACTTGATCATTTACTGTCCTCTGCCTTTTCCCTCTCCCAGCGCAACAGTCATTAATCCATACAGCAAGAAAATGTTGAGTCTGGTATAGCGGTTAGAGCTGCAGTCCCGAGCGACAGCGGAGAGAGTCGTAGGTAGTGCTATTTCCACATAATAAGGAATTCAAGCGCAATGGCATGATCGTCTTCACAAAACCCTTAGGTAAATAATGCAGCTGTAACTTCTGCTCCACTGTGTATAGTTGTTCAGATATAGTTACATACAGAAATGTTAATTCAAAGATGTGAGAAGTGAATTGCAATAGGGGTAAATATATTGAAAAGTGAAATATACTTTTTGTCTTTATCATACATAGAAAACGGTTAGGCCGGAAACTTATGAACCTGCTCTCGTAACTCAGACGGTTAGAGCGTCATGATATAGTCGTGAAGATAGTGGTTTCGAAACCTCACGTACTAATGTTGTTGTTGTTGTGGTTTTTTTCCCTTCTGTCGGAGTTAAAGGAGATTTGCCACCACTACAATCATTTACTCGCTAACAAAGTGCACGCACACATTGCGCTATTCATTGATGTTTACCAATCAAATGAGATTTGCCACCATTTCAGTGATTTATGTGGACCTATCAATTTATATGAAAAAGCAAGCGTAGGCCGTAGCGAACCGCAGAAAACCACTGGGTTAGCGGTTTCTAGTATTTACCCGAGGTTAGCGTTAAGGTAAGTGTGTGTATATAAATCAATTGCGAATTCCAATAAGAGGTGAATTGCCACCGTTACAATATTTTACCCGCCTACTTAATATCAATTGACATGTAAAAGTTACGGAATATAACGCATAGGTCACATGTTAAAAAAAATAATACTTGCAGCATTTACAATCGACCACGCAGTTCGACTCTCTCCGCTGTCGCTCTAACCTAGACTCAGAATTTTCTTGCTGTATGGATAAGTGTGTAGTTCTGTAGTTTGTGCAAATAGATTTTCTCTAATAGTGTCCAACCTATGATCAGGAACCTGCTTGTAGTTTAGTTTCACTTACGTTACCCTAAAAACTTACTTTCGGAGTCCCTAAGCTTATTCTTTGCAATAAAGTGGATGATATGCGGGATCTGTGAACAACCAGAGAAAGGCTTGTGTTAGACCTCGTAGTGTTCAAATAAAGATCTCGTCTGCTGTCTTAACCTCCTTTGTTTTCGCAGTAGAAATCACTGATGCGCTAATTTTCTTACATCTTATGCTTCATAGCACCATGCATTTTAACTGCGCTTAACAACATGTAGAGCCTCCAAAATAATTTACCACTCGAAGCGTTCCACATACCACCTATTTTTATTTATTTATTTGTTTATTTATGTTTGTGTCCAGAGTTTATCTGAATTTTATTTCTATCCTTCTGTACCAATGAAAGCACATTCTTCAGATCTTAAATTTAATTCCTTTTACGTCTCGTTCTCCAACAAACTAGTAATAATATATTCACTAAGTTTGTCCATTTTCATTCAATAAAAACACATACTACGTTATAAATAGAACGCGATGAGGTTTCCTGGGGCTCACGAACGAACTTCATAAGATGGTAATGGGTGAATGACTTCACTTGTAACCATAGCAGCCATGAAGTCTCACGCATGACTTTACCTCTGGTGGCCTTAATCAGCTACAATCACAAATTCATTACGAAATATATCCTGTCCGGAGGAGCAACATTTCACGGGAGATAGTCCAAATATATCACAGCAAAATAATTAAATGATTATGAATGTTTGTGACTAGTAAGGCAAAACTTTAATGTTTATTAAGGGAACAATGGGACTGGAGGCCCAGCCCTCCCTCTAAAATTGGCCTTAATATTGACTTAAGTTAAATTAAATGCCCATGTTGGAACTTTGTAAGCATCGAGTGTGAAGTACTAAATACAAAGAACACTCGTGTTTATAGTGCTCTCCTTACACTTCGGACTATGGATAAAGGAGAATGTTGCAAACGCTTTACAATTACGTTACTTCCATCTCGGTATAATTATAAAAACATGCATATCACAATACTAGGCAGAAATCACCTTACTTACGTGTGTATGCATTATACAGACTGCAAGCTGCTCAGTACAAACATTGCAGTTTTTTTTTTTTTTTTTTTTTTTTTTTTTTTTTTTTTTTTTTTTTTTAAGAAACTGAAGTATCACGCCTTTGCTCTGTACCTGATTATCTAATTTAAAACTTACGCTGTTTTTCTTTTGTACTTTAAACCAATGAATTTATTAGCTCTATTATTTCTCATTGCTATTCGATTATTGTCATTATTATTAATTTAATCTATAAAATGTTATCTTTCATATATGGATGTACAAAAATTTATGACGATATTTACAGAAAGAAAGATTATTGTTTATTTTTTTCACATGTCAAGAAAAGCCCACTTACTATGAGGTCATGATCCTTTACCATTCAAATTTCTAATGACTGCAACAGTCTCTCAACCAAGCTTCACCATGTGCAAAGTCACAATAAACACTTTCATGCTTTAAAAGAAAAGAAAAGAAAGAAAGAAAAAAAAAAACTAAACGTTCAAGATGTGACAGTTTATACTGTGATGACTGTGGTGCTAAAAGGTGCTTTGCAACAAATAATTTGAGAACATCTTAACCAGACTTGCTATTCTAGAGCTACGTGATGAATAATCGTGCCCAATATGTGGTTGCGAATAACAGAAGCAAACAACTGCTCCCAGTTTACTTTTCTATGTCCTTTTCCGGGATATCCGCTGTGGAATTATTTTCCATATTAAGGTTCTAAACTTGGAATACCAGTTGGTAACAACTTGTTTTACACAGATCATTTCCTTTGAGTTCACTACAGCTAGAACAACCACACATGCTATGTGTACGCTCCTAAAAGCCCACTGCTGATATTGATTATCCACTACACCGACCAGTGTGGCCAACCTGCTAAAAACGAAAAACCCCAATTTTCGATCCAAAGCTATATTTGGTATTAAAATTTTTGTGTCCTTAAACGTTATAATAGTACAATAGGCGTTTCCTAAAAGAAAGTATCAATAACAACTAACTTCGTTATACGAGGTCTGTTCAAAAAGTATCGCGAATTTTGTGGTTTTTCAAAAACTATTTATTTATTCATGAATATCTATTTTGTCCCCTTCAAAGTAATCCCCACCACATATTATACACTTGTGCCAACCTTTTTTTGCAATCCTCGAAGCAATTTAAAAAATAGTTTTTTGTGATCTTGTTCAGCTCCTCCTTCGATGCCGTTTTTATCTCCTCAATCGTGGCGTAGCGTCGTCCTTTCATGGGCCTCTTCAGTTTTGGGAACGAAAAAAAGGTCACAGGGGGACAGGTCTGGGGAGTACGGTGTCTGCGGCATCATAAACGTGTTATTTTTGCCCAAAAAATCGCGCACAAGCAACGACGTGTGAGCAGGGGCGTTATCATGGTGCAAAAGCCAATTTTTGTTCTTCCACAAATCCGGGCGTTTCTGGCGGAAATTGCGCATAACTTGCAGGTAATATTCCTTATTGACCGTTCTACCCTGTGGCAAAAACTCATGATCCACCACACCCCTGTAATCGAAGAAAACTGTAAGCAAAACCTTCACTTTCGACCGAACTTGGCGCGCATTTTTTCGGTCTTGGCTCGTGTGGCAGCATCCATTGGGATGATTGAGCTTTAGTTTCCACGTCATAACCATAAACCCATGATTCGTCACCAGTTATGACCATCTGGAGCAAATTTGGGTCGTCGCGGAAAGAGTTCAACAGCTTCTTAGCAACGTTAATGCAATGGTGTTTTTGGTCGACATTGAGCAACTTTGGTACGAATTTTGCGGCGACCCGTCTCATGCCCAAATCATTGATAAAAATCGAATGGAACGAGGCAATCGATATGTTTAGGTCCTCAGCAACTTCTCTAACGGTGATTCACGATTGGCCAATACTATTTTCTTCACTTCTTCAATGTTTTCGTCTGTTGTTGACGAGCTCGGGTTTCCGGGACGCTCTTTGTCGTTCACATCTTCTCGACCCTCTGAGAACATTTTGTACCACCGATAAACGTTGCTTTGGTTCAAGGTAGCTTCACCATATGCCACAGTCAGCATTCGGAATGCATCCGCGCACTTAATTTTGTTTTTCACACAAAATTTGATACAGATTCTTTGTTCCATTTTTTGGAATAGGCAAAAATCGAAGACGAGCCAAAAACACGTCCAAGCAAAATAACTGTTAAAATTAACTGAACATTCAAAATGGCCGAGATTGTCAACATAAGTGAGGGATATGAGTACCAACATAACGCCACAAAACAATCGAAAATCGAACATACGTAGCCCGCGGAAATTCAAAATTCGCGATACTTTTTGAAGAAACCTCGTATGCTGGTCAGAAACTTCGGTTCATATTCAATTTAGAACGTGTTCACTTGACACAATCAAAGGCTTGCGTGTAACTTTGATAGCTATACTTTAACTATGACTATATAAATATCACTTATTTTTTACCCTCTTAGCTTGTTAATCTTTGTTCTGGCTTAGCAGTAAAAACTTGCGCGGTCTAAAACACACAACGCAATACTGTGAGCAGGGTTCGAATCCAACGTTGACGACGGGCGGGGGGAAGTGAAGTGCAATATAATCATATGTAATCTTATATAAAAATCATTAATGCAGAAAGCCTGATGAACAATTGAATCAATATAATATTCTAAATAATGAAATACAGGAACAGCTTACATTGGTATGACGAAAATATGGAATACTTTTTTCAATTTGGGGTGTCTATTGCAGAATGATGTCCAATCTGCTGCAAACCGCTCAGCTGAAAAATCTTTTGGACCTGGCCATTAATGAGTCGCAAATATCACAGACGTTAGTGTTTTTGTGATTCCGGAGTTTAGTAAGAGTGACCCCTGTCACAATCTACGGAAGACAGTGAACTTATTTGTATCCTTTCCTTTAATATTTCGGCAACATTTTTTTTAAGCTGGCACATTAATATCAAAGTTTTCACAACAATAGAAGAGGCAGTAATTTCAAAGTATTACATCACCAAATGGATTAATTCATTTAATTCCTGTAGCAACCACATTTAATTAAAGCATCATTCTTTAAGAAATAAACTGGCACTGAAACATCTGCGGGCATATTCCCACCAATCCTGGCCAGTCCCGAGCGACAGCGGAGTTCACTCCAACATTTTTAAGTAATATAAACTGTGTGTTGCCCTGTGAAAAATGAATAAATAGTACATTGTTACGCCAGTAAAATATTAGGCCTGACGGCCTACGCTGCCCTCTTTTCGCAAATATCAATTGATAGGAGCGGGTAAATCATAAGGAGGGCATTATTAAGCGAATGAAAATGTGCTTTAATTCCAATTCGCAGCTAATTCATATACACACACTAACCATATCGCTAAACTCGGGTGTATCGTTGAAACCGGATAATGGTTTCGCTACTGCCTGATGGCTTGCGCTCGCCTTCTTTTCGTAAATAAAAATTGATAGCAGAAATTCACTGTAATGCTCACAAATCTCCTTTGATTGCAACAGGGGGAAAAAATTGGTCAATATTAATTTATAGGCCATTTTGTACGTGATAGATGTTACACTGTAATTGTGGCAAATCTCCTTTATCCAGCAGGGGAAGGGGGAAGCACTGGGCGGTAGGATTCGAAACCACTATCTTCACAACTATAGCATGACGCTGAGCTATCGTGCCACTGCTTGTAAAATCTTGTTATCTACCTATAACTGTGCAAGACGCTACCCTCGGCTCTCTCCGCTGTGGCTCAGGCGTGGCAAGCAGCAAGAGATTCCATGATTCTACTTCCAACCCTGCTTGTAACGACAAATACTGCATTAATTGCCCTCCTTTTTTTTTCTTTTGTTTCCCTCCCCATTCAAAATCGATGCACACTTCAACTCCTCCCGTGGTCATTAACCTTATCATTTCACTTTTTATCGTTGTTTGCCTTCAACGCTTTCATAAAAGTTGCGTCAATAAGTCAATATATATTTTACTGTTTTTAATAGCAACGTGATTTTGATTTTCTGAACATTACAAGAATATAATCTTTCCGGAACTGTTTGTTGAAAACCAAGGGCGATACCCCCCCCCCCCCCCACTCCTTTTTTCGAATCTCACTCCATCTATGCATCCCTCAATTAGGTACCGCACTTAATCTTACAATTTTCACTATATGTTTCACTGACACATACGTCCGCCACACCTGTTGAGTAGAAGACGTTGACCCATTTTGATGCTTGATACTCTGATAGACCTACACCATTTTAATCTGTTTCTTTATGCTTTTTTGTCACAAATTTATCCATGTCAACCAACTATTAATAACAATTAATCTCCTTTAACAAAGAACGTCAATCAATTTATTCATTGTGATACCATATATTTAAATTCTATTATATTAGCTTAAATGAAATGAGCACAAAGCAATAATATAAACCTTACAAAAAATAAAAGCATAGTGTCCATTATCGCGTTTCTGTTGCTTGTTAGAAGATTTATACTGCTGCAACGCTTTGTGCAGGCGATTTATTCGCAGAAGGCCATTGTGAAGAAACGAAGTGCGTGTTTCCAGCAATTGCATTGGAATGCGAATTTTAAGCGTTTTATGAAATGAGGAAGGGGGAGATATTTCCCTGACCAAGAAGGAATTTTTATTTTACGAGCGGGGGAAACTCTTTGACAAGAGGGGGAAATCTCCCCACCCTCCGTTAATTCGAACTTACCTGTGAGATGATATATTAACTCGGTGAATTGGTTTATTCATTAAATAGTGATAGGAGGAAAATGCATATCATATAATGACACTACTTCGGAGAAAAGCATTTGAGGAAATAATACATTCTTAAAATAAAAGTATAGCGTATATCGTGTTAAAATGTCCTAAAGAGGAAATATGAGCTGATCGTTCCTATAAGCAAATATGTTGGGGAAGTAGCAAAAGCCCTTGGCTGGACCATTCTGAATATTGACAGACAACGTAGGAAGCCTGAAAAAGAAGGAACTATAGTTTCAACACACTGATAGCATCGATCACAGCCTATGTAAATACAAAGATCTTAGTTTAATATGTGTATAGTGTGAAAAAAGTTCTAGGAATTTCAATAATAAATGAGCTTGATTTTAACTCGCCGAAAACTGTTCAAAATTCTGAAGGAAAATTTTGGGTTTGCACAGTCAAATGTGGCTTTTTGAAGAACAAAGTATATATAGTTTTCAGAATCAAAATGTGCGAAAATCTAAGACATTAATTATTTAAAGGCGGCTCGGGAAAATTTTTGGCCGTAGGAAGTTGCAATAAACGACTAAGGGAGCGCAATAGTTGACGGCGCAGATATGCCTTGTAAATCGACCATAGTATGTATACGGTAGATTGCTTAAATACAAAATAAAATGTAGAATTAGATATTTTTCTGCTTGTGAACCTCTGACCAGATACTTACAAGTAGTTCTTTGTTGAATCAATGCAGAATACAGTTTTGGGAGCTCTCGATGGCGTTGGACGACCATCTATCTCCATTAGCGCCACGGGTTGCGAGTAGAAGCCAAGGTTTATGTTGGGCCGACATCGTTTTCGGAAGTCCACCACCGCCAGAAATTTAGCGAGATTCTTCTCTCTCTTTCTCTCTGTATACTGATGGCTCCAAAGACAGCACAGGTGCCGGAAGTGCCGTTTAATTTTTTTTATAAGCGTGTTTTACTTTTAATTTCTGCCCTCAGATCTCTTTTTACGGAGATGAGATACTTTATATAGCATTTTGAAGTGTTTCAGAGCAGCGGCTGTGATATTGCCCAATTTTGTCACGTTCCCAAAACAACTTTTAGAGCCTGTGTGATCTATACACTTACAATCAACTTGTACAAAAATTCCAGAACGCTCTGCATGTAGCTCGTGTCGACGACATATCTCTTTGGTTCTTGGACATGTTGGATGTCTAGTAAATGAGCTCGCAGACGTCACTGCTAAAACATTTATTTTAGATCCTGCATTAATAATTCTCTAAGATATTTCTTTGGACGATTTTTACGCAATGTCGTTCTATCCTGCTGGTGCAAGAAGCGACATTCGCTCTGAGATAGTACACCTCTTCATTTTATTGAGTTAATCGTATTTTTATTATTTATTTAGCTAACGCTTGTCCGTGGCTGTTCGGCCATTTGACGTCGAGAATCCCAGTAGCGCAGGGTAATGTCGGGCAAATGTTCCTGCCTTGGATATGTAAATAGATGATCGCTCTCCATCCTTGATGTTCGACAAAGAGGACACAGATCTTCGCCAGCCAAACCTATGCGGTGTGGGTGAGCTTGTAGATAGTCATGTTCTGTCATAATGCGCATCCGAGCAACGGCTACAGATCTTTTTAATTGGCCTCTCGGTAGCGAGATGTTTCCACTGTTTTGGTTCCTTAGAGTGTTCTAGTAGAGTTGTTGATAGTGTCCGATACATGTTTTGAGTGTGGTTGGTATTGAGGCTGTTCTGATGCTGCTCCTTGTTTTGCCAAATTATCGGCTAGGTAACCGGGGGTCCATTGAAGACGCAAAACCCAGCCTCTTTCTATTAACTCTGCCAGCTTGATGCGACACTGAATAGTACTGCCCAGAGCTAAGATAGCAGCTTGAGAGTCGAAAGAATAAGAATAAAGAAAGATGGATAAAGCTTGTAAGTTGGTAGCTGCTTCAAATATTGCTCATATTTCACCATCGTGGTTGCTAGCATTCCTGTCTACTCCTCTGTAGCCTTCAACAGATTGCTGTACCAGCGTGCTCCAGCCGCCTTTGACTCTGGTAAGTAGGAGCCATCCATGTAGACGTTTATCCACTCTGATGCTGGATATAGGTAGCTAGAGCGTTTTGGCGCTGTTCAAGAGGATTTGATTCACTTTTGGTCCAATTATAATTTTGAAGATTAAGCTGCATTGCGGGCAGGGCAGATACAACTGATGTACAGTATTGAAGAGGAGCAGGTGTGTCCATAGCTGATATTTCTGTGGAAGTGAAGTAGCATATGTGATGCGTGAGATTTGAACCTTGAGGCGCTGGGTGGCAGATTTGTAGTTCTGCTAATAGTTTGCACCTACTCTTTTAGTTATTTCCCAGAACTTCAGAGTATTTTTAGCTCTACGGTCATCTAAGGGTTCGATGCCTGTTTGTAGCTGCATAGCTATTGTTGAAGTTGATTTCGCCCCTTCGGTGATGATTCTTAGGGCATTGTTTTGAACCACGTCGTACCTCGCTGGGTCAGTTTGTGAGAATGTAGATAAGACCCCACTGCCCTATTCCATCAAAGGCCGAACATAAGTTTTGCATGCTGTAGCTAGGACGTCATGCGTAGCGCCTCATTTTACTGCTGTGAGCCTTTTGAGCAAGTTGTTACATTTCTGGGCCTTATTGGTAGAAGACTTGATGTGGTCTTTCCAGAAGAGTCTAGATCCCTACATATTTGGATAATGAATTTCGCTGGAGGGTTGTATTTTTATATGTCAGGTCAAAGCATTGGAACTTAATGGACATTGTGAAGAGTGGAGTGACTGTTTTATCGGTGTTGGCTTCCATTTTGTTTTGGTCCGCCCATTGCTCCATATGGCCAAGCGCTATGTTCATGGTCTCGGTGAGGGCCTCAATATGACTGCTCGTAACCCAAATGATGTTGTCAGCAAATAAATAAACTTGACACACCTGGTGAACGGCTTCTCTTAGACTGTCAATCATCATGTTGAAAAGCAGGCAGCTGGTAATGACCTCTTAAGGGAGGCCCTGCCTGAGCGGCTTGTAAGGGGATACGGTGTCAGGAACCTGACTCGGATTAAGAGCTGGGATAGAAAGTTGTTAATCCATTTGAACATTCTGTCGCTCACCCCTTGTGTTTTCAGCTTTTGCAGGAGTTTTGATCTCTATACTTTGTCGTAGGCCGCCTTGAATTCCACAAGAATAGCTAATGTTGATTGTTTGTTACGGAACTTATCTTTGACTGCTTGTGTGAATTTGATCACTTGATAAATGGTGGACCGATGTTTACGAAATCCAGCTTGGCAGTCACTAATGCCACCGCTGAATTCGATGTATGCTCTATTATTTTTTTTAAAAAAAATTTAACGTATACTAGAAAGAGGGACGCCGATATTCATTTAGATTATTGGCTGGTTTACCATTTTTAGAAGAGGCACTGCCTCATTTTTCTTCCTTGATGAGGAACTCTAGTTTCCCATGTAAGATTTATGAGCTTTAAAAAGGTGGATTTGACATTCGGTCAAAAGGCGAATAAATTCTGGTAACACCTCGTCGGGTCCGGCGGACCTTCCCTGGCCCAAGGTAGAAATTGCCAGTTTGAGTTCATCTCGTGAAAATAATTTGTCAGAGAAGAGATGACCTTGTTTAGTTTGGCACACGAGTAACTTTCGACTGACGTTTTCGCCTCTTTCTTCTGATGTAATGTTTAGTCTGCCCACGGCTGCACAATGCCTAGAAAGCGTTAGCGACGTTTTGGGGTACAGAGAGCTCTCTGTCATTGGCGCTGATGGACTTCTATAATTTTTTGTCATTATTCAGGCTTGAAATGAATCTGTGGGCTTTCTGCGCATCTTTTCTGAAATCCAATTTTGAAACAAAGGATCTTTGCTGAAGTTATTTCTTCTCTGAGAGCATGAGCTCTCCATAGTTGTGCACAGTCTTCCTGCTTGTTGGTGGATTCGACTTTTTGTCTCGCCCTATTTCATTCTCGTCTGAGTGCGTCAAGGGTAGTTTCAGAAAGGCTTATATTTGCGAACTTGGCCTCTTGCTGCTAGAGAATGCTCTCTGTAAACCTATCCGTTGACTGGTCGGGGTTGGCGTCAATCAAGTTCTCGACGATATATTTGTCAGTTAACAAAACGAATCGTTCTCAGTTTGCTTTCTTGAAGTTCCAGCGAGAGAGCTTTGGGACCCTCCGCAGTTCGCTTTTTACACTTTATGCTTAGATTTAACACCCTATGTCCGCACCCATCATTAGCATCCTCAAGAATGAGCTTTGTTCTTGCTATTATATTAACATGTACAAACGCAAGGTCAGGGTAGCTTGTGTTCCCGGCAAATGATAAGAAGGTAGAATCCGATGGCACTTGAATCAGCGCAGGCTGATCGATAAAGTCTTCAATATTTTTCCCTACAGGGTTGGGATAGTATAGCTCCAGCGAGCTGAAGTCGCCGATGACTATGCTGTTTTGATGTCGGACATAACCTCTAAGTATGGAACATTATTCGAGGATTATACAGTCCTACTATCTTGTAGCATGTGCCATTTAACCAGGCTATACGCATACTACCTCCAATTTGCCCGTATTGTTCAATTCATGTAAGATGGTTGTATTGCTACACATTTTTTTCTTCACACTCACAATGATGCCGGAGGCAACCTGTCTTGATCGTCGCAGGATATAATTTGAATAATTTGTCATTTCATAAATGTATTGAGCTTCCGTAGAGTCGCCGATTTCTACAATAATGTATGTCAGCGTCAATTTTTAATATTAAAAGCTTTAGTTCAGAACATTTTGAAGAGTTCAGCCCACCGGCGCTCCAAAAGATCACTAGGAGGTCGTCATTCTTCCGGGTTTTCTTTCCTTTCTTTTGTTGCGACCATGTTCTTGCGACTTAAGAGGTTCTTTTGGCGGTCGCTGTAGCAGATTTATCGTTACCCAGGGTGCACCGCGTGGAAGCCTGCTACTTTACACCCCCTTAACTTTAGAGTTATTCGTCGAGAAGTGCTTTAATGTGTTTGCTGATTGAGCATTGTTAACTTTAGTTTTGCCCGCACTAATGTAGTCCCTTTACTGACCGAATGTCTCTAGCTGCACCGCTTCGACATTTCTGCGTCCGCCTTCCGCGTTGCAGGCATTGTTGAACGGGTGCTTCGATTAATTCGTCATTATAATACAGAGGGTGTTAAATAATGTATACACACTTCAATCAAAGAAAAAACTGTGTTAACATGACAAAACTAATCTCACACAAACATAATGAGCACTAATTATGTTATACTTTTACAGTTACAACAATTGCTGAAAATGCCCACCATCGGCGTCGATACACTTGAGTACGTTGAACTACTGATTGAGCAACGTTTGCGAGTGTCCTCAGCGATTACAGCACATGCCGTTTAAATTTCTTCCCGAAGTGCTGCCAGTGTAGCTGGCTTTCTACGGTATACAACAACCTTAAGATTTCCCCACAGGCAGAAGTTCAACGGAGTTAGATCAGGAGAACGCGATGGAAATTCAATCGGACCTCTTCGTCCTATCCAGTGTCACCACTTCAAAATTGCTTTTCGCTGTTCAAATAAAATATTGGCTTCATTTTGCTGCAGCAACGCAGTGTAACGTAATGTGAATCTCACCTGTTTACAGAACATCATACGATAATCTTGACTTCATTTGTTCATTGTTGATATACTGTCACCTAGCAATGCTATTAAACATCATACTATACACTACTGTTGCTTTTCGGTTCAACTTTAAAATATATTAAATACATATCTACTGTGAAAGTGTGTATATATTTTTTGGCACTCTCAGCATGTGTACATTTTAATGTTATTACTAATTTTTATACCTTTTAGCATTTTAAAGCCATTTTTGATCTCAGCTTGTTGGTGCCAGATTTATTTAGGCCTTGCTCTCTTCACAATGTTTTTTTCATATTTTGGTTTAATGATAAATTTTTGTACTTGGCCGATCTTCATTTTTTTTTTTTTTTTGCATTATACTGTTTAAATTCTTGACAGGACGTTGGTCCCTTTTCCTTTGTTAGTGTTGCAAAAAAAAAAAAAACCTTTTTAATACATATAATGCATTTTCCTTTTCCTCAGAACTTGTATTTAAATTGCTTACAATATTTAAGAAATTTTGCTAACTGTAATTACAATTTTCCTCCGAATCAGTTATTTCTGTATCCTTTATAATCAATATAATTGTGTCTTAGATATTTGCACATTTCTCTTTTTGTAGTATCTTAAGTAGATTTTATTTAATTGTTTGATTTTTCCAATGAGATTTTGACAATGAAGATGTTTTGCTTCTTTTATAGTGTTCATTAGTATTTTCTAGCACCATTTATAATAAATTATCTTAAGTTAAAGCTTTTGCTACATCTTAATTAATTGTAAGATTCCTTTACAACAACTTTCAATTGCTAAGTACCATAGAAAAAAAGCTATGTTCTTTCCATTAAAATAAATCAAAATACAGCTCCCTTCATTGATACTGTGAAAAACTTTGGTATCATTGTAGACAGGACCCTCTGTTGGGAAAACCATATTGCTGAAACTTGTAGAAAAGTAACTTCAAATTCACACATTCAAAAGATAAAATGTAACCTTAAAAAGACTTGGTACAATCCCTGCTATGCCTCACTGCAACTACTGTGATTTCCTCCTGATGAATTTAAGCTTTAATTTAATACATAAATTATAGTGTGTGCACATTACATTTGCTCTCCTAAAGGATCCTAGTCGGTCTACAGCTGCGGATGGGAGCAAATGCTCTTGAAGAATGACAGGTAAGTGAAGTATAATGGTGTTACTGCAATCTAATTAATAAAAGTTTGCCTTAAACTTCAATTTCTAAAGTTTGAATAGATATTTGTTTGGATTGGAAGAATTTGATAAAAGTTGGGTTTTGCTCAAGATATAAATCTTCCATGTTGTCAGACTAACCAACTGAGTTACTGTGTCTTCCACCAGGCATAAACCTCTCTCATCTGAGATATTTATTCCTTAAGAGGTGACTTGTAATGCTACGAGTACTTTTAACCTAGACTTCTAGTTTAACTACCAGCTGTATAGGAGTCCATTTTATATATAGAAATGGTTCTTTTATTTTGTGTAGGACTTTAGTTGTGAAGGAACTTGAAAAATTTGAGTATGGCTGGGATCTTCCGCCTTTCATGCAATTGCTATGACCAACTGAACTATTATGTCCTCTTAAAGACAGAATCACAAATCTCTCTCCTATCTGATTCTATGCATCCTGACTGTGACGCAAATTTTGCAAGTGTAATTCTTTCTTTCCAACTAATATCCTATCCATAGTTACTGTGAAAGAACCATCTCTTTACATAGATGCTTATTTGTATTGTCTTTCTTTAGAATTTTATTATCATACTGTCATTATCCTTGCTATCATTATTCCTGTAATTTTCACAATAGTATTAAGATTTTTTCATTCTTTATGCTTTGCACATTTATGTATTTCCTTTGTTCCATTTATTTCATAGTTTATATGTACGAGTTTTTTTGTTACTACTTGTATCTTATTGTGAAACTGTCACCAACTCTTATACTAGTACAGTGGAAGAGAAGGTTTACATTATTATGGCTGAGTGCAAACAAAGCCTGATTTAAAATGCATTTTGAACATCATTAGAAAGTGATTATTTACAACTTATATCAGTAGAACCCCAGAATGCTTTATTTCATGATTTATGTTATAGCATTTTAATAAAATTATTATGATCTTAATTTATTTTTTTACCTTTAAGTCCTTATAATGTATCTATAACGTACTTATTACTTGGGCATCATGGTCTATTAAACCATTAAAGAGAATGTGTTTTAGAATAAATGAGTTGTTTGTATTTGTAAAGATATTAGATTATGCTATTTTATGTCTCAGTTATTCTAATGCAGAAAAATTTATAATGAAATGTCAAGAAAATCTTGAATTTGATATATACAGAAAGAATACACATGCAGATAATCACATCAAAGCTGACAGTTTTAACCCCACAGCGCATAAACATGCAGCAATTAACAGTTTAACACACCGGCTAGTTAACCTACAAATTAGCAAAGAAGAATATTTTAATGAATACAAACAAATAGAAGAAACTGCAGTTGAAAATGGTTTTAAAACAGAACTAGTACACAAAAAGGTGCAGAAATTCAAGAGACAAAAACATATCAAAGAAACCACAACACTTTCAGCAAGAAAAGATAAGCTAATTTTTAAAAACTACACATATCGTCCATGGGCTACAAAAAAAATTTCAGAATATTCTTAAAGATTTGAATATCAGGTTGGCACAGATTAATAGATTTAATGTTAAAAACTTACTGATAGATAATGTTAATGACAGTATTCCACAAGAGGAAAAAGCAGGTATTTACAAAATAAACTGTGCAGAATGTGAAAAAATGTACATTCGAAGAACAAAGAGAAACATAGGCACATGGTTAAAGGAACATTTCAGGAACATAAAGTTCAAGCAAATAGGGAAATCAGCAATAGCATATCATTTTTGGTCACAAAATCATGACATAATAAATAAAGCAAAATTATTAAAATCAGTACAAGGACCTATGGAACTAGCAACCTGGGAGAAAATCTACATCTGCAAATACAAAGAGATTCTAATGGACTTCTGCATTGCCAGAGGTGAAAACATAAACTACAAGTTTATCATGCCGCCACCAGAGCAGAATATACATTCCCACAGCTCAACAAATGATCCGACAGTAGAACTTTAGCCTGGCTGAAGATGGGAACTAAATGTTCTCGAAACCGGTTCCATACATTTATGAAAAGTAAGTGAAGATTTAAGAGTGTGTAGTTCAACTGAATCATACGATGATATCAATTAATATGATTAGCTTCACTGTGCAAGTTCCAATTTACATTTTAATTTTTAAATATTTATAAGCTTATAAATAATAAAGAAGGTAAATTAAAAATACAATACTGAGTTACAATAAAATTAAAGATAGATCATGGTTATATATCTGCTTTAAATAAATTTGACAAAAGAAATTTTTATTATCTAACAAAAATATCAGCATACCTCTTTCTTACAGCTTTACAACTGTTATTATATCCTACTCAAAATGTAGTCAATTTATATAATTTATATGTTTCATCTTCTTTCTTTTAGTTCTTTTAGTTCATTGGGTATATACAATTTTTAAGTTTTTTAGTAATTTTTTTCTGGACATGCTGAACATAAAGTGCAGGTATAATGTATTAATGAAAGTATTCAATTTCTTATTATAATAAAAGGTGTCAGATGAGGTAACACAATACTCAGAACATGTTCTAAAATAAAATAAATGAGTGAAATATTGTGTTACTTAATACCAATGCCCTTTATTGCTATAATCATTCCACTTCACTGATACTACTAATTAAGTTCCCAATAATTCAATTTCTTGTTTGGATCTGTTGTCGAGTTGATTCACTCCCATTTTTCCAGTTCTAACAACTTTCTTAGTTTTGATATTATTGTATGATTTAGTTGAGCTACAAACTTTTAATGTTTCACTTACTTGCCATGATGTATAGAACCGGTTTGGAGAACATTTTGTTCTCATCATCAGCTTGGCTAAAATTCAACTACTTTCTTAGTTTTTCTAAATTTGAGTTCCTAACTTCTCTCTTTTATATATGTACCTTCCTTTTCACCTCAAGTTACAATCAATGATTTCTGCACAGTAGTCAGATATGCAATATTCATTTACAATTTAGAGAACCGACTTAACCTTAAGTTTGTTATAATATAATTACTGAAGCAGCAGAAATGAAAGTTGTCTTAGTTAGGCACTTTATTATATCATATAAATTATCTCTTCTTAATAAACATACAGTTGCTTGTACTCATTGGTTTTGTGAATTTATGTCAATATTATCTAGCATGACAATATTTTGTCCTTTTATATCTTCCTAATAAATTATCAAGACTTTTGGAAGATTGCTTAGATCTGAACTTGGTGATCTATTTTCTTATAAATTTAAGAAGTTTAGCTGCTTAAGTTATCCATCTGACTGAGTGGCCTAATGGATAAGCTGCCATAATGTGGTTTTGAAGATCATAGACCTGGTCCTGGGGAGTAGATTCAATGCTATAGTTGGGGATAATGTTAAAATTACTTCCGTTTAATCAAAGGAGGCTCCAGTTGGACTGCATTAATTTTCTTCTCTGGCATGCAGTATTCTCGACAAGCTTCCTTTCAGACTGCAGTCAGGATTGCTCATAAGACAAGGATTGAATGCTGACACTGTGATCTAACTTTGTTTGGAACAAGCATCAAGCAATTGTTTTCTTTGTGCAGAAGTAGAAACTGGAACAAATTCTATAGTATACACCAAACTACAAAGTGTTCGTGGTTTCAAATTGATGTCAATAACTCCTTAGGGGAATGAATGCACTTTGCTTGTCATAAAGAAGGAAATGCTCACACAAATTGTAGATGCTTCCATCACCAAGTGTTATCTTTGTTTCAGGAGGCCAGTTTTTGTATTTAAGATTCAATAGTTTCTCTTCCATTTCTATCACATTGTAACTGTAGTGTGAACTTGCCAATTAGAAGACAGACTGAAATCACAGCAACTCTTGAGATGACTATCCATAGTTTTCAATAAAAGCAAATATCCAAAGTAGCTATAGAAGCACAAGCATTAAATATTATATCTAAAACCCTCGATAACAGAAAGCAGGAAACTTTTAACAATGACTGATTTACTGTGCAAAGTCCTTCCAGTAGACACCTGCTCCAGGCTAGTAAACTACCAAATGGATATTTCTCATTGTGATGTCTTATATGCAAGTGGCTCATATTGTAGTAACCCTAAAAGTTTGTAAAGTTTGTAACATAATTACAGATGCACTATGTATAGTAAAAATAGAACACAGGTTGGGATAAAAAAAAGGAAATAACTATGTTAGCAAGTAAGGAATGTTTATTCAACCTTCATAATTCACATTTTTGGAAAGTATGTATATTTCCACCTTCAAGTGGATATCCATGAAGTTAATACACAGTATTGTTTCTGTGTGTAGATTCTATTAGTCTTATTCATAGAATGGGTTTCCTCTTTCTTTGTATTCTGAACCTTATGTATAAGTGTATATATCATCATCATTGGCTTAATTCAAATTGAAATATTCAAAAACTACTATTTCTCTCCAAAAATGTATTACAAATAATGAATGAACTTAAGAAAAAAACTTCAAATGGTTAGTGACAAAATTGGCCATTTAGGATATTTTTTATGATGTAATCATTTATATGTCAAATATACTCTAAAAGCAACAAGCTTTTGCATTTTCAAACTCCATTTTTAAGTTCATCGCAAAACATTCTCAAAAGTCACACATACACAAATCATTACATTAACTCTAAGATAGTTTAGACTTTGCATTTTCAATCAATTCTTGAATTCCAGATGAAGAGATTCCACCATGAAGCAAAGAATATCAGTGCTTTCTTCAATCTAAAAAAACAACAAAAAATGCATTTCAAAGACAGAAATAGTAACCTTCTAATCACTGAACTTATATTTGCTAAATTAATACCTTGTTTTGCATTACTCACCTACTAATTAAATTTCCTAACACTAAACTAATGGTATGGATAATATGTATACAATTCAGGAATAATTTCACCTAGAGTGAGAGAGAGAGGAAAAAAGTCATAAATCTATACAAAGACCTGCAATGCATGATGCAGGCCTTTAGCAGAACAGCTCCAGGTGGCTATTGACATTATGAGTTTAAATTATTTATTCATTTACTTTGTAAGGCTGAAAGAAATAGTGCCCAATAAATGGACATAAAAATTTTAAAACTTACTTTAAAATATAATATTCGTAATTAGGAGCAAGTTAATATTTGCAAGAGAGAAAAACACAAGATAATTTCAATTTTCTAGAGCCCTATTTAAGCATGGAAGTAGTACGCTATTAACCTTCTCCCACAGCCTCCATCTGCCCAACTAGAATAATAAAACAAATAAACATTTTAAAACTAACCTTAAAATATACATTTTATAATAAGGAGGAAGTTAATACGTGCAAAATAGAACAAAACAAGAAGTTTCCAAATTTTCCAAGAGCACACTATTTCATCATGGGCACACTAAGCTATTAACCTATGACATGCTATAGCTACAGGCTCCTCTCACCAGTCAAGGGCAAAATAAAGAGAATACTGGCAAATTTTAGCGAATGCATGGAATATTTATAATATTAGTTGGTGGAAAAAGACTGGCTGTTGAGGATACATCTCCAATTATATAATTATGGCAAATTCCTTAAATCAATAAGTGATAACCTAACCTAACCTAAGAAAATGTTCCTTATTGCAAGGATCTTTGAGAGACCTAAACCCTCCTAAGGGTTAAAGTTCAAGATTGATGGGTTTGCACATTTGCAATCCACATCTTAAAATGTAACTCCTAGGAGTTACAATGTTAGAGTAATGGCATTGATCTACTTTATGGTACTTTTATATAGCTGTTTCATTACTACCTTAGGAGTAAATCATTGCAATGTTCATTATAACAGTGGGAAAACTCTTCCAAGTACTATAGACCATTAAGGAGAAATTGTAAAGCCTCATTTGGAGAGCTTTCACTCTTTTCACATTAATTAAATGACGCATTAATTATGAGTGTTCAAAAGACATTAATGCATGGTCCATTTTTTTATAATGTGATAACGTAGCCTATTAGAAAATAAAAGCAGCACAGAAATTGTAAATTATTTGAGCATGCTGTCATTCACTTCAGCCTTATATTTATTATTTAGCTAATGGAAGAAGTGATGCTATTTCCATATTTGTTTCTTTGGACAGATTGATATTTAAATAAATAAATAAGCAACCAGATATATCCACAATATATACTTGGAATTTATTATATTGTTATTATTCAAGCCGCAAAGCTCCCAAAGCAGAAGTGAGCAATTAAAAAAATACAGATATTTAATACACTTAAACTTAATTATAAACTACACAACTTTCTTGGAAATCTAAAGCTGGCAATAAGATTACATGATGTATCAAAAGTTTCAAAAATAAAGGTGTCCCAGACCTTAAAATAAAGCAGAAGTTGGACGGGTCCGAACTCAATATTTTAAGATAGGGTATCACCAGTGTGTAATTTGTGGGGGGGGGGGGATTGCCCCCTCTGAATTTTGAACCTTCCCACTCTCAGATTTTAAATGATCCATCTCCCACTCATGCTCATTTCCCACTCACTGGATATGTACATTGTATAACTTAACACTTGATTAAATTTGTGTAGCCATACACGGAAAGTATACATGGCCATAGCTATTTTAGCATTAAAATGTATTTAAAAAGCATATAAGTACATTACAGGCTAAAAATTTTGCTCATTAATTTTGGAAATATGTTATGCATTTAAACATTTGAAACTGAATCTTCATTCTCTTTGTGTCATTTTGCTTTAATCTGTTACGATTTGTTAATGTGTTCAGGCATTGTTATTTCATATTAGCCTGTGAGGCAAGCAGCAGTTATTAGTTTTGGTACGAGAAAGTCTAGGTCTGTGTAAACTACAGAATTTAAATATGTCTTAGAAACAAAGTAAAATTTTGTCATTCTTCAAAAACAGTGAATAGCCGGAAATGTGTGGAAATACTGACAGTCTGGATACTACCAGTGGTGCTAAAAGAGTTAAAATAGATGCCAAATCTAAGAAACAAAATGGTTATGACAGTGCTAACAAAGAGAAAGTAAATGTTAACAGACCGAAAACTGTGAAAAGTCTCTGGATGGGCAAGGGAGTAACAGAAGGATGAAATTATGGTGGAAAATTATGTTGTTTTATTATATTTTCAAAACTGGCATAAGTTTAAGCTGTGGCTGTCTTATATATGACAAAAACTTTCCCCTATAAATGCATAAATAGAAAATTAACTCACAAAAACCACTGCAATTCTTTAGCTCATTTGCCAGAACTAAAACTACTTCAGTTTGTCTTGATCAACCTTTCCATTGTATCCTGAAAGGTAAATGTTCTTTGTAACTGGTATGAGTCCTTCAGAAATAACTTCAGTGAAAGTAGAACATTCTTTTTCCATGATGTGAAATGTTCTTTCGGACAAGCAGCTGACTATGACAGTTGATACCTTGAAAAAACATCTTCTTGTTGCTTGTATCCAAGAAAAAAGCGCTTAAGTGCAGATGTATTTTAGTGGTGGAGAATGAGCAAAAGATAAGCAGTGGTTTCTGGTTGAGTTCATTTTCTGTTTATGCATTTATAGCGGAATCAGGTTAATCTCTCTCTTACTTCTGTACTAATATGTCATAGATATGGTTTAACAAATGTGTCATTCAGTACAGTACCAAGATAATTTTTGCAATGCCTTCTGTGTTCAGTAAGCTAAACGGTAAGTTTTACATTCCCAGACTCATAAAGTGGTTAGTAATGTTTACCAGTTCATGAAAATGGAAGCTGAATTAGGATTGATAAATATAAAGTGGTTCAAAATAGGGTAGTACAAGCAACTGGTATCTCCCCCCCATGAAGCTTAAACTGCATAGTTAAGGAGCTAAAGTAAAAGAAGCCAGAACATCTGAAGCTTTCTCCACTTTGCACAAGGAAAGGTCTAGAATGTTACTCAAAACTGCCTTACACAAATTTAATGAATCCATGGTTCGCAGGATAATAAGTGATTTACATTTACATTGAAAAATGTAGACCAATGCAAAACCAACTGCGCACAAGGCTAAAAAAATCCATTGGATCAATGACAGTATTTCAACATTGCACAAAATAATTTTGGCTCGGGTTTGTGCTGGAAAAAAAAAACAAAATTAATAGGTGGATATTAGTAGAGCAGGGAGACATCCGAGAAAAAAGGATTGCTTACTTGAGAGCCATGAAGAAATACAGAGAAGAAAGCTGCTCCATTCTTTTCATGGATGAAACCTATATTCACAGTTCGCATACAATCTCATCTGCTTGGAGTAATGATTCTATGGAGGAACTCTTAGTTGTGGTGTTGAAAGGGCAAAGACTGATTGTTCTACATGCAGGAAATGAAGATGGTTTTGTTCAAAATGCATATTTCAATGCTCATCAGAAAAGTAATGATTATCATGATGATATGAATTATGCAAAATATGAGTGGTGGATAAGAGAATGGGTTAATCCTAATCCTCATCCTAACGGTGTTCTTATAATTGACAATGCACAAAACCATAATGTAATGTTTAATCCTTCTCCAAATTACTATACCTGTAAACCTGAAATGATATCCTTGGATTACTAACCATATGTCTGATCATTCAAGAAATTGGAAACTTAAAAGTTTAATACAACCAGAGATATACAAATTGATAAAAACTCCAAAGACACCACATACACAATTGAAGCAATTTTAGCAGAGAAAAATCATGCAGTCATACGCTTTCCACCCTATCACCTGAAGCAAACCCCACAGAGCTAATTTGGGACATTGCATTTCTAGTAAATTTATAACATTCTCCATGTGAAATGTGACACTGCATTCTGCAATTCAGCTTTTTTGCAATGCATAATTGAAGCAATTTTTTCATTGGCTTTGCGGTTATCAAGCATTTCCCACACCATCTCACCCTTACATTAACCAACGCACTACATTCCGACCACAACCCTCCGTGTTGGCAGAAATCAACACAAGGATTGCCAGCCACAATGTCGCAGGTCAAAACCTCAAGATTGACTAGAAAAGCGTTAAGAAATGCCTCAGTACTATCATCTCTCCAAATCCTAGAATCACAGACATCCAATCCCTAAAGACTGCACAATCATCCTCCTCTCTCACAGTTGTCAGAGTAACACATAGTCTTAAAATCCATACTTCTCCCCTCCATTCAGATGCAATTTCCTAGACATTGAACTTCTTATCCGCTGATTCTGGGCAGCCCGCAGTCTCTACCAGCGACACAGCACCCTCATCATTGAAGACTGCTAAGGACCTTATGTGGAGAAGTCAGTGTCCGACTTTGCGATCACAGAAAGCACATGTGGAAAGACACAATGGCTAGACAGAATATGAATAATGGTGACATGTGGAGAACCTTCAAGGTGAACGACACAAAAAGCTTTCCATCCTATCCATGGCATCAGAGGACTGTCTATGATCCCTTTGCCAAAGTCAATGCTCTTGCTGACTACTTGGAATGCCTATTTAGACCTAGAGAAGACCCTCAGGACGATACCTTCTTAAGTCAGGTTTGTCAATTTCTTCGATGGCTGGTGGGCGAGAATGGCTATAAAATCCCAATCTTTCACCCCTGCGAAGTCCAGATTGCACTACAGCATCTCCACCTCAGAAAGGCTGCTGGACCTGATGGGATAACTCCCCTCATGCTCCGAACCTTCCATTCAAAGGTGTGTCCTTTGTCACGAAAATTTTCAACATGTGCATCAGCCTGGGGCACTTTCCACGCAAGTGGACGAAGGCACAGTGATATGCACATTGAAACAGGGCAAAGAACAATCAATTTGGATTTCGTACTGGGCATTCTACTGTCCAACAGCTGCTGCAGGTGGTGGAGGCTGCAGCCTGGGGATTTCAGGACAAGGCACTCACCCCAATGGTATCTTTGGATGTAGATAAGGCCTTCTCAATGACCTGACAAGCCGGATTCCTACATAAACTCATATCCCTTGAACTTCCGCAAATATACATATAGCTAATACATTCATTTTTAAAACACCACACTTTTAAAGTCACGGTGGCGGGAAACAGTTCAACACTAAGACCCATACGTGGCAGAGTTCCCGAAGGTTCTGTTCTTCTCCAATACTATTTAACATTTTCATGAGGGACTTCCCACAGGCTACGGACGTCAACATAGCATAGTACGCAGATGACGTCCCATTATATATATCTAAACAGATCTATATATCCCATTCAAAGTTTGCTATGCATAATCGAAAGGTGGCACAGAATGTTGGTGAATGTGAATAAACCAGGCAAAAAGGAATGCCAAATACCCGCAAAAACCCTCCCCCCGATTTTCATATATAGACATCAAAGGATATAATGGGAAAATGCTATAACCTATTTGGGAGTGCAACTTGATAAAGACCTAACTTTCAGAAGACTTATCGCTAAGACTGTTAACAGGGCAAAGGCGATGCTTGTCCACCTAAAGTTACACCTTTTTAAAGCTTGATAATCCCTGTGAAATCTGGGGCATGCTGCTGATATTGGTTGGATTTCTTCAAAGGGTACAGAATAGAGAACTTAGGAATATATATTCTGTTTATGGCTGTTTTCCAGTTAGGATTCTGCATGAAACCTCCTATTTCCCACATATTGAGGAAATTACATGCCAGGCTACAAAATTATACGCTCATTTGCCTTATCAGTTGGACAAAAATATGACACGTCATAAACATCCAAGGTTTCTTTTTTGTACACTCAGTACTTCTAGTTATGTTTAACCATTATGAAAGGAAAAGCACCATGTACAGAAAATTTAACACAATGTGTTCTTTTTGTAATTATTCTATCTGCTTCTATGGTCTTCCTGAAAGCTCCATACCGTAATATTTGTAATTCTTTAGTATATGTTTTTGATGAATAAGATTTTGAGGTTTTTGCCCTGATAAATGCTTGAATGCTAAGGTCAGTCTGGTTTAAAGTGTAGAGTTGTGTGGTTGTGACAGTGTTCAGAAGAGTGATTGTTTTGAAGAGAGAAAGGATAAAGTGGTGTGAGAGTATATTTTCTTAGCCTTTTCATCAAATGAATAAAACTGTAATGTTTTAAAAATGAGTGTACAAATGGCTTCAGCAAGTACGTCTAAATCTGTGTTCGGTCGCCCGTTGCATGGTCAAGCTCAGAAATTTTTTTATAATGTTGTGGAATTCGTAAAAAAAGACAAAGAAGAATTACGAGTTGCTTTATAACGTTATTGAATAAGTTAGCCTTGCCACAGGAGTTTCAAAAGCGCTAATAACATGAATTATAAAAGAAGGAAAATCATCTATTGTGACCGCCACGGGTGGCCGAGGTCGTTAAGGCACGGACTCGTGAGCGGGAGGTCTGCGGTTCGAATCCCGCCAGGACCGTCCTCCCTGACTGGGGTTTTTCCAGGTTTTCCTCAGTCTTCATAACTGGCAAATGCCGGGGAGGTACCTAAATTTAGGCCTGGAACGCTTCCTTCCTTAAAAAAAAAATATCCTTTCCCAATTTATCATTTCATTTCATGTATCATCAGTGTCACCGCCTGTGGTGCCTCAGTAGTAAAAACGGGCGTTAAACACTACTCAAAAAAAAAAAAAAATCATCTATTGTGTCCATGAGATGTATGCTATTTTTGACACCAAAAGACAAATCAGCAGAGCGGAGGTTCATAAACCTGATAACCAATTATTTTTTTGTAAAAATTTAGTTAGCTATTTATTTATACTCTTCCTGTAATCTTTTATCAAAGTACAAATATCTAGCTTCACACGTTTCCTTTTCTTGATACTAGAGGGCAATACTGTTTGTGCAGTTTATGATCAACATGATGTTCAGTGCATGAACCTGATAACTCAAACAAAATGGATGCAGTTGGAAGTAAGCGAATTTTAGCAGCTAGAAACAGTGATCTGCAATTCTGATGCAGGTAAGATGGAAATTACATCCGTTATTTATCTTCATTATGTTTGAAATTCTCTCTTTAAACAAAAACATTATCAATAACATTAACCACTAAAACTGGGCTGTTGAAATGAATATACAATGTTGTTGTGTTTCTTTCCTGCAGAAAGTGACCCAGGCAGTATCTTTTCTTTGTCTTCTAATTATAAAAACGGAAAAGTAAGTAGCTGTTCTAACAAAACAGCATTATTACAGAGATCATTTTTGTTATTTCATTAGATCCACTGACTATGCTTTTCTGATTAAAATACTGGTATGTATTAGGCAATGGTAAGTGAAACCAGGAAGGTAAAAAAATTATTAAAATTTTGGAGCAATATTCAATTGTAATTTGTATGTAATATGAAATACTAACTTCAATGCATATAAACCTATAGAACATACATAAGTTAAATAGAATATTTAATTTTTGTGGGCATTATTGACTATTGTTTCCACTCATTCTAGATAAAGGAAGAGGCATCAGGGGATAGTAAACAAGGAGTACATGACTTCACAAAATTTTTGCCCAAATATAAAAGTCAGTACACAAGAAAGGATAACCCACATAGGAAATACCTTTCCCCAGAACTCTCTGAAAACAAACTACATGAACTCTATGTACAGAAATGTGCATCTCTGGCCATGAAACCTGTTTCATATTTCACAAATTTTTAGAACAGATTTTAATCTGCACTTTGGATGTCTAGTTTTATTAAATGTAGAATATGCGTTAAAATACATATGACTCTGAAGGGTGACATACCAGATGCAGAGAAAATTAAAATAAAATCTGAATTAGAATTCTACCTAAGGAAGATTGAAAAGGCCCAGACCAAAATGAAACAAGATTTTGAAAGTTCAATAGCAATAAGGTATTCACTTTGGAATTTTATATGGAATAAAGTTTGCATACTCCCTGTGTGTGTGTGTGTGTGTGTGTGTGTGTGTGTGTGTGTGTGTGCCGGTGCGCCCGTGCGTGTGAGAGTGAGAGGGAGAAACATTCTGTTGTAAGCAGCTTTGGACTCTAAATCTTGGTATTCATGATGCTACTGGTACAGGGCATATGCATATGTAATCTGAGGACATTGCTGGAAGAGGTTTACAAGAGGTCTTATCATGTCTGAATGTGTATCTTAAGAGAGTGGAAGAGCACAACATCTTTTTGCATGGTCAGACTCTTGTAGTGGCCAAAATAAGAATCAGAACATGGTTAGTTTTTGGTGCTATGCAGTTCATGTTTGGAAGCTTTTTAAAAGTGTTGAATATAAATTTCCTGTCCCAGCACACACATTTCTCTCCTGTGATAGAGATTTTGGTATAATCAAAAAGAAAAGAAGAAAAATCCAGCTATATATACTCCAGAAGGTTGGTACAAGCTAGTTGAACAATGTAAACAGAAAAAGCCATTTATTATTAAGAGAATCAAACAAGGCAACTTCATTTCTATTGTTGGCATGAAAAAGCACCTCATTTTCAGAAAATTGGATGAAAATGGATGATCTGTAAAAATACAGAAAGTGCAAGAATATTAATACCTGAGAAATTACCAGGTAAATACTGCATTGGCTATACCCATAATGCTGATGGAAGAATATTCCCTTATAAATATATCTAGGAAAGGAAAAGTACCACAAAAAGTTTCACTTTGACCTTTATACAGATATAGGCTTCCTATTACCACGGCTAAACTGCAGGATTTAAGAAAGTATGTCAGTATATTCCAGAGGAGCATAGGGGTTTCTTTACTGGACTCACAAGCAAAACATGTTTCCCACCAAAATTAAATAGGAATGGGAAAAATTTCCTCGTTTAAACAAGGGAATGAAAGTGAAAGTTCATCATCATCACCACCACCATCATCATCAATCAGCTCACTCTCTGATAACCCAGCAGACTAGAACATTAAGGAATTAAAAAGAAATTGACTTTATTAAATTCTTGCACTGAAAGGTTGAGAATGTCAGAAGCCAATATTCGTATGTTATTTGAATAGTTTGTTTAATATTTCATTTTAGCAGGTAAAAATTTATACAATTATAATTCCATAAATGTAGAATATTCATGAATAAAATTCACTTTGTTGCTAAGCATTGTGTTCATTAATATCTTGCTCAACATTTCCTCTTATTTCTCTAAACATATCCTTTGTAGGTGATCAGGTTCATGCACCACATCCCAGAAATATACAATGCAATGATTAGTATATAATTTCATACAGTATGCAAAGTGGTGCCTAGTATTAAATGCTATGCTTAAGGAAAAAGGCATATTAGATTGCAGCAATGAGTATCTTTGAATATTACTAAGAAAACTGGGAATTACATGGAAAAATGCCAATTTAAAAGGAAAATGCTCATTGGGGAACCAGATATTGTAGCTGGCAGGGATGCTATCTCAGAGCCATTCAAAATTACAGAGCACAGGGTAAGAACATTGCTTATTTAGATGAGACATATTTGCATTCAACCCATTCGGTTACAGTTTGTTGGCAATCTCTGGATGAAATGGTGTTTTATCACCTATTAGTAAAGATCTTCGGCTAGTTATAGGCCATCAGGAAGTGAAGCTGGATTTGTTAAAAATGGATGACTTATTTTTAAATTCCATCACAAGACAGGTGAGTATTATGACATGAACTTTGAAAATTTTAATAAATAGCTTTGTAATCAAATTATTCCAAACTTACCTTCTAATGCAGTTTTGGTTATGACAATTATGTATTTCCTTTGCATCTCCCATCAAGACCATAATCCAATAGAATTAATTTGGGCAGAGATCAAAGATACCATTAAAAAATTATATTTCTGGGAATTCCTTACAAGAAACAAGTTAATGGAACTTTTCAAAAACTATACTGCACAAAATGCTGTAAACAGGTGCTTAAAATTGAAAAGGACTATTGTAAAAAAGATAATCTAATTGATGATGTTGTGGACAGCTCGATTATTAGAGAAGATGCCATCAGCAGCAACAGCCAAGATTCTGACACAGGTTCCGACAAGGACATAGTGCAATATGTACTTTTGAAGCAAGGGGAGGAGTTGCACCGCCTAGTCCAAACAAGAGAGGGCAGTGAGTAAGCAACAATCTTTAGCAAGTTGTGAAACTATAATACAAAATATTTTGCCCTTACCGCCATGTTAAAATAGGTTCACACAATGGAATTTAAAGTGCAGTGTGCAAAATTGTTGAAATTCTTGGAAGAAATCCTAATTGCATAGAAATTCCTAATTTAGTAAGCAATGAAATCATAGCCTCATGATGCTGTAACATGAAACTTATGAAATCCTTGGATGCGAACTTCATAAATGTAACTATACGCTTTACCGCCACGGGTGGTCGAGGTCGTTAAGGCACGGACTCGTGAGCGGGAGGTCTGGGTTCGAATACCGCCAGGACCGTCCTCCCTGACTGAGTTTTCCAGGTTTTCCTCAGTCCTCATAACTGGCAAATGCCGGGGAGGTACCCTAAACTTAGGTCTGGAACGATTCCTTCCTTAAAAAAAAAATAAATCCTTTCCCAATATATCATTTCACCTCGTGTATCATCGCTGTCCATCGCCTGTGGTGCCTCTGTAGCAAAAACGGGCGTTAAACAACATTCATTCATTCATTCATCTATACGCTTGGTTTAAATAACTAATGAGCAAATGATTTACGCATTTTGATGGGATGAAAGTTAGAATCGCGCGAATATTACAAGTTTAGGGGCGCATACAAATAAAACTGAAATATAGAAGAATGTTTCGGGAAGTTGGGGATGACGGGGTGAATATGGAGAGAACAAGAAGGAAGAGAGCTAGGTGGGACGCGATAAGGAAGCAAAGTTCTTAGGAGTATTTTCAAAACTTATGCGGGGACCTTATTGCGATGTAGATCAGAAGTTTAAGTTATTGAACAATATTTATGGAACGCGGTAGGACATAATTCGATATTCCAGTATTTGACAAAGACTGTTGTAAAACCTCACGATAAACGTCTCTTTTGGTTGCGTATCATACACACATATAACAAGTAATAATAAACAACGTTAAACACAATACACCGTGTACTGATTTCTGGAGCTGCATCTCCGCCATCCGAAATAGTTTGCCATCCGAACTTTAATCATCATTGTTTCCCGGTGGTCTACTTGCCTCGTAGAACCAAGACCGCGCCCAAGGTCGATCGATAAAAATCCGAAGTACCTTCCTTCGTAACGGAAGTAAAACCGTGGGTCCGTGTCGCACATTTACGGCACGATAAAGAACCTCAAGTCTGAAAGAAAAGGCATCTGAGCAAAATTTAACGGCCGTTTCACGCCCTGAATTGAATGGGACGCTGAGATGTTAAAGAACGTCCGTAAATAAACCAATTCAACAATATCATTGTCCCTGCCCATCATAAGGAGGCAATGCGGGAGAACGGCTGCGGCGCGTCATAGAGATGACACAAAAGTGATGAAGAGCAAGCGAACGGCTTCAATTTTGTATAATAATTCTTATTATGTGTTAATTTCAAATGTATATTAAAAAGGAACTTTAAACATTTAGCATTATATTCTAATGGAGCAGATTGTAAAATTTAAAAAACACACACACTCTTGCACTTCAAGTTAAAATGCAGTCCTAGATGTTGTCTAAATGCTTGAACAATATTACCGCTTATTCTTCATCAATTAATACACAGTTATCTCCATTTTATGTGTTAACCTCAGTGTTTATTTTCTGTTATATTGCTTTCAGAACTTTACTGCATCTGTTATGTTAACTGTGCTTGAAATGCTTGTTCCTACTGTCTCTCCATTTCAACATAATATGACAACATTTCATACTCTCCACAATTTAGCTTATTCTTCAAAATATCAGGTGGTCTATCAGTGCAAACTACATTAATAGATTTATTCATCAATCTTCTATAAAGATCAGGAAACGAATACCAATAGTACTAAAAAGTTTTTGTCCTTGATCCAACACATAGTGAACACAACATTAATACAATAGAAAAGTTGGGATCTGTCACATCATCAACAAAATGACTTATGGAAATTCGTCATGGAACTGACCACCTGTGACATCTCAGCAGTAAAAACGTATTTTTAAACACTATTACAAAATACAAAACATGAAATTAGTTCTATTTAGCAATGTTCTGAAAACAATAAAGTGACTGTCCCGTATCTGTAATGTAGAAAATCTGACACTATAACCTTCTTCAAAAATAAAACTTTGCATTGATACATTGACTGCAATGAAAGATAAAAATGGTGTACATTTTCAAGCTGCCCAGGTGGAATAATCAGCTACAAAAACATTCAAAGCTAATTAATGGTGGCCACAGGAGCAAAACGAATTAGTGATATTTAGTAATGAAAAAAGTCCTTATGTACCATTTGAAATGAGTGTCTTCAAGCACTGTCACAGAAAACTGAATTTATATGTGAACATTAAAGGAGCTGTTACAAAGGATGCAATTAATACCAGTGTCTCCTACAGAATATAAAAGAGGTTTTAGTTTCAAGAACAACAACACTCTCACTAAACTTGGGAATTGAATGCAAACAAAAATGTTTGCTAGGTATGAAAAATGTTATGCCAAACGGTTTGCAACTGAGTGCACATTATTCTGCAACAGACACATCATATAGAAAAGTCTTTCAGAATTTTGTCACCTCAAAGCAAACTGTTCTTGTAAATTCAGTGAATGCACTCTTATTACTTAGAATATTTATATCAATTCAACAAGTTTTCCTTTTCGACTATTCATTAGGCCTACTGGTATTACTACATTTCTTTTTATATTAGTATATTGCACCAACATTTAACTTCCCTCATCAGAACTCTGCTTATATACTTAACTTTATAATGTTAACTAAACAGCACACAGTTGCTGCCAATTTTTAAGTCACTTCTTTTCAAGGCAGCATCAAAAGCTAAGTGTTTTTAGAAATTTCACTGCCAGAAACTTAGCTCTATTTATTAAGGTAATATTTCAGTATCTTATAAAACTATCAGGATTCTCATGTCTTTTTACCCACTGACCAGGACAAAGTGTTTTAATTTTTTTCTTTTTTGTGTCACCAACAATAGTTTTATTGATAATGAGGACCAAACTTTTGATGACATATGGTGCTTCTGAGACATAACTAATGTACATCATTTGATAAACATCACTAAATCAAGCATATATCTAATTTAAAACTTAATTTAATTTTTGCAGTCCTTTTATTAAGGTGATCTCAACTTGTGGTGCTTTTAGCGTTTTATTCCTATTATTTTTCTTAAGTGCATATGTTTTCAGGATTTTTATGTAATATGTATTTCCATTCTTAGTGAGTAGTATGATATGATTTCAAACTTTGTATAACACATCCATAATGCTTTTAAAAATGTTTAATGTATTCAATGTCACCCCATAGTGGGGTACTTTGAACACAAATTTTCTTATGGTATCTGATGTTTATTCTTGTAATGTTAGTTTCACACACTTATGTGTATTTTAAATATATATTGCACTACATGTAAATATCAATATTAAATTAGTAGAAATATAATGATATCTACTTAACACTACTGTACTAAAGGAAAGTTACAACTAACAAGCGATATTCATAAGATCAAATCATAATACTTAGAACTAAATTTGCACTTTAAAAATGAACCAAATCCCATAAAATCAATTTGGTACCTGCAGCAATTTTGATATTTGGTCTTGTGTCTTCATCAAGTACTTCAGGTAATGCATAAACCCTTTTGCCGTTGATGTAAGAGCATATTAACCTCTCTGGCACCAACACTAACATACAACTAGAAATGTTAATTGCAACTTGTACAATAAAGCCAATCATATATTTGAAACCATCATATGATTGAGTCAAACTAAACACCATTATTGCTCCAGTTACTTGTCTATAATGTAGAACAGGTTTCAAGAGCCCCTGTCCTCATCGCCAGCTAGAACGTTGACTGCTGGATACTTCGTTATGCTATGGGAATGTGTATTCTGCTCCGTGGAGGTGCAATGAACTTAAAGTTTACGTTTTCATCCCCTGAAGTGTCAAAGTTCACTAAACTGTCTTTGTATTTGTATATTTAGATTTTCTTATATGTTGCTAATTCTGTAGGTTCTTGTACTGATTTTAATAATTTTACTTTATTCATTATGTTGTGGTTTTCTGTCCAGAAATGAAATGCTACTGATGATTTTTCCATTTGCTTGTATTTTACTAGAAATCAGCAGTAGCATTTCATTTCTGGACAGAAAACCACAACATAATGAATAAAAAAAATTATTAAAATCAGTACAAGGACCTACAAAATTAGCAACATGGGAGAACAGCTGCATATACAAATATGGACATTTTAATAAACTCAACACTTCTGGGGATGAAAAAATAAATATTAAGTTCATTACACCTCCACCAGAGCAGAATACACATTCCTAGAGCATAATGAAGTATCTAGTATTCAACGTTATAGCTGACGATGAGGATAGGAGTTCTTGAAACTGGTTATACATTTATAGACAAGTAAGTGGAGCAATATACAATGATTTCAATTACTAACATACAACTTTGTTCTTTTGCACCTTCAATGCATTTGTTTTATGTTGTTACTTTCAACTAACTTCGCTGCAATGCTAATCTTCTTGCACCTCATAGTAGTTGCTAGTTTCTTGTATACAGCCTGCTTGAGAATTTCTGCTCAGAAGTCAAAACATTGGTTTTCTCATTAGTGCCTGGAAGTTTGCCCAGTATATGAACTGGGTGAAATGAGATAAGTTCTTTTGAGTGATACACTGATCTTATCCAGCTAGTGTCTGTGCTATTAAGGAAGGAAATGCATAGTAGGATATTTAACCATGAGTATTCTTCTTTCAGTCACTTAGGACCTCATGCCAAGCATTTTAACATGTCTGAAAAGCTGATGTCTTGAGGACTGTGCATACTTTTTGGAGGCAACAATACAAAATTGAAATCACATTTATTGTATTCCCTTATCACACCCAATGAAATTTGGCTAATTAGATTGTATCCAATACAATTTTTGGACCCAGCCTTTTCTTTAAATATGGTAGCATTGCGTCATAAACCAATCTTTAAAAATATCCATTTCTGTTATGATTGTATCTTGTACTGGTGAACCACTCTCTTGTCAAGTGTCACATAATTGGTGCTGTGGTTTGTATACGACACAAGGCAGAAGAACATGGCCATCACCTGCAGCTATCATAATAGAAATGCTCATTTTTTATAAATCAACTATTCGTTCAGCATATTTTATACCTCTCTTGGATCATCAATGAAATTATTTTTAATGAGGCAAATTTTCTATAATTAGGTCAATGTTGTAGAAAAATTACTGAACTGATTTTATGGCCACTTCAACACGAGTCTTTTGAAATTCTTGCTGTCTAACTAAGAGAATTTTAGAATGACTCAATTAAAGATAGAGGAAGAGAGGAGCACTTTTCTCTCCTGTCAGACCTGTCAAAGTACCTCTTTACTAAATAGCTTATGTCTGTTGATGTAAAGAGAAATCCCCAGTAAACTGCACTTAATATTTCCCTCCACAAGACTTTTCTCTTCATCTGTGTTTAGCACAGGCTGGTCCCCCATTAGTTTTTCATGCTTTTATTTATCTTGTTTTGGAACATCAACCCCTTATGCATAATATTCTAATTCTTTTCTATATGAAATGCTTGCTTTTTTATGGCTCTGATTGCTTTTTAAATCAGGACACTGGAGCTCCAAGCTTCCTTCTATAGTGACCCATTACTGTCTTCAAACGACAGTTTTTTTAAGAAACAATGGAATCTATGTAAATTATATCTAATCTGTCGTCTAATACACTCTTATACTTCACTTACTTTTAAATACAGTGGGCCTGGTTTCGAAGAGACATCCTCTCCATCTTCAACCAACTTGTCGTATTTAAAAGTAAGTGAAGTATAAGAGTGTATTAGACGACAGATTAGATATAATTTACATTTAACAAGCTTCACTGTGTGAGTTCCAACAGAATTTTTTGAAAATATTTTATTTTTCGAAAGTTCTTAAATGAATGGAATCTATGTTGCTCAGTAGATTAATTCATAATTAGATATCAGATAATAAAAGATTTAAAATTAATTTTGAATCTATATATGAAAGTATTCAAGATAACAATATTTTGCAATTAGGCAGCATATTTTAAAGCTTCATAGAATTAACAAAACTTTACAACTATGTCAATACATGTCAAAAAACAAAATAAACTTAATATTTGACATTTATGCTCATACCACATATCCAAAATTACGCAAGTTGATAGTTGTTGCAGTATTATTTGGTAAGTGATTCTGATTTTATGTCATTATTCTGCCTAGTTTTTGTATTTTGGTGAATTATTTTTATTAGTTTTTAAAAGTTTCCCAATCCATCAATTCATGATGGTGATGCCAAAATTGTTTAAACTGATAAATTATTGTATATGTAGGTGCTGATGCTTATAACAATAAAATATATAAGTTACATACATTTTTCTTACTTCAGATACCAATGAGTATTGCATTAATGGCAATTCCCTTTGTGTGTGTGTGTGTGTTAGTGGGTGGAGTTAAATTTATTAGCAAACTAAAAATAAAAGTAAAAACTTTTGTCTGCTGAGGAAATTAATTATTAGCTTGGCAAAGACATCTTTTTTTCTTTCTTTTGAACTTCTGTGTTGTAAAGAGAACATTTACTTGACAGAGACTACAGGTTTAGGCACAGACTGTGTGACTGATTTGAATGTTTTTGATGTTCTATGGCCACAAGAATTCAACATTACTTTTGGTAATGAATGCAGTTCTGTACACTCAAAATGGCTATATCAACCAAGGTTGAGAATAGTTCATGCTACATTCTAGACCATAAATGTGCACAACACCTCAAAACCGATGCAGTGTAAAAAATTTATTGAAATTAAATAAAACAGATTCTGGTATTTACCATATTAATTGTAAGGATTGTGAAAAAATCTACGTATAAAAACAAAGTGAAATACAGGCATTAGGTTGAAGGAACATTGGAAAAACATCTGTTACAAACAAAAATATAAATCAGCTGCAGCAGCATATTTTTGGAATGAAAACCATGAAATAGCAAAAGACATCAAGTTATTAAACTGTTCAACAACCAACATATGGAAAAGGATTTATATAAAAAAAAAAAACATGAGCAAAACCTTATGAATTTCGACATCCCAGAAGCAGACAGCATTTTATTAAATTTTATCACTAGATGACCAGAGTCAATCCAGATACCTACCTACCCAACTTCTAGGAATGATCCAATAGTCGTTTAACAGCTGATGATAAAGACAACTGTTCCATGAAACATGTCCTGAGTAATCTCATATAAATGAAACCATAAAGAGTGTTTCTAAATATTTTGACTCAGACGAGATTATTATTGCGTGTTTCACTGTGTTTGATCTCAAATTGAATTAATATTGAAAGAAAAAAATTGTTATATAAAAATACCATTGATCACTCTTAGTCTCATATTTCTGTGTAATTATAATTTATCCATCATATTGACAGAAGAAAGCAACATTTCCCTTTCTAATGCCGTTAAGTTTTTATTTGCAGATTACTTCTATTTACTTTTGTGAAATTGGATAGTACAAGAGGTTTTTTATCTTATAATTTTGATTGTTCAGTTCCAATGCTCAGGTAATATGTGTCTGCTTGCCATCTCTGAGCCCAGATGTGGTTTTTAGCAATTAATAGTCTGAAAGAAGTTTTTCTGGAATATTTCTTCAAGCTGAAAAAGTAATACCAGATATATACATAATATAAAATAAAAATAAAAAAAAAGTAACACTATTAACAATGTAACAAATTAACAGTAATTATAATAGTAGAAAAGTATAAAACACTAAGAAAAAGTCACACTTGAGATTGCTATACTTCGAACTCGTGGAGTCCTTCTATGGCAAGAAGACAAGAATTTATATCCAGAGAATTTAACATTTCTTCATTTGCTACTTGTTCTTCTAAGAACATCGTATATGTTATCTTGTAAGCTTTGCAAAGCATTTTATATTGGTTTAACTTCTACTGTTGTTTTGCTACGTATGAACAATCATAGATATTCTGTTAAAACCAAATCTCCCTTGCCGGTTGCCCAACATGCCTTATCTCACTGTAAGAATTTTGATGATGCTTTTAATCTAACACTTATTGATGCGTTATCTACACAATGCTCTGAAATTTTACTCAGAGATAGAGAAATGGCAGCTGTATTTTTACATTAAGCGCATATACCACTGGTTTAAATCTTACGTATTAATATTTTTACCCCCCACACTCTCATTTCTAGTTTCATCTGTTTCCATGCATAATGTTACCTTATGATATATATATATATATATATCTTTTTGTGGTCTCTGAGTTTGTTTGTTTATTATTAATTTCATTCATCATCCTTTAGACTATGCAGCAGTTTAAATGTGTTAAAAACTTTTAATCCAGATTTTTTAAAATCTGTCTCTTCTTCCTATTATTTTCCCCTTTTTACTCTCGTTTTTCCTACAAGCAGTTTTTTCCAGGCATGTTAAATTTATTTATTGTACACTACATGATCAGTTTTTATGGTTGAGTATAAACAATTGTGATGATCTACATCAGAAATATTTCTGTGCTTTCCTGTATTCTTTCCAATAATTACCCTTTTCCACTTAATTTGTTCTTTGGGCTTTGTTTCCTAAGTATATAAACTTACTAATTTAGCTGTTGGCTTTCCTCCTCCATGACCTGCTTTTGTTTCAACCCGGATGAGTAATGGATTTGTCTGTGAACAAGCAAAGCAACAGATGATTATATATTGTAATTATGTAAACATGTCATATGCTACCTTGCTGTTCGATAATTCATTATTAAGAATAAAAACTATTACAAGAGCGGGAAGGGAAATTAATGGGTAAGAGGAAAGCAGGCTGGGAAATAATGCAATGCAAACTATAAATTATTATTAATATAACAAAAATTGATGATAATAGTTATATTTTACTACAGTTATTCCAAAATTCAAAAAAATTTTTTACTGAGGTTTGGCTGCCAACACTGGTTATCACAATGCCTACTGTTGCACACATTAATGTTTAAGAGGAGTTGATATGAGACTCCATTTCTTGTTCTCCACTTTTTACTGATCAAATATTACTTACAATTGGTGAACAAGAAGAAGTGACTATGTAACATGAGAAATTTATGCTAAAAGCTGTATACTAATTAATTTTGGGAAATTTTGAAATACTGCAAAAATGAGCTAAAATACAAGTATATTTAATTAACTATTCCATACAAAATGTCACATTTCTGACATATTGAAAAACAAAATTTTTTTGACCAGTATTTAAAAAGGAAAAAGAAAATAAAATGGAGAACTATAGACCTATAACCAACATTTTTTGTAGGAAAACTGTTTGAAAAGTACGTAAGAAACTTATAGGTTTTGTTGAGATTAAAAATGTATTAAACCAATATCAACAAGGCTTTCATAAGTGTTTATCAACAGTCAGTGCTGTAAAGAATTTACACATAGGGCTGACAAAGCAAAGTAATGTAACAATTGCTATATTTTTAGATTTATTAAAAGCATTTGACTGACATGGGCTTGAATGCTACGATATAAGGGGTAAAATGCATTGCATGGAGTGTACTGAAATCACATACATACATATGATGGGGTTAAAATAGGTATTCCACAAGGGTTCTCTGCTCTATGTAAACGATATGCCATAGTTTCCAGAATATAAACTTGTATCCTATGCAAAGATACCTCATTTATTTGTTCGAACAAAGATTTAAAGCAAATGGAAATCAAAGTTTCATTAGCATTACTAAATTGGTCTGATTATTTAAAAACTTCTCAACTTTAAACTCAATGTTGAAACAAAGTGCATTCAATTACAGCTTAGATAATAAGAAAATGTATGTAAAATAGTATATTATGATTCAGTAATTGAGTAAGTATAAATATTAAATAATTTATTGATAAAAACTTGATGAACATACACATTCTTTGCAAAAAGTTATCCTCAAGGTTATATTTGCTGAGATCATTATCAAAGCATCATGTAGCAAAGGACATTTTAAAATCAGTATATTATGGAATAATCCACTCACTTATTGAGTATGGAATTGAAAACTGGGGTGGAATAACTATTACAAACTTAAATAAGATACTCATAATACACACATGCACACAAAATAAAAAACATATATACATTATAAAAAGTTGCCAGTCAGTAACAGAAGTTAAATAAATTGTACTTACGAAGCTGTAGACAATGGAGTGGTAATATATCTTACACTTATGTATTCAACTTGTTTACACTAAACTTGATTACTCCCGAAACATATCTTAGTTTTATGTACATGGAGTTTAGGGTAAAAAAAGTTGAATATATAAATGTAGCAAAAAATGTGTTTAAAAATCAGCATATTTTTACAGTAGTTTCACTTTAAGTGCATAAAGTTATATTGTTAATTAAAAAGAATGAAAGTAACAGTTCATTAAACAAAGAGCATTATTCATATAAAACTAGAGGCATTAATAATTATCTTCGAGTAACTACAACAAAAGCTGCAACAGAAAAAGATACCTTCATCAGAGGAAATGTATTATTCAATAAATTAACAGAATCTACAATCTGTTTAAGGTAACTATTTTTAAAATGATGTTGAACTATTTGTTGAGAAAATGCTTACACAGGACTGATGAATTATAGCATTTTGTAAGATAGTATGAATGTAAATATAAACATATGTTAAATTTAAAATTAATTTTATGTCAGAACTAATACAGTGAAGCACCTAATATATTCTTAATTAGCTAATGATTTGATTTAATATTCTTGTGCTCTACTTACAGAACATGTTTCACAGGCTTTTGCCCACATCATAGCTGTGAGTTGACTATGGGATTCGTTGTTGGTTGGATGGACTTGTGTAACTTTGTGGACAATTTATGAGCTTCTGGATTAATTTGTCTTCTGTTGGGATCTCGAAGTATATAACTTAGCTTCATATTTTTTTTTATATTCAGGGTGATTTATATATGAGTAGTTTAGAGATGCACATCCTCAAATCATTTTCATACATTTTTACAATCTGGCACAGATATGTGGTTGACACCTTTGCAGTGGTTAATAAGAAACACTTGGATGATGCTTTGAAATTGCTAAACCTACAAGATAGGGAAATTAAATTCACTTCTGAAACAGAACAAGACAACAGGATTCCTTTTCTTAACTTAAATATTATAAGAAATGGTAATAATTTGAAATTTGGAATATACAGAAAGGATACGCAGACTGAAAATTACATAAAGGCAAGTGGCTTCAATCCATAGCACACAAACATGTAGTTCTCAACAGTTTAGCACACAGACTCATTAACACACCCATGAATGAGTTTGAATACAGTAAAGAGTACTCTCACATAATGCAAAATGCAAAAACCAATGGGTATGACCAAGAAGTTGTAGACAAGAAAATCAAGATATTCAAACAAGAGAAGTGGTTAAAACAGGTTATAACATTGTAAGCAAAATAAAAAAGTACCATTCATAAGAAATTTACTTATCATCATTGGGCCATCAAAAAATTCCAGAAAATACTCCAAGAGTTTGGAATTACTTTGTCCCCAGTGAACAAATTCAGCTTAAATAATTTGCTCAACTTGGGTGATGATAGAACACCTGATGAGAAAAAGCCAGGAATATATAAAATCAACTGTTTGGAATGCAACAAAGTATATATTGGCAAAACAAAAAGAAGCATTGGAATTAGGCTAAAGGAACATTGGAGAAATGTCAGGTACAATCAGATAGATAAATCGGCGGTTGCACATCATTTTTGGAGAGATAAACATGATATACAAATGGAAGTCAAATTATTGAAATTCGTAGAGAGACCTTTGGAAATGGAAATACAGGGGAAAAAATTTATAAAAAAAATGTAATGATAAGGTTATGAACTTTGAGATCCCAACAGAAGGCAAACTAATCCAAAAATTTATAAAATGTCCACAAGAGCTACACTAAGCCCATCCAACCATCAACGAATCTGGCAGTTGACTCACAGATGATGATGTGGGCAAAGGCCTGTGAAACATGTTCTGTATAACTAAATGGTAAGTGGAGCATTAAGACTAACTATTTAAGAATATATACATAGTGTACTGTAGGAAGTCTTGTAATGCAGAAGCTGTTTATTGTGCAGGATAAACTTGTCTGTGAATGCCATGCTTTCAGCAGCAGCTCTTGGGCTCATACAAGGACTAAAAATTGCAGTATTGTACTTGTGTTAACCTGTATCTTAAATTCTTTATGCATTTCAGTAAACTGATTCTTAAGCATCCAATCTGTATTCCTCCTTCATTCATTTGGAATTGTGAGATGCTGTCCCTGCCTGGTGAGGTTGGGGTGCCTGAAAGGCAAGACTATGTTATCCCATAGATAGTTGCCAGCAGACCTGATAGATGATATTTCAGCCAAAAGAGCTCAGGGGACTTTATGGCCAAACTTTTTCACCTGACCTGAGGGAAAACCCCCAGAAAATCTGTCAGGAAACTGACCCAATCAGAAATCGGACCCAGTTTTGTCTCATATAGGAAGCATGAATGCGACCACTAAACCAGTGGTTTCCAGTCTGCACCATAAGATTGCACACCAACATCATTAGCACAAATATTATCTTAAGTGATAAATTATTTTTTTAAGTCTTCTAAGCTTTCATGACAGTAGCTATGAAGGGACAAGTGAGATATATACAATCACTGTAGTCTACAATATATAATATGCCAGTTTATTAGTATATTGCAATCTTAATTACATTTTACCTGGTTTTTAGAATTCCTAAGTTTTTCATGAAGAGTTGCAATAAACTTTAGTGAATGAAGTGGTACCACACGATCATCATGGTCAGCAGTCAGCAGCAGCGTTGCTGGGTACTGTAATGGAAACATTTTTGATAACTTCATAAATATGAGCATAAACACAGTGCATGCAGTAAGTGAGGAAAAGCGGGAAAACCACTACTGCAATGCACATCTTTTTTGGTGTTGCTAGAATTGGTGGTTGTTTGTTCCACAGCAAACTCCTACACACCTCTCTCCTCTGCAGTAACCACAGTATCTCTACCCACAGAAAGACATCAATGGTACAATTTGGTTGTAAACAGCAGGAAGAAGGCTCCCTTCTTCCTCTGCTGGCAACTAATGATTTCTAAGATTCCTGAAACACCCTGCTCTCTGGAAAAAGTTTGCAATGGTGGTCTCCTTCACATCCTTCCAAGATTTTGCAATGAAATGAAGTCCATCCAGGACTGAGACATTAAAGGCTGAAGGATACTTTCCAGAATCTATCAAGCACAAAATTTGCTGCAACAGGCTCTTTCTATAAGGTGATTTGAAAGCATGTAACTCGGTAGGTTACAACTTGCTTGTACAATTAACAGGCAGAAATTCTAATTGCTCATTTATTAAGTAAATAGCAATGGGATATGTAGGACAAACGTTCATGAAAAGAAATATCATCCCCCAAAGCAGCCAACAGCTATTAAAAGAAATCTAAGGTAATCAAAGCTTTATGGTTGGCACTGTCGACAGTTGGTAATGATTGCAAATTTTTGAAGCAATGAGGCTTTGCTATCACAAAAAGATGAAGCTTCTAAGATCCATCACCATGAGCTATATCTCCCACTATGTCATTTATCTCCTTAGAATGCCAAAGGGTTTCTGGTCAACACACTAAAATTGTCCAATTTTATCTACACTGAAATTGTTCTTGGGTTCATGTAATGTTTTAATTACCCACTGATCGATAGTTTCTTCATTAACATTTGATTTGCCACAGTTTTGTATGTTATATTGTACTTTTTCCTGAATCAGTTAATCCAACCATTGGATGCACCAAAGTTTTAAATATCAAGAATGGTTGCCACTAAATGCCTTCTCCCTTAAGAACACACCACTAATTGGGATTCCTGTCATCCTTAAATTTTCAAACCCACATTTTACTATATCTTCCAAATCATCATATTTGAAATATGTTGCATATTTTCTTTTCTTTGAATTTAGCCCACATTTTGCAGCACCTGATGCTATGCCTGCTTTATTTTACATTATTATATTTAGTATTGACATAGAGAGCTGCAACTCACATGCAATGAAACAGGGAGCTAATCAACATTTTACAAGAGTTGAACCTTCTCTTCAGCAGTTAAAGATTTCCTTTTTTCCTTTATTGAATAATAAACATTAACAATAAAAACAATAACAAAGAAACAAATAAAGTAAAAAAGAGATTGTGGCATAGACTAAGGCTGCTGGATTGAAACAAATAACAAGAATAAATCAATGTAACAAATAACAATAGTAAAATGCAATGAATCAGCAACAATAGCATTAAACTGCAAGAACAAAAGCAACTGTAAAACAATAGCCATGAAACAAAGAACTTCAGGCAAGATGAATGCAGGATCACTCAAGAAATTCACACCATTGCAGCTTACCGAAATAATATAATGAATGCTAGAAAATGATAAAGCGCATCTCCACAAGAGAAAGCAGAAGTTCTGTGCTCAAGGTCAGGCCATGGTTGTTTGATTTGGTCAGACCATAGCTACTCTAGGTAAGTTCCAATGCCATTTTACTTCAATTTTTTCCCTTGATTCACTTGAAATGATGTAAACAGTGGAATCATAAATTAATATATTGTGAACATTGGAAAACTAAGGGAACCACCAAAATGTTATAAACAATGGGAACCTAAATTTGGAGTAACACTACTTCATTGTTACATTTACATAACAGTTATCAGACATCTTATTTTCTGCAGCCAGATCTTATATTTGCCCTACTTCTATTTAGAATATTCCTTATTTGTCGTTTCCTTTTGGTTAGACTAAATTTTCTTTTGATGAATATCACAACATTCTCCTTATTTATTTTCTATTTAGAAACTAAAGCAGTTGAAAACATTAATCACTTGTTTCAGCTGAGCAGTATCAATTGTTTGTTAATGAATAATTGCACAGGCTTATTGTTCATACTCATTGATTTTGCTAAAATATGCATAAAATATTTTTACAAACAGAAAATATGTTAAATAATGTGATGCTGAAATCTTATTTCTTTTGAATGGAATAAATGAAAACTCTGTATTATGTTAAATAACTTTAATTACTGGAAATGGAGATAAAATAATTGTTACAGTAAATTTCGAAACTAAAAGTCATAAAATTCTAATTCATGGAAATAGGAATGTAAAACTGAATTCTTAAAAAATGCTTTAATATATAGAAATTATATAAATGTTGCACTCAAAGAATGTTTGCATTTCACACTATGATGAAATTCCATATTCTCAGTGGGCCACAGTGATCATGTCACTTTTGTTGAAGCTGGCTGAGTGAAATTTCAATGCATTCTGCAGCTTGAGGAGAGTAAAGTGAGTCATTTAAGAAAATCACAGGATTCAGTGTGATGCTTGGAAATGCATCTAGTCTGGCATTAGATGTTCATGATTTGTGCCTTTATCATACATTACATCTATGCACTTGACTGCCCTAGAAGTTTGGGCTTATGTTGGTGGTTAACAGCAAATAGAATCCTGTTGCTGGATCACATCATGTGAAAAAATGAAGCTCCCTTCACTTTGTAAGTTTCACATCAAATGTGAGAAAATTCACATGCCACTACAAGAGAGGGCACCAGCTATAGTCATTATCAATGCTGAATATCAGAATACAATATTTTGGGGAAAATCAGGGTCACATTGTATGCAGTTGTCCCTAAGTTCTTAGAAAATCTAGCTATCTATCTATCTATCTATCTATTGTTGAGGTATCTTCTCACTGTAGTCTTGCAATTAGGAAGCAGTTGGATAGGACCCACCCTCCAAATTTGTTGTTGTGGGCAGGCAAGCCATAGAAGTAGCTACAAGTTTGATCATGGGCTCGATTATTATGTGCTATTATATTTAATATTTAGTTAGATATTAACAGTAATGGAACAATTGTCTTCTATTTTATAAAGATATAATGTGCACAAATCATATTGTAAAAATGATTTCTGAGAGGAGGTATTCATTGCATTTACATAAATTAAAAATAATAATAATGGAGTAAGTATTGGAGCTTTCAACATTCCTTTCCTTAATTTCACCTTCTTATAAAACATTTCATTAATATGTGTGCAATTTAGAATGCTCATATGGTATTCTGTTCTAATTTTGTAATTAGTTATTAACTTAATCTTATTCTGTAGAATAATCACCACATTTCTGTCTCAAAAATTACATACTATTAATTAAGCACCGTGCCAAGTATCATGATTAAGAATTCAGTCTAAAGCCTGAAGGAATCTAAAATGTTAACTAGAATATCATTATATGTGTATAAGGTAGTTTTATTTGTTGTTAACAATGAATAAGACAAGGTCCTAAACAAGGACTGCTATAAATATTATACTTACGAAGCTGTTGACAATTTGTTGAGTGGTTGAACAAATGCAATAAGATCATAAACAAAACATTAAATGAAATCAAAACACTATCCACTGCTGATAAACAGAATATCACACAGAGTAATCTGGCACTACCCAGGCTTTATGCACTACCTAAAATACATAAAAATGATAACAGCACGAGACCAATAATTAACAATATCAATTCACCCACATACAAGGTAGCAAAAAATTGATCAAAGTTTTCAATTCCTTTAAGAGATTCCAAAGTTTGAGTATAAAAAATTCAGTTGATCTAGTCAAAAACTTAAAAATAGCAGAATTACAGCTGGAGATATAATGGTATCATTTGAGGTAAAAGCCTTATTCCTGAGCACACCAACAGAGAAACTTATTAAAAATTTTAAAAAAATCATATGGAACTAACACAGTGAAGCTCACATGAATTAAATCTGTCGTCTAACACTCTTCATGCTTCACTAACCTTAAAAATATCTGGAACTGGTTTCAAAGATATGTTATCTCCATCTTTGGTCGTGGACTGGTGTGAAAGGTTGTTGTTACATAGTATCAGAAGCAAAATTCTGCTCTGGTGAAACTTTTATGAACTTAAAATTTATATTTTCTTCTTTCGGATTATCAAAATTCATCAAATGATCCTTACGTTTATAGATGTAAATCTTTTCCCAAATATCCAGTTCTACTGGTCCCTGTAAAGCTCTCAATAATTCAATTTCATTTTTTATACCATGATTTTTGGTCCAAAAATGATATGCTACCACTGATCTTTCTATTTGTTTGTATTTTAAATTTCTCATATGTTCTTTTAGACGTATCCCCACATTTCTCTTAGTTTTTCCTACATAGATCTTATCACATTCAGCACATGAAATCTTGTAAATTCCTGCTTTTTTATCCTTAAGGGTATTATCTGTAGTATTGTCTTTCAAAACGTTGTTTAGACTAAATCTATTAGTGGGGGCCAATTTTATATTAACATCTTTAAATATTTTTTGAAATTTATACATCACTGTTGGATTATATGTAAATTTTTTAAAGGACATTTTTTCTTTAATTATTGATAATGTAGTGGAATTTTCAATTCTTTTCTTTCTCTGGAATTTTTATCTTATTATGTATTAAATCTTCATTAAAACCATTTAAGTTGCTATTTCTTTTATTTCTTTTTAATTCCATGTTATATTCTTCTTCACTAATTGATAAATTGATCAATCTACATATCAAACTATTAAAAATTGCATGTTCATGAGCTATAGGATTAAAATCATTTTCTTTGATATAATTATCTGCATGTGGCTTATACTTATGTTAAAGAAATGGTTAATATCAATAAATTTAAAAAAAGAAGATACAGAAGACTTATTGAAACTTACTAATATTTGCATTCAATAAAATTTCTTCAGCTTCAACAAAAGATATTACCAATGAGTCTCATGCCTAACTACAGGAAACCCTTTGTCACCTTTTCTAGCAGAGTTATTCATGAGTTCATTTGAAATATATACAAAAGCCTTCCCTTTAATTTTCAAGTCATGGTATATGTATGTGGATGGCATTTTTGCAATAATACCAAAGAAACACTGAATAAATGCCCTGAAACTTCTTAATTTGCAACATAAATCTATATGGTTTACCATAGAAGAAGAGAAAAATGGATGGCTACCATTTCTAGATTTAAAAATTATAAGAAATGGAGAGTGTTTGAATTTTGGAATTTACAGAAAAGAAACACACACAGAAAATTACATAAAAAATGAGAGTTATAGCCCCATTCCACATAAATATGCAGTGTTTCACAGTTTGGCACACAGATTGATGATATTCTACTCACAGAAGCACAGTACAAAATAGAATACCAACAAATAATAAAGACAGCTATAACCAATGGTTTCAACAAAGACACAGTGATAAAAATTATCAATAAATCTAAAAGACAAAAAAAGATAGAGGAAGTTTCCCCACTGAAAAACACAAAAGAAGAATACAAATTCAAAAGTTTCACCTACCATCCAATTTACCACAAGTTTAAGAAAATGTTCAAAGAACATGGAATAATGTTAGCCGTAAAGAACAGATACATCAAGAATTTATTAGGTTGCACAGTAAAAGACTCCATACCACCAGAACAAAAATCAGGAATTTTCAAAATAAAATGTGCAGATTGTGAACAGAGCTACATAGGCAATACAAAAAGAAATTTAGAAATTCGAAGGAAAGAACACTTTAGGAATATTCAGCTTAAGCAGGTGGATAAATCAGCAGTAGCAACTCACTTTTGGACCAAAAATCATGAAATAAAACTGGAAATTAAACTACTGAAACATCTTTACAACCCAATGGAATTATCCACTTAGGAAAAACTTTTCATATTAAAAAAATAAAAAAACCTAATGAACTTCGAGTTTCCTCCTATAGATGAACTCAGTCATTTCCTACTTCAGCCAATAGATGCCAACACAGGAACTTTCGGGTGTCTAGCCATCATTTCGAGTAACGGTGGTTCTGTGAGCAACTGAAGATGGGAGAGATTCTTCCGAAATGTGTCTTATTTTATGTAAGTAAATGGAGTTCAGTGTAAAAAGTGAATACCTAAGTTTAGAAAGGACTATAATGATAGTACTTGAACTCAGAATAATTATTATCGTCTAAATTAAACAAAAACTACTGAAAGAGATCCAAGAATTATTACTAAAATTTTGTATATCAAACTGCCAGTAACAATTGAAGTCAAAGAGGGAAAAGTTTCAAACAGAAATGAACAACTTCTTGATAGATAAATGTATGTATAGGATAAACGTACAAATATGTATATAAAATATAATTTAACATAACTGTTTATAGTATAAATGAAAATAACCTATTATTATATAAGGTAAATTTGCCTATTGTATTAAATTGTTTGGTTTACAATACATTTTAATGTATTTTTCTGACTAAAAATAGACTGTAGAGTCTATGGTCTGCAATAAAATAATAATAATCATCATCATCATATACTCGGATTGATTTAGTAAATTGAATTTTTTAAATGAAGTGGATAATTTAAATACACTTCATTTAAATACTACTTCGTAGTAATTTTAAAATTTTATTTTTCCTTTTCAAACATAGCCTTGTCATTTTAAAATTTTCTACTTTCATATAGCTTGCATCTGCTGATGGCCATTTCTACTCTTGTGTTTCCCTTAACCTTACTTCAGATGTCAACAATCCCTCATTGGGTAGTGAACACAGAGTCACTTTTTGCAATACAAATTATTTCATTGTTTAAAGTAATAATTTATCATTATACATTTTACATATTAAAAGAATCTCAGGAAATTTTCATTTTCATAAGCATATGAAGTACAATGGAAGACAGTGTTGGAGCTTCTGAGGTTCATGCAACCATTATCATGAACTAGTCAGTCCTGGTGGTGTAGTAGTAACCATATCACCCTCCTAGAACCAGAATTGTGCAGATTTTTTTGGGTGTAAAAATTTAAGTATGGCTTCCTTTGGAAGGGAAGTAAAGCCATGGGTCCCATGTTGTACATTTATGGCATGTAAAAGGACCTCAAGCATGAAAGGAGAGGCCTCTGAGCAAAAATTTATCAGCTGTTTCAAGATCTGGATTGAATGGGATGACGATGATGATGATGATCTGAGATGTTAAAGAGCATCTGTAAATAAACCAAATCAACAAATTGTGAACTAAGTGGGAGGTTAATTCCCCGATTAACCTTAAAACTTGCTTTATCATGACATGAACATCTGCAACTGTTGTTGTTAATCTAATGTGCAGGATTTTGATCCATCAATTTTTCCCTAGGCAGCCAATTAATTTGTGTATTTTCCCATCAGGTGCAGCTTTCCTCAGTTCTGTTCATTCCAATAGAACATGTGCAACTTGATTACTGCATTCACTTGTTCCTTAACCTTACTCAGTGGAGAGAACATGGGAAGTCTTTAGTTTGTTCATTAACAGTTTGCAATTCTAAAATAGGCTTACAAGTTTCCAAAACTATTTGCATTTCCTCATATTCTTGTCCTCTATTAGGGCTCTCCATATGCTCAGCAAACTATGGCTTTGGTGCAAGCTTTAACCAATCAGAGCAAGGAAATACTGCTATTAGTTACTTTATCCAGGCAAATACTGCTCTTGCATTAACTGTTTCTATATCAAAGAAATAATGTTACATGTAATAATATAAATTTTAAAATAATTAGTGACTGTAGTTTTTTTACTCTTTTCCAGTTGCTGAAAATATTCTTAAAGCCCATATTCTTTATAATGGTAGTACTGTTGTAGCATAATACTGTTAATCTGTAAGCAGCATAAGACTGTTAGACTCTCTTTGCTTTAACATTGAATAAATGTTTTCTGGTTACAATTATGTTATGACAGTACATATGAAAGTAACTATCATAGAATAAACGACAGTAATCTAGATGAGCTAACTTTAAGAAATTCCTAATAATGAGGAAAGCAACTATATCATATTGTTTAATTTAATGAAGCGAGATGCAAAGTAAATTATAGCACTTCAGAAGATGAAAGCTATATCTAAATAGAAAGGTGATTTAATGCAGAATCCAATGGAGAAAGGTGATTTAATACAGAATCCAATGGGATCAAGAGTCTGACTATAAAGCTCTAAATGGAACAAACCAAAGTTTTCTGTAACTTCAAGATATTAAAATATAAAAGAAAATAAGATCTCAACATCCCATGTTAGATGCTAAATTTAAGTTAAGCAAATGCAATAAAAACTGGAGAGTAAACCAGGAGTGTTAAGTGGAATGATAGATTAATAAAAGCTCTGTCAATAACATTTTAGAGCATTTCTAACTTTGTACCATTGTTTATAATTCTGCTACAAATAAAGGAAGAATAAAGCAATGAAGTATTCAACCTAAATGCAATGAAAGTATAGAAAATAGATATATAAAAAAATCATGGTTAGGAATACAAACTTTTTAGCAGCATTGATGAATGTAAGTGTAAATATATGAGATGACATATAGTGAATGGCGAATTTGATTAAGCACATCACATGCTATATTCTATATGTTAACAAGACAAAGGATATGTGCAATAATAAAGCCTAGTATTAAACAGATAATTGACTTGAATACAGAGAAGAGTGCAACATTTCAATAACTAAATGACTTTATGATTGAGTAGAACTACACACTCTTGTACTTTCAATTATTTGTTTATATTTAGAACATATTTTGCCTCTTATGCATTCTCAGCTAACTGTTCACTGCTGGATAATTCATGCACAGCATTTCTTTGGAGACACACATTCTGCTCTGATGAAGGTGTGGTGAACTTAAAGTTTTTGTTTTCATCCCCAGAAGTGTCAAAGTTCATTAATCTGTGTCTGTATTTATAAATGTAAATTTTTTCCCACGTTGCTAGCTGTGGTCCTGTGCCGACTATATTATTTTGCTCTTCCATTATGTCGTGGTTCTCTGTTCAGAAATGAGATGTCACTGCTGATTTCTCCATTTGTTTGTATTTTATATTTCTTATGTGTTCTTTTAACCATATGCTTAATTCTCTCTCTCTCTCTTCCAACATTGATTTTTTTTGTAATCTGCACATTTTATTTGGTAAATACCTAGTTTTTCCTCTGTGTAATACATTTATTAACTTTGCCATTCAGGATATTTTTAACATTAAATGTGTTTTTTGGTGCAAATGTGATATTAAGAAGTTGTAAAATATTATGAAATTTGTGCATAGTCCATGGATGATATGTGAATTTTTTAACTGCTCTTCTTTCTATTTGCTCATATTCTTATTTGTTAATAGCTAGGTTAATGAGTCTGTTTTTCAAGCTGTTGTTTATGTGTTCTTGGGTTAAATACAGTTTGATGTGACCGTCTTTTCTGTATATTCTAAATTCCAAGTTGCATTGATATTTTATTATTTTAATGTCCAAGAATGGTAGCATCTTCTTCTGTGTGAATATATATATATATATATATATATATATATATATATGAATAATGTTTTATATTGCATATTGAAAAATTTTATGGCATCAATAATACGTTTTTGTTGACTGTGGCAAATATATCAACATATCTGTACCAGATTTTAATTATGTATGGGAATGCTGTGTTGATGTGTGTTTCAAATCTGCTCATGAAGAGGTAGGAGCTGCCTTTAGTAAGTCTTGATTCTTGTTTATAAAATTTTCCTTGAATGAAAAATAGGATTGGTTTATGCACATTTCAGTGAGTTTTATATATTCCTTTATACATGCACTATTAATTTCACTTGTTCTTAGTCATTCATGGAGATAAGTTTAAAGTTTATCTTTAGATATACTTAGAAAAGAGATTCCATATTGAAAGATACTAAAGTACCAGTAGTTGTAATTTTACATCCTTAACTACCTAAATTCCAAATATGGAGTACAAACAACTCATTTTAATTAATAGAAAAAATTAAGAATCCTTAACTACCTATATTTCAAAGTCAGAGCATAAACAATTCTTTTTAATTACCAGAAAAAAATTAAGGGTATAACATTACAACCTACTTACATCTTAGATTCTTTTGACATGGAGTTTCTGTTTCCAAGTATACTTAAAGATAATTTTCTAACTTATCTCTGTGAATGATTAGAGCAAATGAAATTAATAATGCACATATTAAACTCACTTAAATGTGTATAAATCAATCCTATTTTTCATTCAAGGGGAAAACTATAAGCAAGAATCAGGACTTACTACAGGCAGTCCCTACTTCATGAGCAGATTTGAAATGCACATCAACAAGGCATTCCTATAAATATTTAAAATCTGGTACAGATATGTTGATGATATAACTGCCACAGTCAACAAAAAACACATTAATGATGCCATAAAACTTCTGAATATACAAGATAACATAATGTTCACATAAGACACAGGAGTAGATAATGTTCTGGTATTCTTGGACATTAAAATAACAAAACATCAATGTAAACCTGCAATTTGGAGAATACAACAAATAGAATGAACAGTGGTTAAAATAGATTTAGCAAAGAACTGTTTCACAAAAAAGTATAGAAATTTAAGAGGAAAAAACTTATTAAAAACATAACAATTTCAACAGAAAAAGATAACCTAATTTTGAAAAATTCACATATCATCCATGGGCTATGCACAAATTTCAAAATATTGTAAAAATTTTTAATATCAGATTGACACTACAAAAACTTTTAATGTTAAAAATATCCTGAATGGCAAAATTTATGAAAGTATTCCACTAAAATAAAAGACAGATATTTACCAAAAAAAAGTGTAGAAAGTGAAGAAAATCTATATTGGAAAAACAATGAGAAACATAGGTCCATGGTTAAAAGAACTTCCTTCTTTCTTCTCAAGGCATTTACAGCCCCAATTCGGTCTTAGCCTACCTAGACGATCACTCTGTCCTTTACCTTCATCAGATGATATCATTGGTAGAGTGTAGTAGGGGGCATGTGATCAGCACACTGCATCCCTCCGATTGCTATATCGTAGTGCAAGATCAAGGATCATCACCTTTCCATCAGGCTGCTTTCTAATTGTTTTTATGAGGCTGGGTGAACCCCACTACAAACCTCCCTAACTTAGAAAAATTCCTAAGTAGGTACTGGGAATCGAACAGTCAGTAATGCTAACCACTAGATCAAGGATGTGGTCTAAAAGAAATCCAGAAACATACACAAATGGTGAAATTCTCATTTTTGGAAAGAGAATCGTGGCATAGTGAAAAAAACAAAATTATTAGTCAGCACAGGGACATACAGTACATATACAAATACAGAGACAGATTAATGAACTTCAACACTTCTGGGAATGAAAACATAAACTTTAAGTTCATCATACCTCCACCAGAGCAGAATATGTGTCTCCAAAGAAATACCGTGTCTGAATTATCCAGCTGTAAACAATAGCTTGGGTTATAACTTTTTGTAAAATAAAACATTTCATATGTCATAAATCACAAATCACAATGAAGACTCTAATTCCTGCCAGCTTTAAAAAAAGTCAAAGTCACCCCCAAATAAAAACTCCTTATCACAATATCTGCAACTTTACTGTACTGAATGTCTCAGTTAGGTTGTTACATTAGTATTGTGCACTCTTAAGTACTGCTACCTAAGCATTTATAACAGTACATGACATATATTTATAACAGTACATTACATATATTTATATCACTACATGACATATACATTTATAACTGTGCATGACATATACATTTATAACAGTAAATGACATATACATTAATAACAGTACATGAGATACACATTTATAACAGTACATGACATACATTTATAACAGTACATGACATACATTTATAACTGTGCATGACATATACATTTATAACAGTAAATGACATATACATTTATAACACTACGTGACATACATTTATAACAGCATATGCATTTATAATAACACTATATGACATATACATTTATAACAGCATTATGCATTTATAACAGTACATGACATATACATTTATAACAGTACATGACATATACATTTATAATAGTACATGACACATACATTTATAACTGTGCATGACATATACATTTATAACTGTGCATGACATATACATTTGTAACAGTACATGACATATACATTTATAACAGTACATGACACATACATTTATAACTGTGCATGACATATACATTTATAACAGTAAATGACATACATTTATAACAGCATATGCATTTATAATAACACTACATGACATATACATTTATAACAGCATTATGCATTTATAACAGTACATGACATATACATTTATAATAGTACATGACACATACATTTATAATTGTGCATGACATATACATTTATAACAGTAAATGACATACATTTATAACTGTGCATGAATATACATTTATAACAGTAAATGACATATACATTTTCCGCTTTTTTAATTTATTTATTTATTTTTATTCTGAGTTAAAATTTATTTAAAAAATACACATTTCATTATTGTACAATAATTCAATACAATTATTAATTTTGCTAAGTTCCTTGTTGACATTCTGGTCCCAATGTATACAACTCCAGGTTATTAGTACATTGATGACTAACATACTACTGTAATATCCTTCAATTATTATACTTCTAAAGTTACATTTCTTTTTACACTTCCTTCCATCATCCTCTTTGTCATTCTTATCCATTTCCCTCTAAATTTACGTAAATAGTTCCCTACCTTTTTTTATCTCCTCCTCTCCATTTACATTTAAAATCTTCCTAATTAATATTTCCCCATCTAAATTTTCCCTTTTTTTTATTCCAAACCTTTTCTCTCCATAACTTTGTTTGATTATAATATAACAAACAATGAAAATCTCTATTGGTTTCTCTACATATTTTCCTACCTCTTTATCATATCCTAATCCTTTTAAATCCATAACTCCAGTTCTACCCAAGCAAACCCTTCCCAACCTACCTTATCATATTGTTCTATATATTTTTCCCTACCCCATACTATTTTTATTTCCCTATAAAGTCTCAATGAACGTTTTTCCCCCAAACTACTAAATATTTCTTGCCATTCAATATCTTCCAATCTTAGATTTATTTCTTTCCAAAATCCTCTATTTTGGTATTCCCATTTATCCATACTTTTCCTAAACCTATTTGTTGTAAAATTTCCTGCACTTTGAAATACCATGACTTTTTCCCTTACATTTCTCCTGTATACTAAAACATTCTTTAATAATATCACTCTCTTCTAATGTGGTAATTCTGAATAAATATTTTGTAATTATTTTTTTCTTAGTGTAATATCTCCATAATTCTAGCTGTGCTACACCATTTCGGGATGCTGTTGGTAAGCCTAAAATCAATTTACAAAAACTTTTATTTATTTTATCAAGCATCCTCTACACCCCATATTTCTGCCCCATATAGCATTTTAGCTTCTACTGTGGTTGTGCATATTCTTTCCAGTCAATTCACTCTTTTTATCAGGAATTTTTCTTAAATATGCTCTTATAACACTCATAGCTGCTTTTCCTTTTGCTATTGCCATTTTTTCTGCTCATTCCAACTTACTCGGTTTACAGCCTCAACTATAAATCATGTAGCTAGTAATATGGTACATAAAATGGTAGACACTGGGGTAATAAAGTCTTGTTTATCAGATCATTATGCACAGTATCTAGATATAAGTAGAATGCATAAAAAAATTAACAAGGGTGCTACTAAAACATTTAGAAAACTAAAAGATATTAATCTAATAAAATTAGCAAATGTATTAGGAAATGAGGACTGGGAGGAGGTTTATAATACCTATAAAGTTGAGGATACATGGAATGTATTTTATAAGCTATTTAAAATTCACTATAATACTGCATGTCCTGTAACAACAAAAAGCATAATTAAAAACAGTTCTAAAATAAGTCTCCCAAACTATATCATCCAACTAAAAGAAAAAGCAAAGGATTATTATGAATTGTATAAATCCACTGGAATGGAATTTTATAAAACTAAATATAAACAATATAGGAAAGATTATCTAGAACACTTCAAAGAGTGAACACGAACAGCATTCATACAAAAAATCCATTACTCTAAAACTGCATCTAAATCCTTGTGGAAAATTGTAAATCAAAAAAGTTTTAGTATAACCGAACCAGAAGACTTACAAATAAACATTGATAGGGAATTTGAAAAAGATCCAATTAAAATCTGTGATTACATTAACAACCATTATCTGAATACTATAACTCACCTACCAGACAACAGTCAGAATTATTTTGTTAAGGATACCGTAAATACAACCATGTATGTAAAACCCACAAATATGGAGGAAATTATTTAAATAATAACTAGCCTACCAGATAAAAGCTCATCTGGTTGGGATGAAATTAGTCCTTGACTGTTAAAATACTGTAAAAATGAAATAGCAAAACCTTTGGAACATCTCATAAACTGTTGTTGTTGATCTAATGTGCAGGATTTTGATCCATCAATTTTTCCCTGGTCAGCCAATATAATTTGTGTATTTTCCTGTCAGGTGCAGCTTTCCTCAGTTCTGTGCATTCCAATAGATGCTAACTTGTGCAGAAGTTAGCCAATATAATGCAAGAGAAAAGAGAGAATGAAAAAAAAAAAAAAATCAGTACTTTTTAGTACTTTAACTTGGAATGCCGGTGATTCACCGAAACTATAGCAAAAAAAGCAATACTTAGATGAAATGATTAGGAAATATGACATAGGTGTTTTTGGCATCTTAGAAGCAAACTGTACCGATGACGATATCAAGTACAGTAAACATACAAACTATCATCTTTATCATCTGAATAAAAGAAGACAAGTAGCCAGGGGTATAATTGTTGGAGTAAAAGCAAAATTAAGTTCTAAATTTAAAATAATCAAAGAAATGAATGAGCAAGATAAATCAGAAATTACACAACTAAATGTATATAAAAATGGAAAAAAATACACAGTTTACAGCCCACCTGACATCCAGAATCTAAATATGGAGATAATAGAACCATAAAAGAAAACATTTATCTTGGGAAATTTTAATGCACACTCAAGACAATACGGCTATAAAGATGTAGACCCAGCTGGAAAGCTATTACAGGATTTTATAAATACCAAACAGGTACAGCTGATATATCAGGATACAGATCCTAATACATACTTGCATTATACAGGAAATTCCACTAATCCAGATCTCACAATATTATCTGAAGACCTACATATTAGCACAAGAAGATTAGTTATTGAAGATGGAGGAAGTGGACATAGAGCTATAATCACAATCTTGGATACTAAGAAACATAGTCCAAATATTGAAAAACGATATACTTGGAATTTTAAAAAAGCTAACTGGAGTAAATATAAAAAAATTTTCGAAAGTGAAGTACAAGGATCAGATTTAACAAAGAACGTAAATCAAGTGATTAAGGAATTTAATGACATAATGTTAAGATCAGCAAAGACAAACATCCCCCTGGGAAAACCGAAAAAATATACACTTTTTTGAAACAAAAAATTAGAAACACTAAAAACAGAAAGAAATAGTGCTAGAGATTTAGCATAAAACAATAAAAATAGGGATGATGTAATAGAATGGAGGAAAAAAGATGTGATCTACAGACGAGAGTTAATTGTATCCACACGACAATGCTACGATAAATTCTTAACCGGGTTGGACTATAGAACCAATAGTACCAAGGTATACAAGGACATTAATAATGTTAGCGGAAAGTATGACAATAGTAATAAAAGTATATATATTAAAAAAGGTAATAAAGACATACAATATTAAAGATATAGCTAATGAATTTAACCAACATTATAAGAAAGTTAATACATTAGGAAAACACTTGAAAAAAGTTAACAGAACATTAAAAAAATCCAACACGATAGGAATAGAAAAAATGCAAACAGTATCTCTGGATTCGAAGTTCCAATTTGAAGAATTATAACAGGCAGTGAAAACACTAAAAAATAAAAAGCAACCAGGACCAGACCTTATACATCCGGAGTACATTAAGAATCTTGGAATAAGAGCAAAAAAGATATTATTGGAAATTGTTAATAAAATATGGTTTGAACAAGAGAACATGCCATCAAGCTGGTGCAAAGCATTAGTAATACCGATTTTAAAACCAGGAAAAACTACAAATGAAATAGAAAGTTACAGACCTATATCATTGACCTTAATTCTGGCAAAAATAGCAGATAAAATGGTAGTTAATAGATTAATATATTACCTTGAAACAAACAATTTATTAATAGACGACCAGGCTGGATTTAGAAGACAATATTCAACAGTTCACCAAACTTCAAGATTAATAGAGGATGTTAAAAGTAAACTAGCTAACAATATGTCAGTAGCTGCAGTATTCATAGATTTTCAAAGAGCATTTGATCTAGTATGGAAAGAGATGTTAATTAAAAAATTAATACAAATGAATTGCCCAAAAAATATAATTAGATGGTATAGAAGATTCCTATAGCAAAGATGGATTGCAGTTAAATGGAAGAATACATTATCCAAATACACCTAGCTCAAAACCGGAGTGGCACAAGGTGCAGTATCCAGTCCATTATTATTTAATATATATATTAATGATATGCCAAAGACTATAAAACCTACAGGAATAAACAGTGCAATGTAGGCAGATGATGTAGTTATATAGTCAGCTGAAAAAATGATGAGTGTATGTATCAGACTAGAAGAAAAAATAAAAAATGTCTTAGATAAACTAGCAAATTGGGCCAAATTACAGTCGGTCCTGGTGCTGTAGTGGTTACCATACTTTTACAGAGCGTCCATAAATAAAAAAAAAAGTTACCATACTTGCCATCTAACCCGGGTTCGAACCCGGCCAGGACCGATGGATTTTTTCGGGAGTAAAAATCCTAAGTATGGCTTCCTTCGGAAGGGAAGTAAAGCCGTGGGTCTCGTGTCGTACATTTACGGCACGTAAAAGAACCTCAAGCCTGAAAGAGAGGCCTCTGAGCAAAATTTGTCGGCCATTTCATGCCCTGAGTTGAATGGGACGCTGATGACCTGAGATGTTAAAGAGCGTCCATAAATAAATCAATCAAAAAAAAAAAGGGGCCAAATTAAATATGACCATTAATGCAGCCAAAACTAAATATCAAGTCTACACTATGAAACACTTTGATGAAAGGGAAAAAAATTTAAAACTTGAAATTAACGGAAGTCAAATAGAATATGCAGAAGAAATCAAATATTTGGGAATAGCACTGGACAGGAAATTAAAAATGAAAGACCATGTACAAAATATCACACAAAAAACCATAAAACGAAGTAACATATTGAAAAGATTAGCTGGATCTAAATGGGGCAGCTCAATGGAAGTCTTAAATAAAACATATAATAGATATATAAAACCATTACTAAAACATGGAGGTGAGCTACTATTAACAGCAACACAAGAAAAAATTAATAAGATTGAGAAATGCCAAAATCAATGTTTAAGACTGATAATAGGTGCCGTAAAAACAACACCAATAAATGCACTTCTGGCCAGAACGAAAAATATTACAATGAAAATCAGCATTGAAACACAAGCGGCACAGTTATACATAAAATTAAAAACAAACCCAAGTAAACATTAATAGTTTCATCAACTACCCAAAGAACACAGATCACAAATAAAGCTTACTTAGAGAAGATTTACAATTATTTAAACCTGGCAGAGAAGAACATCCCATATCCCTCAAGAACTAATCCAATGGATTACATTAAGATAGTAACAGATAAAAAACTGACAGAACAATTAAATAAACAAGAAGACTGAACAGAGGTGTGCAGAACTATAGCACTTGAACATTTACCTAACCTATTCCCTGAAACAAAGTGGCTTAGAATTTACACAGATGGATCTGCAGACAAACAGAGAAATAATGTTGGAGGTGGTAGTATATATTGTAAATATTTCTCGCATTATTTCACACTGCCTAGACAATCCACAAGTTATGAGGGTGAAATGGTGGCAATACAACGAGCGTTGGAATAGATATACCATAGGACTGATATAAAAGAAAATAAAGTAGTGATTCTTACAGACTCAGCTTCAGTTATACAAGCTATAGAATGATATAATAGTTCATATGAATCATAAAATAGTCAGTATATATGGCTTGCCAAAAATTCACAATTCAATAATGAGCATGAGACCAATCATAAACAATATTAACACCCCCACATATTTGCTAGCAAAATGGTTATAAGACAGATTGAATGAATTACCAAAGTTCAAAAGTAGAAGCATAAATAATTCTATCCAATTAATTGAAGAAATAAAGGATATTAGATTATTACCTACAGACCCTAGTGTTGTTTGATGTGATCTTATTGTTCCCCAGTATACCTAGAGAAAAACTTTTTAATCATTTTACAAAAATGGTTAAAAGAAGTAGGAATCAATGAAACACACAGAAAAGAGTACATACATCTGCCAAGCATTTGTATTTAATCAGTCATATTTTACATTTGATAAACAGTTTTATAAACAACAAGCAGGCTTGACCATGGGCAGTCCTCTATCTCCTTTCCTGGCAAATCTATACATGAGTAATTTTGAAACACATATTACTTCAGTCTTTCCACACTTCTTTAAGTGTTGGTACAGATATGTGGATGATATTTTTGCCATAGTTAATAAAAAGTTAATTGAGGATGCACTTAAGATTTTGAATATTCAAGATAGAGATATAAAATTCAAACATGAAATAGAAACAGACAATATGCTGCCTTTTTTGGATATTAAAATTATAAAGAGTAAAGAAAACTTGAAATTTGGCATATATAGAAAGGACACACATGCAGATAATTATATCAAAGAAAATGGTTTTAATCCTATGGCTCACAAACACGCAATTTTTAATAGTTTGATATGCAGATTGATCAATTTGCCAATCAGTAAAGAAGAATATAACATGGAATTTAAAAAAAAAATAAATAAAAGAAATAGCAACTTTAAATGGTTTTAATGAATATTTAATACATAATAAGATAAAAAATTCCAGAGAAAGAAAAGAATTGAAAATTCCACTACATTATCAACAATTAAAGAAAAAATGCCCTTTAAAAATTTACATATAATCCAACAGTGATATATAAATTTCAAAAAATATTTACAGACGTTAATATAAAATTGGCTCCCACTAATAGATTTAGTTTAAACAACATTTTGAAAGACAATACTACAGATAATACCCCAAAAGAGAAAAAAGCTGGGATTTACAAGATTTTATGTGCTGAATGTGATAAGATCTATGTAGGAAAAACTAAGAGGAATGTGGGGATACGTCTAAAAGAACATATGAGAAATTTAAAATACAAACAAATAGAAAGATCAGTGGTAGCATATCATTTTTGGACCAAAAATCATGGTATAAAAAATGAAATTGAATTATTGAGAGCTTTACAGGGACCAGTAGAACTGGATATTTGGGAAAAGATTTACATCTATAAACATAAGGATCATTTGATGAATTTTGACATTCCAAAGGAAGAAAATATCAATTTTAAGTTCATAAAAGTTTCACCAGAGCAGAACATTGCTTCTGATACTATGTAACAACAGCCTTTTACACCAGTCATTCACAGCGGAAGATGGAGATAACGTATCTTTGAAACTGGTACCAAATATTTTTAAGGTTAGTGAAGCATGAAGAGTGTTAGACGACAGATTTAATTCATGTGAGCTTCCCTGTGTTAGTTCCATATGAAAAATTTTTTAAAGTTTTTACAATTTTTAAAAAAATTTAATTAAGTTATACTTTGTTACTCTAGTATTTTGACAATGTCTGAAACTTATGTAAATGAGTCTATTGACAGCAATAAATGTAGTATTATTATCATCATCATCATCATCATCATCATCCATTAGAGCTTAAACTTGTCCCTATATAATTAAATTTCCTTACCACTTCTATTTCTTCCATTTAACTGTTATTTTTCATCATTTTTCAACTTATAACCTTTTTTAAAAACCAAGATCTTTTATTAATTTTCAATGTGTTGAAACATGTGTGTTAACACTTGAGTGTATTAAGAGGGATAAATATAACACACTTCATGAACTTTTTGACATTACAAAACAAAGGAGTAGGTTATTAATGTGGTAAACTTGCAAGACAAGAGATAATTCATTCTTCAAAAAGATGAAAGCTTCATAATGAATCAGTTTAGCTTCAACATCAAAACCTTAGATTGGTATAATAATGTTAATAGTGTACTGAGACTGAAAGTGAAAACGGTGATTATAATGAAAAAACTGAATAAAATTGGCTGCAATGTGTTTGGAAAATGGAAAGGCCTCAACTAATACAAGGAATGCTGAAATACTTAATGAATACAGTTTGTGGAGTGTACTGTAGCTGACACAACCAGCATTAATACTGGAAAAAAGGATGAGGTTGTTGTCAAGACTGCAAAAAATATTTGAAGATAAAGATATCTATTTACCTTAATTTATAGGTTCATGTTCTGCACAGAATATTCCATTTGGTGACAAATAAAGCAGTTAGTGAAAATACCCATTCTCCAAACATTTGTGTCTGAACTGGTTAATAACAATGAGGAAGTGAAAGCATAGTTTGTGAAAGGAACTTCAGATATACTCGATAAACCAAGATGGAAAAATGATACAAAATTTCTGTACCATCTAAGATGTATGTTTAGATTTTTTGAAGAAAAAAGGCATCTCCCATTGATTAGAATTCAGAAAATTCCAAACATCAGAAATGCAAGAGACATTTTGCTCTACGTGCATTCATACTTATTGCTACAAGAGACACTTTGAAGAATATTGACAGATTTATTTCATATGGCTGGGCAGACTACTGGTTCAGTAATCAGATGTGCAATGCTGATGACTTCAGAAACTTGTCAGAAATGTTAAGACCTTACCAAAAAGCACTGCAGTCACTGCAAAACCACTGGAAGCAAGAGCCTTCTGCATTAAATATACCAAAAAGTAGCCAATGTGCAGAATGTGCAATTAAAAGTGATGCAGAAACTCCATACTATCTAAGAAAAAAAATAATAAACTGCCTCTTCAATTTACTGTAAGCAATAACCATTAATAAGCATCATTTCTACACTGTCACTTTTCCGTGTCTTATAATTTCTATTACAGTTCATATCACATATCATTGCAATTAGTCATGTACCTATATAAAAATCAAGAATTGCACTTTTGATTTGGGTGTGACTTTTTCTAAAAAAATATTGTAATGGCATGTCAGTTCTTTATGTGGAGGCAAACGTTCATTGAATTACAGTACAGGAACATGAGGATATAAAAAAGTTATAACCCTAATGTAGAGGGTGGTCTGTGAAATACAAATAAGTGAAGCCACAATAATATGTAGTGCAACTCAATTTACAATAATTTAATTATACAATTTGCTTCACTGTTTAAGTTCCAATTAGCGCTTAAAGTTAGTTTTTAGTAATTTAATTTTTAATCTTACAAGAAAATTCTTTCTTGTAAGCTATAAGTTATAACTTGTGAAATACATTTACTGGAAGCAACATGGATGGCCAAGGTCACTAAGGCATGAACTTGTAAACTGGAAGTATGCACTTGGAATTCCTCCAGGATTATCTGTCCTCACAGATTTTGACAGCAAACACCAGAAAAGTACCTAGTGGCCTGGAATCCTCTCCCAATTTATAATTTCATCTCATGTACAATTAGTGTCCACGCATGTGATGCCACAGTAGCAAAATAGGCATTAAACCATATTCCAAAAAAAGCTCATTTACAGGAGAGAGAAAAAGTGGGAAAGAGAAAGAGAGGGGTTATTACTGAAAATGAACTGCTATCTCTCTATTATTTAAGAAAGAAATCATATTAAAATGTAAATTGGAACTTGCACAGTGAAGCCATCATATAATTGATATTATTGTAAGATTTAGTTGAACTACAAACTCTTAATGTTTCACTTACTTGTCATAATACATAGAACTGGTTCTAATCTTAAAAGAAGTTAGGAACAGTGAAGTTGTTACATATACAAATGAGTCAGTATTAGGTGACGCTAAAACTTCCTAACTGGTTAATTCTTCAGAACATTTTAATTGATATCATTGTATGATTCAGTTGAACTACACACTCTTAAAGCTTCACTTACTTTTCATAAATGTATGGAACTGGTTTCGAGAACATTTTGTTCCCATCTTCAGCCAGGCTAAAGTTCAATTGTCGGATCATTCTTCAGAACATGTTTCAAGAGCATTTGCTCTCATCTTCAGCTGGGGACCGACTAACTCTAGCAGGTGATGTAGTGGCATCTGAGGGTTCCATTACATAACGGAACAGGAAGGAATTAACCAGTTAGTGAAGTTTTAGTGTCACCTAATACTGACTCATTTTTATACATAGAATTGGTTTTGAGAACACTTGGTTCTCATCATCAGCTAGGCTAAACTTCAACTGTCTGATAATTTGTTAAGCTGTGGGAATGTGTATTCTGCTCTGGTGGTGGTGTGATAAACTTGTAGTTTATGTTTTCATCCCTGGCAGTGTCAAAGTTAATTAGACTGTCTTTGCATTTGTACATGTAGATTTTCTCCCAAGTTGCTATTTCTGTAGGTCCTTATACTGATTTTAATAATTTTGCTTTATTCACTATGTTGTGATTTTATGTCCAAAAATGATATGCTACTGCTGATTTCTCTATTTGCTTGTACTTTATGTTCCTGAAATGTTCCTGTAACTGTGTGCCTATGTTTCTCTTTGTTTTTCCAATGTAGATTTTTTCACTTTCTGCACAATTTATTTTGTAAATACCTGCTTTTTCCTCTTGTGGAATACTGTCATTAACATTATCTATCAGTAAGTTTTTAACATTAAATCTGTTAATCAGTGCCAACCTGATATTAAAATCTGTAAGAATATTCTGAAATTTTTTTGTAGCCCATGGATGATATGTTAATTTTTTAATAATTAGCTTATCTTTTCTTGCTGAAAGTGTTGTGGTTTCTTTCACATGTTTTTGTCTCTTGAATTACTGTAGCTTTTTGTGTACTCATTCTTTTTTAAAACTACTTTTAACCACTGTTTCTTCTATTTGTTTCTATTCATTAAAATATTCTTCTTCACTAATTTGTAGATTAACTAGCCGGTATGTTAAACTGTTGATAATTGCATGTTTGTGTGCTGTGGGGTTAAAACTGTCAGCTTTGATGTGATAATCTGCATGTGTAAATTCCGAATTCTAGATTTCCTTGACATTTCATTATTTTAATATCCAAGAATGGTCATATGTTATCTGTTTCTGTTTTGTATGTAAACGATATGTTTCTATGTAAATTATATCTAATCTGTCGTCTAACACACTCTTATACTTCACTTACTTTTAAATACGGTGGGATCAGTTTCGAAGAGATATCCTCTCCATCTTCAACCAACTTGACGGCTCAGAGGATGTCTCTTCGAAACTGATCCCACTGTATTTAAAAGTGAAGCATAAGAGTGTGTTAGACGACAGATTAGATATAATTTGTATTTAACAAGCTTCACTGTGCGAGTTCCAACAGAATTTTTTAAAAATGTCTTATTTTTCTAAGTTCTTAAATGATATGTTTCTATCTTGTATATTTAAAAGTTTTAAGATTTTGTCAATGTGTTTTTTGTTAATAATGGCAAATATATCATCGACATACCATACCTTAAATATGTATGGGAAAGCTAAGTTGGTGTGTGTTTCAAATCTGCTCATGAAGAGGTTAGATAGAAATGAAGATAATGGGCTGCCCATAGAAAGTCCTGCTTGTTGTTTATAAAATTTTCCTTTGAAAGAAAAATAGGCTTGGTTTACGCAAATTTCTGCAAGTTTGATGTATTCTTTTAGGTGTGCATCATTAATTCCACTTGTTTTAAGCCAATCATGTATATAAATTAAGAGATTTTCTGCTTGGAAATAGCGATTCTATGTCAAAAGATATTAAAGTGTCAGAAGGATGTAATTTTATGTTCTTAATTTTTTCTATTAACTGACATGAATTGTATACACTGCTGAACTTCCAAAAGTTGTGACCCAAAACTTAAAACTTGCAGAGGAAAAAATAAAGAATAGAAGTTTAAAGACAGCTGAGAAAAATTTCATAATGGAAGCAGATACAGAAGAGGATATAAAAAAAAATCATGAATAGTCAGAACCTGCAGAATAAGGACATAAAGATAGAACTACCAAGAAGGAGAAACCCATTGGTCATCTTGTATTAATCGGAACTAAAGGAGAAGAACTAAAAGTGGAAATTTACAACCAAAACTTTGAAGGTTTAATACATAAAGAAGACTGACAGGGAGTTTAAAATAAGATTCAAGACAGGGCCCAGAAATAGAGCTACTGTGAACCATGTCGTTGAGGCCTCCCCTAACTTACAGAAATTAATGATCTTGAGAGGAAGGGTTTATTTAGGATTTCAATTGGTCATGATTAAAGATTTTATCTCAGCTGCAAGATGCCTTAAGTGTTTTGACTTTGGGCATGCGGATAAATTTTGTAATAGAGAGAAATTCACCCGTGGCCATTCTGGCAAGGAGTACTATGACTGTAAAGATTGGCAATAAAGATCAAACCCAAATAGCATTCCATGTTTAAGAAGAAACAGGAAATATGGGGACAAACAGGACTGTTTCACCTATAAAATGTTTTGGAAATGAACCATTTCTAGAACCAATTATGATTAACACACATAATAATTGTACAAATAAGAAACCTAACAGAAGCACCCCAAGTAGAATAAGGAGAAACTTATGCTAACTTTGATAAAACACTACAATTCAGTTGACTTGAACGACAGACTTTGGTCATGGCCCTGAGGCATTCATGAGAAAAGTTCATAAAATGGCAAATCAACAATTTTCCCAGTGTCCGATGCCATTGACAGAATGGACCTAAAAGTCTAAAATATTATTAACAAACCTCTGTGATCTTTTAAAATTACTCAAAGCAGCTTTTGAAAGAAAAAACGAAACATTAGACTTAGAGGAGGTATATAAGCACTTTTTCCTCTGTTATGGACATATAGCTTCTGACAGCAGCCAAAAGTGGCCAGATTGTAATACGCAAGACAGAGTCAATTATCCCAAATGTAAAACTGGCATAAAACTGTTTGCTAATTGAGCCTATATCTTTCTTCTGAGGTGAAATGGATGATTAACGGAGACTGGAATTACCAAGTACTTAGAATTGCACAAATTATTGCTCAAAGTAGCAAACTAGTGATGTCTGAAATTAAAAGATTGCTGAATGAAATTTAGATATCATCTGTATTCAGGAGCCATATTCTTTTAGAGGAAAATTAGCTCATACTCCTATCAAGGCATGGGTAATAAATACTGGAGAAAATCCCATGGTAGACATAATTATAAATAACCTGAAGCTTCCAATAGTTGGCATCACACAACTAAATGACTCGCATACAAACTGTAGATAGTGGAAAATTTATCAGTACTTCATCCTGTAGAACCTTATTCAGATACAATTGAAAACATTAATAGAACATTTTTGAACATAGAAATACTACATACATATGATGCTAATTCCAAGTCCAAATGGTAGTATAACAAATTAAAAGATGTACAAGGAGAAAAGTTGAAGAAGTAAATTTTGAATTAAATTTAACTGTTATAAACCAGGCCAACAATCTGTCAAAGTTTGAAAATCGCACAGGGTCAACATTCGACATTGACATTATACTATGCAACTCCAAAATAGTAAACAAAATCAACAATTGGAAAGTTGGACAGCATTATACTTTTAGTGACCACCAACTAATTTATTTTGATTACTGTATTACAAGAGGACATAGGAGTAAATCAATACAAAAAGACGTAATGTATAACTATTCACTTGGCAACTAGACAAAAATGAGATAAGTTTTTAACAATCTACAGTTAAATTATACCAAGCACTCTATTGATCAAGGAGCAGAAAGATTAGCCAAAGCTATTAAAATTGCTATTTCTGGTTCCATACCAATTTCAAAACCTAAAAAATATACTGATAAAGTTTGGACTGATGCATTACAAAAACCAGAATACAAATGAGGAAGACTAGAAAACAGTAATACCAGGTGAATGGGAAAATAACTTAAGAAACTATAGAGAAGCAAAATAAAGATTTAAATTCATTTAAGAACTTACGAAAAATAAGAAATTTTTAAAAAATTCTGTTGGAACTCACACGTGATGCTTGTTAAATGTCTAATAAATTAAACAGAAATAACTTCTGGCTGGAATTTGTAGAAAATAATTTAGATACTAACATCTGGGATACTTCATACAAAATTATTATGGGAAAAATTAAAAACCATACATTTTAACTACTCTCAATAAAGATGATAGAAAAATGATAACTATTTGGAGAGATTCAATTAATATCTTATTAAACAAACTGCTGCCTGATGATGAACTTCACATAGATGAAGTTCTAAACATATTATTTTTTTTTTTTTTTTTTGATTGATTTATTTAAGGACGCTCTTTAACAGCTCAGGTCATCAGCGTCCCATTCAACTCAGGGCGTGAAACGGCCGACAAATTTTGCTCAGAGGCCTCTCTTTCAGGCTTGAGGTTCTTTTTCGTGCCGCAAATGTACGACACGGGACCCACGGCTTTACTTCCCTTCCGAAGGAAGCCATACTTAGGATTTTTACGCCCGAAAAAATCCATTGGTCCTGGCTAAACATATTAAAAAGGAATCAATATGAATAATATATTTAACAATACTTGAGTCATATATTCAATTGACATCTCAGAAATCAGACTCACCATTAATTAAATAAAAAAGAAAAAGGCTGCAGGACCAGATATGATACCAATTGAGGTTCTCATCTGTCTTCAGGAAGAAATAGCACCATTTCTCTTTAGACTGGTAAATACTGCATTTGGCAAGGCCTTTTTCACTATGCTGGAAAGTGACCAAACTAATCATATTAAAGAAAGTTTTTCATAAAGACCCTAAACAACCAAAATCTTAAAGACCTATTTGTTCACTTAATTCGATTGTCAAGGTGTTTGAGCAATTAATTGCAAAAAGAATAACAGAATTTAGAACAATGACAGGTATAAATAATCAGCAATATGGATTCAGAAAAGGAAGGTCAACGGAAGATGCAACTAATGAAGTAATTAAAACAGTTAAATCATGAAATTCTAACTACGTTGTAAGCCCACATTAACTGATATTTTGGGAGCCTTTGACAACTTATGGTGGCCCTTTTTGTTGGAAAGGTTACAAGAAAAGAATTTTCCAAAATGTCTGTACACCCTGTTAAGTGACTTGTTTAAATAGGAGGGTATATATAAAAGGCATAGGTAAGGAGATAAACAAATAACAAAGAGGTGTCCCCCAGAGTTTGGTCTTAGGCCGACCTTTTAGAACATTGTCTTGGAAACACTTTTGAATATTTTATATAATAACATTAATGTATTGAACATCATTGCTTATGCCAATGGCATTATATTTCTAATTAGAGGAAATAGCAGGAAACAACTGGAAGAACAGGCAAATAATCTAACTTCAATTTTAAAAACATGGTGTATAAATTTCAAATGACAGATTGCTCCTGCCAAATTCTGTTACATGTTTCTGAAAGGAAATTTAAAAAGAGACCCTTCCATAAAATAGAATTATCAAATAATCACAAGATAAAGAGAAGTGAAGCACTTAGGATTATATTTGGATGAAAAATTTAACTTTGAAAAACATACTGAGTATGTCAAATCAAAATCCGAGAAAACAATGATGCAATTGGTAAGAATTATACAGTCAAAATTCAAAGCATCATTAAATGCAATAACAATTTACCACAAGTACATATTTGCAGCCATAATCACATATGGAACAGCAGCATGGGCAAGCAGGATGCAAAATGTACGTTTAAAAAATCAATTAAGAAGCACACAGAGTAAAATACTATTAATATACACAGGAGAGGTTAGTATCACACCTACCCAAGCCCTCCTTGTAGTTACCGGAAGTTGGCTGATAGATTATTAATAAATTTAAGGGTAACAATATAATATATTGGTTTAAGAAAAGAGATTACAATAAAAGTTGCTGAAATAGCTGGAAGAGATTGTATTTGGACATCTGATATAAAATATAAGCTTCAATTAAACTGGCAACAAGAGTGGGATGAAGTCAATGTAGGGAGAAGAATGCATAATCTGTTTAGTAATATTTCAGAAAGGTTTAAACAAAGATATATAAAACCAACGAAACCAACATTATCTAACAGGCACATATTGGTGTAAAATTAAAATTTTTTTATAATGACAACAGTACATGTTGTCATATGCAACATACATCAGAACATGCCTTCTTGGAATATAAGAGATATCACAATAGAACACAAGAGGAGAGAACAGCATTAAGTGAATATCAGGTTAAATACATCCTAAGAACAGAAGAATTATACCATCATGTTGAAATCTTAGCTCACAAAATAAGTAAAATCGCCTGGGAGGAGAGAGTTGAACTGGAGGAGATACAAGTAGCAGTACAAGAAGAATAATGCTCAGATAAGAAAGGTTACGCACCATTAATTTAACAAACATTCCAGCAATCAACCTATCTACAGGTGAAGGTGAGGGGAAACTGCAGCTCTACCATGGGAGAGTTTAAGAAGAAGAGATAGTGAGGTCAGGGCAGAGAGAAGCCAGGAAGGAGATAATATATATTATTACTAAGGGAGTATTTTGTTAGTGTAAAAACTCTAGTGAAGTGAAGAGTTGAGAGAAAAATAACATAATAAGTTAATGGTTAAAGAGAATAATTTGATATGATTTATAAAATGTTTATTCATTAATAAAAAGTAACTAGCATTAAAACATTAACAACAACAATAATAATAATAATAATAATAATAATAATAATAATAATAATAATAATAATAATAATAAAAAATATACTTAAGAGAAGCTAAATTACAGAATAACTTAGGTATTACAGTAGAAATTGTACTGTATATAGTTAAATTTGTTTTATATATAATTAACAAGAATTGGATTAAATTTGCAGAACTTGTTTCCAATACAGAAGAAAGAAATTTAAGATAAATTATAATTGTACTGGATACCAGTGCACATTTTTGCCAGATACCGATGGAACAGTTTTTGCTTTAAAGTTAATAGTGTTGTTTTGTAATTTGTATTTTTGTCTTCTCAGCTGGTTACCAGTTATAGGTCAGTGCTGGCTTCCAGCATCTATGGGGATTTATAATTTAGTTTAGTTTTATGCATATGTTTTATTATAATTGTTAATGTAGATATTCTTTTTCTTTTGTTTTCTCTCTATGTATTTTTATTATAACTTGTATTTTTAATCACCCTTTTTTTTAGTTAGTTTTTAGATTTAAGTAAATCGGAACAATAATATTGTAACAAATGTAAACATGTAATTTTTCAAACAGAGAATAAAAGTTCTGGAATATACGTTCCAGTGTAGGAAACAAGGTATCGGGATGTAGTATTACAGATTTTTTATTTTATTTTAATTTATTGTGCATATATGAGAAATGCTACATACAGCCTAATGTGCATAAAATGCTAATAGCTATTTAGGTAAGTTTGCTCTAGCAACATAAAGTGATATACTGACCTGGGTGTCTTCTGGTACTTTGATGTTATGAAGTGGTGAATATTTTAAAAGGTTCTCAAAATGCAGCTTCTCATCAGAACTTCCATAATCTGAGACCCATGCATATCCAATCGTGAATTTGTCAAATCTTAGCATATCCAGAACCCTAAATGGCAATAAATAATGCATTGATACAATGATATTAATTAGTTTCATGCTTTCACAATTCTTATAGTTTCAGCTTCAAAACCATTATCATTATTGTAATGTAATAAAATGTAATTTCCATGACTACTGTATAAATTTTAGTTCTTGGCAACTTCCTACCAAAACTTTATCTTTTATTGTTCCAAGAGAATGTAAAATTTAATTCTTTAATTGCTATGCTATGCGAATGAACTAATAATATGAGTATGCTTATCAGCAGTGGCTCTGTCAGTCAGATATTGCTATCTTTTGTTGCAATGCAAAGTTGTGAAAGTATAGAAACTATGAAAAAGTGAAAATACCTGAACTCCACAAGAAACTGAAATTTGGAGCCATATCTCATAATTTATCTAATTCTTTATTCAATCCTAGGAAAATATGTAAACCATTCACATATTAATGATGATAAAAATTTAAATTAGTAATATTTGAATGATTTTATTTCAGCAATTTCAAATTTACATTTTTCCTCACTACCTTTGAACTATTTACTTAACTTTATAATTACATCAATTTGTTAATTATGTATTTTAAATCCATTTTCAGCAGACCACATTAAAATTTCATTTACATAAACATATAAGGACTCTAAAAGTTTGTCAGTACCAAAACTGAGGTTCTCCCACTGCATGTGCCATCAAGCTCCTTCCTTACACTTTTTCTCCAATTATTGCTTAATTTCCTAAAAATTCTCCTATTTTATTCATTTTCTCTACTCTTTCATCTATAACATTTTTGTTGCTATTATTTCTTGTTATAATTTATTTCAATATCCATCCCAAATACAATAAATACCTCCACCTTTTTACTATTTTGCATTCATTAAGCAATGGAACAGACTTTCTACTTTCCCACATATTATGCATTCTTCTTTAGAATTTATGCTTAATCATATTAAAAAGATTACCCCTGTATGCAGCCAAGCAAAACCTATACCCCCAAATTGGTCACAAATGCCTATATATTTCTCCCACTCTCAATTTCTCAACTACTTTATTTAAATCTAAGGAACTTTTATCCTCTAAGCTAGCCCATGTCTCTTGCCTCTCTATGTCTTTTACCCTCTATCTCACTTCTATCCAAAATCTACAAACATTATTTTCACCAAATTGCCATACATCCTCCATTCCAATTTCTTCTAACAGTTTTCCCACCTCTCCAAGCCAACACTCTCTTCTCAATACATCTCTTTGGTGTGTGAAATATTCTCTTAGTACATCTTTGTAGTCTAGTTTCAAACATCTATACTAATTAAAACAGTTAAAACATATCTTTTAAAAAAGAAATTATTTTAAAAAATATATAAGAAACTAACACAGTGAGGCCAAGTCATATGAATAAATTCATGTGATATATGTCATACTACACCCTCTTATTGCTTCACTTACTTGTGTGATATTTGGAACCGGTTTAGAAGACCTTTGTCTTCATCTTCGGCCAAGGGTATGGCTGATTGAAGAATCCAACGGCTCTGTAGAGTTGAAGTGCCATCCTAGTGGTGTTTTAATGTACTTAAAGTTGGTGTTTTCTACCTTTGGAATATCAACGTTCATTAATTGATCTCTGTGTTTATGAATGTAAATTTTTTCCCAAGTATCCAGTTCTATATGTCCCTGAGTCTCTTTTAATAAATCCACCTTCACAATCTCGTGGTTTTTGTTCAAAAATGATATGCCACAGCTGATCAATCTGTCTGTTTATATTTTGTTGCTGAAATGCTCTTCTAATCGTGTGCGTATATTTCTCTTTGTTTTTCCAATATAGATCTTTTCACAATCTGCGAATGTTATTTTATAAATACCTGCTTTTTTTCTCTTGTGGGGTCTTTACAGGCATTTTATCTTTCAAGATGTTTCGTAAACTAAATCTGTTGATGGGTGCTCATTTTATATTGAAACCTTTAAAACCATTTTGAAATTTTTTCATTGCTTTTGAATGATATGTAAATTTTTTAAAAATTGTTTTTTTTACAACTGGTTTGGTTAATTTACCAATTAGTAAAGAAGAGTTTAAAAAAGAATACAATAAAATAGAAGAAATGGTAATTTTAAATGGCTTTAATAAAGATCTGGTACATAAAAAGGTAGAAAGATTTAAAAGGAAAAAATTTATCAGAGATACCACCACATTATCAGCAGTTGTAAAAAAAACAATTTTTAAAAAATTTACATATCATTCAAAAGCAATGAAAAAATTTCAAAATGGTTTTAAAGGTTTCAATATAAAATGAGCACCCATCAACAGATTTAGTTTACGAAACATCTTGAAAGATAAAATGCCTGTAAAGACCCCACAAGAGAAAAAAAGCAGGTATTTATAAAATAACATTCGCAGATTGTGAAAAGATCTATATTGGAAAAACAACTAACTTTAAGTACATTAAAACACCACTAGGATGGCACTTCAACTCTACAGAGCCGTTGGATTCTCCAATCAGTCGTACCCTTGGCCGAAGATGAAGACAAAGGTCTTCTAAACCGGTTCCAAATATCACACAAGTAAGTGAAGCAATAAGAGTGTGTAGTATGACATATATCACATGAATTTATTCATATCTATACTATTATTTAAGATTCTTTTTAATATTATTCCTTTCCTTCCCACTCTTCCTAATTCTACTATACTTACCTCCCTTGAACTTTTTGGTAACCCCAGAACTTCGATACAAATTATTCTATGCACTACACCAGCCTTTGTCCACCCCTTTGACACTCCCCAAATTTCTACTAGATACATCATCTTTAACTGAATTACAGCCTCATATAGTCTTTCCAACTATTTCATTGACAATGTGGGAATTTTATACAAACTTATTCTAACAGTTTTCATAGCTAATTTTCCTTTTGCTTGTGCACATTTAGACTGGAACTCCCACCATCCATTACTTGCAAATCACACCCCTAAATAGTCAAATTCTTTCACTGCCTGTATTGGGCTTTTATTTATAAACCAACTTTCATTTTTTTTTTAATTTTGTTCCCTTTTTATATACTATTATCTTTGAATTATTAATATTTGTCCTCAGGCCCCATTCTGCACAATATCTAATAATTTCATCAAATGGCATGTTGTAACCCCAACAAGTTACTGCCTCCGTTATAAGATCATCCTGAAAAAGCAATCCTGGCACTTCCTTCTTTCCAATAATTGGGCAATGTCTATTTTTTTCCTTAATCCTATATAGGATATCATACATAAATAAATTAAACAATATCGGAATCAATTTACACCGTTGTCTCAAGCCCAAATTTTGAAATGTATAGTCTGTAGATCTTCATATTGAACATAATACCTGCTTGCTTCATATAATTTTTAAAGTACTAAAATAAATTCAATACTAATTCCCTTACTTCTCAAATTATATATCAATGCATCCCTATTTATTGTATCAAAGGCTTTCTCAAAATCTGCAAAGAAAGTGTATGTCCTATCCCTTTTATTTCTTAAATATTTACCCACTATGGTATGCATTATCATTCTATTATCTATTGTGCTTCTTCCTTTTTTAAAACCCGCTTGAAACTCTGACAATTAATCTTCAATTTCAGTCCACTCATGCAACCTTTCTGCTAATATACCAGTGTATATTTTACCTATCACTGATAGTATACTAATTCCTTGATAGATACTTGGGTTATTTATAGCACCTGTCCTTTTATAAATTGGAACAATTATGCTAATTTTCCAACTCTCAAGTATTACCTTCTTCTTAATTCTATTTAATAATTTCCTTAGCAGCCTAATCCCTCCTTCCATTTTCTCAAAAGCTTTCCAAAATTAATTCTCCTGGAATTCCATCTATTCCTGCCACTTTTTTCTTCTTCAATTTTTTAATATGGTATCCTACCTCATTCAGAGTTTATCTAAACTTTCTATTCTATACACAGTACTATTTAAATTCTTGGGATATTCCCACCACTTAACAGGTTTCTCAAGTAATTCTTCCATTCCCTTGGGGTTATCTTATTTCCTATCCTTCTCTTCCTTAAGACACCCATCACAATTGACCATATATATTTACTGTCTTTAGCTCCTTTAATCGTTTCCCCCTTTATTACTTATATCCCCCTATTTTTTGAACAAAAAAATTGCCTATCATCTTCATCTTTTGACCTTCTTTACCTTAACACAGTCTCCATCATACCATCCATAACCTTTTGCGTTTTCCTCTTTGATTCACTTCCATCTTATTTCCTGCCCACCTTACTATAGACTCCATCTTTTTCAATGCTCCCTCTACCTTTCCTACGTTCATTGCCTCTAGAATTCTATGCTTTCTTATTTCCATTTTGGATATCAAATTCTCCCAGAAAAGCTCAGCATACTCCTCTTTGCATCTAAAACATTTTATAAATATTTTTCTTTTCTATTGTTTCTTTGGCCCTCTTTTTAGTGAAAAGTATCCACTACTTGTTATCATATCCAGAACTTTGAAATCTACCGACACCTGGTCGATTCCTTCACTACTTACCATATAGTCTACCACACTCTGACCATTTATATTCATAAATGTAAATTCTCCTTCTTGGTATTCACCTCTTAGACCATTGTACATAATTAAGTTATTCAACTCACACAACTTGATCAATTTTCTACCTTCCTCATTTAGCGCCTTATCTCTCTACTTTTCCTTACCCATTTATCTCTTTTCACCCATGCTCATTTATTCTCCAACCCCATAAATCTTATATCATGTTCACTTGCTCTGGCAAAATTATTATGTGTGAATTAAATGTAATCATTAAAACCTGTAATCTTAAAAGAAGTTAGGAACAGTGAAGGTGTCACATATACAAATGAGTCAGTATTAGGTGACACTAAAAGTTCACTAACTGGTTAATTCTTCAGAACATATTTCAAGAGCATTTGCTCTCATCTTCAGCTGGGGACCGACTAACTCTAGCAGGTGACGTGGTGGTTCCATAGATAATGGAACAGGAAGTCCATTGGTGGAATGTCAAAATTCATAACTCTATGTTTATTTTTTAAAATATAAATCTTTTCCCATATTGCCAATTCCTTGGGATTGGTGGTAGCTTTTTACAGTTTGGCTTCTCCTGCGATGTCATGATCGTAAGTCCAAAAGTGATCTGCAACCGTCGATTTATCCACTTATTTATATCTTAATTCTGAAGTGTTCTTTGGTCCTTGTCTCCAAATTTCATATTGTTTTGCCTATATATATCTGATCACACTCCAAAGACATTCCCTTTCACACCTTCAAAGCATGGTTTCGTTATGTGGATGACATACTGGCAATAGTACCAAAAAAAAAAAAAAAAAAAAAAAAAAAAAAAGCAGAAGATTCCCTAAAATTACTAAATTTGCAGGACCAAGATATTAAATTCACTATGGAATTGGAGGAAAATGGTTATTTACCGTTTTTGTACCTAAAAATACAGGAGAAACGACATAATTTCATTTGGCATATATAGGAAACCTACACATACAGATAATCACATAAAGAATAACAGTTTCAACCTTAAACCACACCAACATGCCATTATAAACAGCCTTGTCCATAGATTGGTAAACATCCCTCAACAATGGATTCAGCAGCTCTTTAGTTAATAAGAAGATCAGACATTTTGAAAGACATTAAAAACACTACAATTCTCTTCATGATAAAAAAGGATGTGGTTTTTAAAAGATTCACATATCATCTGTGGGCAAACAGGGCATTCATGAAGATTTTTAAAAATTATGATATACGTTTAGCAGCACAAAATAAATTTAGTATTGGAAAGCCTCTCAACAGCAGCATAAAATACATTATTCCACCCAGCAAGAAGACAGGAGTGTATTGGATAGACTGGAGTATGATCAGATATATATAGGCAAAACAATACGAAATTTAGAGACAAGGACCAAAGAACACTTCAGAAATTTAAGATATAAACAAGTGGATAAATCGGTAGTTGCAGATCACTTTTGGACTTATGATCATGACATTCCAGGAGAAGCCAAAACTGTTAAAAGCTACCACCAATCCCAAGGAATTGGCAATATGGGAAAAGATTTATATTTTAAAAAATAAACATAGAGTTATGAATTTTGACATTCCACCAATGTCAAAATTCATTCCATTATTCTAATGGAATTACCAAGTCACCTGCTAGAGTTAGTCGGTCCCCAGCTGAAGATGAGAGCGAATGCTCTTGAAACATTTTTTGAAAAATTAACCAGTTAGTGAAGTTTTAGTGTCACCTAATACTGACTCATTTGCATACAATAAAACTTGCTCATTTGCATATAACAACACTTTTTATTTGAATCCAAATAAAACAAATTATTTAAACAACAAGCAAAAGATCTTAATTGCAAAACAGATAAGACCAATTTTCTTGGACAAATGCATTACAAGAAATGTCAAAGCAAAGATATTAAATGAATCATCCAAGAGTGATTAAGTCCAATTTTCATAAAGTTGTAGGAAATTTAAAAAACATATGAGTCCTCTAGTGTTCATTGATCTAACAAGAATATTTTGTAATGTCTGCAGCATGTAGTTACCAACTATGAAATCTTGATAAAAATAGTGTGAATGGTGAAGAGCGTAATAGTGAATGTAATACCAATGAAAAGGAGAATTGTCAAGTAACAGAATAAACTATCATACTCATTAATATGTAGAAAGCACAAGGAGCTGAACTTTAAGAGTCAGGAAATAGAAAGAGAATATTGTACCTTTGCAACTCATAATGAAATTTGCTAACTAAAGGAAGTTAGAGAAGAAATAAAACAAAAACAAAACCACCAATGGAGGCAAAAGTAGAAATATTAGCATATCCATATTATCAAATGAGGATATATGGCAACGATAATCAAAGAAACAGCATAGAAATGAGACTCAATTAAGTGTACTTACGAAGCTGTTGACAATGGAGTGGTATATATATATATATATAAACAATGTAATACAGTTTTTTTCACACTAACTCCATTCACTTACATAAAATTTGGACATATGTTTCGGGAGCGATCCCTCCCATCTTCAGCCTGTTGACAAACTGTTGTTAAACGTGGCGGTTGGTTCTCTTGATGTTCTTGTGACGGCATCTATTGGTTCTAGTAGGAATTTGCTGAGTTCATCCAATGGAGAGAAATCGAAATTCATCAAATTATCCTTATTTTTTGTAATGCAAATGATTTTCCAAGTGGAAAGTTCTATTGCATTATGAAGTTGTTTAAGTAGTTTTATCTCTGGTTTAATTTCATGATTTTTATTCCAAAAGTGCGCTGCTATTTCTGATTTATCAATTTGTTTTAAGCGAATATTTCTGAAGTGTTCTTTTTTCTGGATTCCCAAATTCCTCTTCGTTTTTCCAATGTATTTTTTGTCGCACTCTGCACATTCTATTTCGTAAATACCTGACTTTTGTTCTGTTGGCATGTAGTCCTTTACTCTGCAACCTAATAAGTTCTTTATATTAAAATTGTTCTTTGGGGCTAACATAATTCCTTGTTCTTTGAATATCTTTTTGAACTTATTGTAATAAATTGGGTGGTATGTGAAACTTTTGAATTTGTACCTTTCTTTTGCACTTTTAAGAGTGGAAACATCTCTTATTGTTTTTTGGTTTTATTGATGATTTTTATTACTGTGTCTTTGTTGTATCCATTAGTTTCTCCTATCTTTATGATTTGTTGGTATTCCAATTTGTACTCTGTTTCTGTGAGTGGAATGTTAACTAATCTGTGTGCTAAACTATAAAACACTGCATATTTATGTGGAATGGGGTTAAAACTGTCATTTTTTATGTAATTTTCTGTGTGAGTATCCTTTCTATGAATTCCAAATGTAACATAGTTTTCATTTCTTATGATTTTTACATCTAGGAAGGGGAGATATCCACTTCTTTCTTCCTCTATGGTGAAATTTATAAATTTGTGCTGCAAATTCAGAAGTTTTAGTGCATCTGTTGTATGTTTTTTCGGAATTATTGCAAATATGCCATCCACATACCTATACCATGTTTTGAAGATTAGAGGGAAGGCTTTGGTGATATGCATTTCAAACGAACTCATAAAAAAATCTGCTAGAAATGGAGATAACGGGCCCATAGCTAGTCCCGAGACTTGTTGGTAATATTTTTGATTGAAAATGAAGTAATTTTGTTCAATGCAAATGTTCGTAAGTTTTATCAAGTCTTCAATTTCTTGTGTCTGTAGATCTAAGGATTTTGAAATGTTTTTTTTTTTTTTTTTTCTAGAATAATTCTTAAGGTAGTTACCTAACAAACCTTCTTTTGAAATTAGTGTTATGTGTTACTTGGTCATTTTAATTAACAATAAAAAGTCAAAGTACAATACTTGTAGATAAAAACAATTAAAGTCCACTAACTAAATTATGGAATGTACCAAATTATACAATTATATTTGCTAAGGAAAATATAAACATTAATGAAACACTATTGAAAAAAAATCATTCATTTAAAAGAAGTCATTGTCTATTACTGGTAGCCATGAAAAATTAAGCTGAGCATTTTTGGAACAGAATCTCTAATGAATATTATAGGTCATTTTGCCTTGGAAAGTGGAATTAAATTTGAATAGGAAGGGGCAGGCAGCTCGTCAGTATGTTATGGTCAACAATAACAAGGGACTACAAGCCATTATAATTTGTTTGACTTTTTTTAATTCTAGAATAACTTTTGTCAGCTATAATTTCTTATATTTATCTTATTTTCATTGATATGTCTTTCTGTATTCTTTATTAAGAAATGAAGAGCTCAATATAAAAATATCTTCAGAACACTCAGTAATATAGAAGGGAGGTTGTTTCACATGGCATCTTTTGATTGCATTCACTGAGTGTTTCATTATAGCCATATCTTTTGTCACATTCCATATAACCATGGCCTCTGATGGGAAAAGTCACTTTTACTGATTCACATCAGTTGTACTTATGAACCATTGCATGAATGAGGAATAGTGGTGTAAATTTTTATTTCGGTCAGGGCACAAATCACAAAAATTTGCAAATTTCAAATTGATGGGTACAGGTAATGAAAACAAATGTCAAACACTGATGCAGCTTCATCAGTTCCCATTCTTGCTTTAGTCTCATTGTAGGTGTACAAGTATACTTCTCTGGAAACAAGAACATGCACATTAAACATGTAAAATGACAACTGCTGTTTGTAGTACGCGTCATTTGTGCTCATATTTGGCACTGGAAGGTTTTCCATGAAATTTAACCATATTGCCTCATGTGTTCACCTAGCTTTACTTTTGGCTCCACGCTTTGTTCATAGAGTACTTCAGCCTTCTTTTTATGTAATAAATAGAGAGTATCTAACCATTTCACTTCTTTATCTACTTCTTCTGCACTATTGCTGTAATTAAGTTTCCTTGCAAGAAGAGATTGTTTTGTTCCTTTGAACTCGCCAAATGCAGAACAAGTATCAGACTAGAGGTGCCCAAAAGCAATATTGCTTTTGTCTGAAATATATTTTGATAGCAGTCATATGAAATGCAATACTCTGAAAATTTCTCTATTTACATCTGTGCAACAATTTAATGTTTAATTTTTTAGATAGATAAATTTTAGAGGAATCACAAAGGGATAGCCTTGAAGAGAACTAACTGGTGTGTTAAATTACATTTTCAACAGTTTCACCTTTTGCATTGGTCTAGTAGAATGAGAACCTTGCCGATCAGTAGAAACATGGCGGGCAGTAGAAAGAAATTGTTTTATTGTGATCAAATTTTGATTTGTTAAACCATGAAGACTCATTTATGCTTTGTAAAAACTGGAATTTTAATAACTTTTTCTTCCCTCTGTACAAGCACCTTGTAGGAGTAAGAATGGTCCCTGTAGTCGCTGTCTTCTTCTTATTCTGGTTTCTGTGGTCTTCCTCATTTCACTGGTAAAACTAGTATTAAAGAAATAAGTGTGCACTCTTGCGTTTTTATCATCAAGTAATTTGAATTCACGGATTAATAAATTGCATTCCTGTTTTGCAACTTTGAAACACTGTTTTCTACATTTGCAATCTGGTTCACTGATCTAATGCGTTTGCTAGCATCACTAAGTCTACCATGTTTAGATCTTTTGTTTGGTCTATTCTGATGAACTGTGATATTTTCATCACTTGATTTCATGTCCAAATTTAAACTGCTTGTCTACACAATAACACAGCCTTGCCTGAACAACAATGCAGTCAAATAGCAGTTGTAAAATATGAGCCACAACAATGCATAGGTAAGCTAATAACAAAAATCAAACTGACCAACATTAAATCAGACGTTTTTAAAGTTATGCAAAGCTACAATAATTTAATGTATGTCGACTCTGGTTGTTTCTCCATTTTACAGAGCATTCTTGATTGTTTTTTCCTCTGGACATGTCGGTCCTGATGGTGTACTGGTTACCATACTTAACTCCTACACCCAAGATTGCGGATTCAATCCCGGCAGGACCAATGGACTTTGTCGGGCGTAAAAATCCTAAGTATGGCTTCCTTCGGAAGTAAGTAAAGCTGTATGTCCCATGTCATACATTTACAGTACGATAAAGAACCTCAAGCCTGAAAAAAGAGGCCTCTGAGCAAAATTTGTCGGTCGTTTCACGCTCTGATTTGAATGGGATGCTGATGACGGGAGATGTAAATAAACCAAATCAAAAATCCTTTGGACACTATTTTTTATGGATCATATGTGGTTTTTCCCTGTATGAATGTGTTAAAACATAGTACTTTATACCTACAATGCATTTGCACTAAAATCTCAAATTTTACCTAAGATTGACTGATTGTTTTTTCCCTGTACCCTTCATTTGCATGTAATATTTAAAAGAGGAGAGGGAGGAAAAAAACATACCAGCATACCAGTTTGAATCAACCAAAGATTATTTTGAAGTAATAAATGATAAAAATTTTACCTTGGATATACATACTGACAAAAATTGTAATAAAATCTGCCTAAGTTGGTTGGTGGTTGTTAGTGGCCATTGGGGATGCTGATATTTATAATTTTTTCCCTAACTTCCCAAAAAAGAGCTTCCAAATTATTTTTCATTTGTTTGTTGCTATCTACTTAGCTGCATTTCAGTAGATATTTAAGATAGTATTCACATCCTTACACAGTGGGCAGTGGCTGTCCTTGATTAATTTCATCCTGAACAATTAAGCAGAATTGGGCAACTCCAATTTTTCTTGGTTTCAATAAAAGATGTTTGAAAGTGTTTAGATAATATTTATATGGTTTTCCTTTACATTTTTGTTCGATATTTTATTGTTCTTTTTCAGACATTAATCATTTTACGAGTTTCAATTTAGAGGGAAGTTCTGGTTCAAAAGATGGTTTTAATTTTATGATGGCTCCTTTCTTTACTAAAGTATCAGCAATCTCATTTCCCTTTAATCCTATATGGTTCAGGATCCATTGTAAGACTATTTCTGTATTTCTAATCTGGATTGTATGATACAGTTTTCTTATTTCATTTATAGTGTATGCTGATGGGTAACTGTAACTCATTGTGTAGGCTGCTTTAGAGTCTTTTAAGATAGCTTTTCTTTTGTTTATTTTAGGTCTATACAGTAGATTTTCTAAAACTGTTCTAATGTTCATTATTTCACGATCAAAATTGTTAGCATACTGTCCCAAAGGTGTATATTGAGAGAATTCTTCACAGTATATTCCAAAGTCTGCTTCTCCATTTTTAAAAAATCTATCTATATACATTCTACATCATGTATTTAGTTGGATAATAGTTGTTAGTGTATTAAGTGCTATAAACTTTAATATCTCAGGTGGATCATTCTTCTTGGAGACCATTGTATCCAGATTTAGTTTCATGTTAATATTTATGTATTGTAAAGGACCAGCTGGTGTAAAGACAGGTTTATTGCTTTTTTTAAAAATTTGTTTAAATCTTCTTTCTGTATGTAATTTTTGAAAGTCTGTTGTATTTTTAACTGTTGTGTACTGTCAGGAATATGAAAACATTTATTCCTTTGTTAATTACTTTTTAATTTCTGTCCCAGTATAGCCGTTTTAATATCTAGCTTTATTTCAATTGGCAGGTTGACAGTTGCTCTGCATTGTAGCAATTGGTGTTGTTTTAACAGTTCCTGTTATTATTCTTAAGGACTTAGATTGTATTGTGTCCAATTTAGTTTTAAGTTGGATGTTTATTGTGGACATTATCTCACTTCCATAGAGCAAATTGGGCTTTATTTATCTTTTGTATGTGTCATTTAGGAGAACTATGGATCCTCCCCATTTGACTCCAGCTAGTATTCTTAATATGCTGTTCTTCTTATTCATTTTCTTAGTTATATTGATCTGTTCAGAGAAGGAAAGTTTTTTTCTCAAGTGTTATACCAAGATATTTAGTCTGTTCTTTCTCCCGTAGTAGTTCATTATTGATTTTAAGCTCTAAGTCATCTGTAGTGTGTTGAAGACTGAAAAGCTGGAAAACCATTTTTTTAGGGTTTATTTCCATATTGTTGGTAGATGCTCATGTTTCCAAGCTATTGATAATTTTCTGCATTTCATTACAACTATTTTGACGTTGGAGGATTGTAATTTTTATGATAATAAACTGTCTGTTATCAGAATACAGATGCTATTCAACAATATTTCAGTAAACATAACTCTGCAAATATAAACTCTAAAAGTAACACATTATTATTGGGTTCTTTAAAGTGCTGATAGTAAGGCAACTCTTACAAGAAAATCAAAAGGTTGAATATGCAGGATTCTGCGCACACTTCATTTACAAGCTATAACACAGATACAGAAGAATTTAACCTAACACTCCATATAGCTTTTGTGGACTACAGAAAGCCTTTGACTTAGTGGAGCATATGGAGGTTTAGAAAGCACTGAAGAGGGGAGGAGTGGAGCACGAGTATGTAAGAATAATCAGCAAAATATACCTAAATAGCTATGCCAATATTACAACAGAGGGAGGGAAAATCTTTAAGATAGAAAGAGGTGTGAAACATGGTAACCCGAAATCACCAGAACTATTCACATGTCTTTTGAAAATTTTTTTCAGAAAAATGGATTGGAGTAAAAAGAAGTTTGGCATAAATATAAATGGCAGAAGACTCACAAACCTCTGCTTTGCCAAAGATATAGTCTTATTTGCAAAATGGCACACGAACTGACTCATTCTGAATGAATTAAATATTAAAAAAGCAAAGAAGTCTACTTGAGAAGGAATGAGAGCAAAATGAAACTTGATATCCACTGAGAGTGTGGAATTAGTAATAATGGATGGCAAAACATTAGAACAAGTAGAAGAATATACATGCCTGGGCCAGTTGGTAACAGTGAAAATGAACAGCGAAAAAGAGATAACTAAGTAGATGTGACGTGAATGGAATAAATTCCACAGTCTGAAATTCATTCTTCAAGACAAATCTTTAAGTCAAAGGCTAAAATTTGAAATACTAGAAAGCTGTGTTAGGCCCAGTATTACTATATGGATGCCAGACTCTGGCATGCACAAAGATGAGAATATACCAGTGAAAAATGGAGAGGTAAGTGCTGAATTTCAAAGTAGTTGACAGAATACAGAAGTCAGAAATAAGAGAGATCCAAGGTGAAAGGTGTGGGAAATCATAAGAGCTAAAGCGGAAATGGGGAGGTCATGCTGTTAGACTGCAAAAGGATAGATGGGCCTATGTTACAACAGTGTGGAACATCCAAATTAGGAAAAGGAGGAGAGGCCACCCTAAATGTAGATAGACAGATGACTTTCAAACACCAGCAGGAGCAGATTGGACAAGAACCACCAGGAACAGAGTGCAGTGGAAAATCCTAGGAAGAGAGGTAGCAAGATGCAGTGCAATGAAGTGAAGTGCCTCATACCCAAAGTGGCAAGATAATGAGACGAAAGTGTAGGCTAGGAGGCAAACATACAGACAAGAACAACACATATAATATTAGGCTCGTATCATATTATATTATGAACTGTATCAGGCTTCATGGGATTCAACTTAGAATGTGATCAGGTAAATGGGTCATAAGGCAAATATATTAAGGAAATGAAATCTTAAGGGGAAAATGACTCCAACTCACATGGACGGGCTCCCCATGCGAGTAAAAACTGAGCCAACCCATACAAGTAGGAGACCTTTGCCCTGCAAGGATTGTGCAGACTTATTATTATTATTATTATTATTATTATTATTATTATTATTATTATTATTATTATTATTATTATTATTATTATTATTATTATTATTATTATTATTATTATTCCCAATGCCTTCATTATATAAATAGATTGATAGGTCTTAATATCATGAAAAAGAGATTAACAGCAAGTTGTCTGGTGTAAAATGTTTCCATTAAGCCTAAGAATGAGCAAAGAACATTTTCCAGAGCTTATTTACTAGATTTCAGCTTAGCAACTAGCTAAGTTTTTCAGAGGCTTGGATAATGTAACTTTGTTATTAAGTCTTCACATGTCCCATAGCAGTCAACTTGTAGATGCACAAATGACAGGCTGAATTTTCAATGAAATTCTTGCACATGATTGGTAGTTTATTCTGAGATCTAGATATAACTCTAAGAATAACATGTGAATTTTGGTATTAAGCCTTGCATCTAAATACTGAACTAATTTTTGAACATAATGGTATTCTTTAATCTCAAAACTTGCTCTGTGTTTCTCCATCTTGACTTTTAATTTTGCAGGAATAAAATTCCTATTATATTTTTTCCTCTTTTGTCCTTGGGACTTCATGAATAACTTAGTTTTCTCGGTCTGCATAGTCAATTCCCTTTAATTCCAAGAAGAGATAAAAATGCAGTAAGACATACCGATTTAGGTACACATCTTGTGTGTCTGTGAACTCTAAACTGTTCAGTCATTTAAAAATATTATTAGGAATATAAACAATGTATACAGTTTTTTTCACACTAACTCCATTCACTTACATAAAATTTGGAACATATGTTTCGGGAGAGATCCCTCCCATCTTCAGCCTGTTGACAAACTGTTGTTAAATGTGGCGGTTGGGTCTCTTGATGTTCTTGTGGCGGCATCTGTTGGTTCTATTAGGAATTTGCTGAGTTCATCCAATGGAGGGATATCGAAATTCATCAAATTATCCTTATTTTTTGTAATGAAAATGTTTTCCCAAGTGGAAAGTTCTATTGCATTATGAAGTTGTTTAAGTAGTTTTATCTCTGATTTAATTTCATGATTTTTATTCCAAAAGTGCGCTGCTATTGGAATAAAAATCATGAAATTAAATCAGAGATAAAACTACTTAAACAACTTCATAATGCAATAGAACTTTCCACTTGGGAAAACATTTTCATTACAAAAAATAAGGATAATTTGATGAATTTCGATATCCCTCCATTGGATGAACTCAGCAAATTCCTAATAGAACCAACAGATGCCGCCACAAGAACATCAAGAGACCCAACCACCACATTTAACAACAGTTTGTCAACAGGCTGAAGATGGGAGGGATCTCTCCAGAAACATATGTTCCAAATTTTATGTAAGTGAATGGAGTTAGTGTGAAAAAAACTGTATTACATTGTTTATATATATACCACTCCATTGTCAACAGCTTCGTAAGTACACTTATTTGAATTATTAGGAATATCTGTCAATTTCAATATGTCTGCTAGCTCATCAATGCTCAATACTTTTTGAAACCAAGAATGGAAAAAAATAGTTCAAGTCAAAATAAAAGTAATTATATAGTAAGAAAGAAGGAAAAATAGTGTAAAATATAACAATTTACAAGCAGTCTAACCCTTGGCCATAATGCCACTTATTTTAAAACAGCAGATGATACACTCAAAATCATTTCTTGGGCTCTCAAGCACCTCCTCATATCTCATCCACAGATTTCATTTGTCATCTTGTTTGTCTGGTTCTCACTCGCAATGCATTTAGTTTTGATAATAAATATTATCTACAAATTAAAGGCACTGTGATGGGTACCAGAATGGCACCATCTTATGCCAATTATTTTAATGCTTGCTTAGAAGAGGAATTTCTTAAGTCAGAACCTTTGGTACCATTAATATGGTTGAAATATATTGATATATTTGTGCTTTGGACTCATGGCTTAGAATCTCTTGATCAGTTTCTTACTAATCTTAACTCCAAATTTTCAAAGTTCACTTCTTCTATCTCTCCCAATTATGCTATGATACTAGATATTGATATTTCTTTATTCACTGGCTCTTTCTTATGTCCATTCACATTAAACTAACCAATTTACAACAGATCTTCATTTTGATAGCTATCATCCCCTGCATACCAAAAGATCTATTCCTTTTTCTCTTTCAATCTGTGGCCATCATGTTAGTAACCACTTTTCATCTCTTGACACCTATATTAAAAACCTAGCTCAAAAGTTTAAAGACCAAAAATATCCTTCCTATCTTTTAGAACCATTAGCCATCCCAGTGCATAAAATATTCCAATGCAAACCTGAAACTTCCAATAAGAACTTCATTAACCTTACTTACATGCCTGGAACTGAAAGCATCAAACCTATTTTGATACTTGTTAATGCATTCAACTTTAAGTGATTTTTTTTCTAAATTTGATCCTGCCTTCTCTTAGAACACATCCTAACCTTAAAAGTATATTCTGTCATAGCCTATCTCCTTCCAGTTTACCTCATCCTAACTCACTCATATCCTTGCCAATACCCTAGATATAAAACCTGTGCACTAATTATGTCATGTCACTCATTATACAGTCCGACTTTATCCAGAGAATTTAACATTTCTTCATTTGCTACTTGTTCTTCTAAGAACATCATATATATGTTATCTTAAAGCTTTGTAAAGCATTTTATATTGGTTTAACTTCTACTGTTTTTTGCTTTGTATATGAACAATCATTGGCATTCTGTTAAAACTAAATCGAGTTTGCGGTTGCCCAACATGCCCTGTCTCACTGTAAGGATTTCAATTATGCATTTAATTTAACACTTACTGATGCACCACCAACTCATAGTTTACTCAGTTTACTCAGAAATAGAAGATTTTTGCATACCGCCAGATTTAATCTTATGTATTAATATATTTATATTCTGTCTCTCTCTCTCACTCTTGTTGCTTGTTTTATCTGTTTCCATGCATTGCATTACCTTCAAAATTCAATATTTAATTGAAAATCCTATATGTTGAGAAATCTCCATGAGTATATACAAATACAAAGAACTAGAACAATTCATGTTCAAGAAAAATACACTGCTATGCTGTACAATACCATGAATTTGTTTCCACTTTTATGACCTGAGCTCTCATAGCACTTTGTAACCACAGCTCTACCACTATTTTGCTACAAGTGCACAAATTTTGTTATATAATCAATCTTTTATTTGGGAAATGTAACATTAGTATTATATATAAAATAAAAAAATAAAGTAACTCTTGGAGTAATGTAGCTAAATTAACGAGAACAAGAGAAGCAGAAATAGATGAAACACTTACATAATCACACAAATATTGCTATATTTCAAACTGCTTATGTTCTTCTCCAATAGCAGAAGGCAATTGAAGGTTTTTAAGAAAATTGAATCTTAAAAGGTAATGTAATGTGTGGAAAGAGATAAAAAAAAGCAACAGGGGGAAAAGAGTGGAGAGAGAAAAATAAGAAAGATAAGTATATTAATAATTGAAAGGGTTAAAAAAAAGTTAAAATAATAACCAAGTAGAAAGGAGGATATTAACAAATAACAATGAAACCCAGTGAATTATGTGGTTTCTGCAAAAATATAACTGCTATCTCACTATCTGAGATAACTTTCAGAGACATGAACAGTAATGCATTGACAAGTATTTCTCTAGTACTTATTATTTATATATATCTAGTTGGCCTTGGTGGTCATGGGGTAATGAGCTATGCTCTGAACCCAAGGTTTTTGGGTTCAAACCCAGCCAAGTTCAGTAGTTTTTTAAGGGCATAAAAATATCAAGTGCATGTCCTCCAGGAAAGACTCAACACATTCAGGGCCGTAGATGGCAAATGTTTAAATCTCCCTTCATGCTATGGACCATGGGTTAGTATGATTTAGGCATTAGTATGATTTAGTTAGTGTTCGCTCTTATAGATGGAAGTAGAGTTTATATTCTCCTTCCATAAAAACTTTTGTCACTTGATAGAGTGTCTAGTTTATCCCTGGTGTTCATAGAATAAATATCTCAGCCTTGCCTCGAGTCAATGTCATGTAAAGATACTGTAGTCTGCGTCAACATATTTGTGTAGTGCTTGGTTGTCAGTTTATAGCCATAGCTTATCAAACAAAGAAGTTTCTTACAAATGAAGACATTTTAGACATTTTCTACGATGCCAATTCAGGTGATGAATTAATACCTATTATGGATTCTGACAGCAGTGACAGTGAAATTTTGATTTCTGAACCTGACAGACCAGAAGAACAAAGTTAGGCTACAGATATACAACATCCTAGTTATTAAATATTGTACTTATGAAGCTGTTGACAATGGAGTGATAATACATCCTAAACTTAGGTATTAATTTTTTTTTATAACACTAAACTCCATTTACTTACATAAAAGTAAGACGCATTTCGGGAGAATCTCTCCCATCTTCAGTTGCTCACCAAACCGCCGTTACTCCATTATAGTTATTGTCTGAATATCACACTATTTAAATCTATTTTAGATCTAAATATTCGATTATAAAATGAAAGTGAAATCATGGGTTATGTAAATGTTCTCTTGAAAGATGCTTTTATTATTATTTTTTATTTATTAATTTTTTTTATATGTGCGAACAGACAAATCTGTACATGAGTCAAATGATACATGCAGCATCACAGTCTTTCACAAAAAAATTCAATAATGCAGATCTGGAAACCAGTAGATGTTCTTGAATTAAAGATATTTATGGAATTGATGTTCATCACAGTAATTGTTCAGAAGCTAGACTTAAAAATGTACTGGACTGCAGACCCCCCCTTTTTTTTGGAACTACAATTTTTTCAAAAACAATGCTTCAAATATACTTTCTCCACATTCCTTCATTTCTCAGTTTCAATGACAGCAGTGTCTACACTGGTACTATAGACTACATAAAATTAAAACTATTTTGGAGAGACTGAGTAACAAATTTATGAAGTGATGTATAGAGGGTGGGAGTGGCATTCAAATGAATGGTCCAGGCATTTGAATCCCCTGATGAGAAGCTGGTACTGAACATGTTAAGATTGTGGGTCACATGTCATAGATTACGGCACTTAAAAGAACTCCATATCTGAAAAAAAGGGGTCCCTGGACAAAATTACTGGCCTTTCATGTGCATATGAAATGGTTAATACCACACTAGATGGCACTTATGGGATTTGGCTGACAAACTATCCATCTGATATCTACTGGTGATAAGTGTAATATATCCAAACAATTCATATGGGCTGTCAGAATCTGGAGGAGACAAATAAGTGGAAATGCCTATGAAAGAAAGAAGATATACATGCATACATACAATAAAAATAAAAAATAAAGTAGCTCTTAGAGCAATGTAGCTGAAATAATAAGAACTATAGAAGCAGAGATACATAAAAACACTTCAATAGTAACACAAATAGCTGTACTTTGAACAGCTTGTGTTTTCAAAGGAGGAAGACAAGTCATATGTATATATCAAGTGAATAAAAATATAAAAACCTTCATTTGAGAAATGTTAATCCACAATGAACAGATTAATCACATTTTTAAAACTAATAAAACACATTAAAACATTCCATATTTCGAGCTGAAGCTTTTTATCAAGAGGAAGCACTAGCTAGACTATTGAGAAAATACTGAAATGGGCGACAATTAATAACAACTTGAACCATACAAAACAGAAGAATTGGCAAGCTGGAAAACTATGGAAAATGAAATATTTTAGAAGTCAATGATAATTTGTCAAGAGAAAGAAACAAATACAATGAATTAAGTAAAAATTGTACTTACGAAGCTGTAGACAATGGAGTGGTAATATATGTTACATTAATGTTTTCAGTTGTTAACACTAACTCCACTTACTTATTTAAAACTTTGGACTAGTTTCGGGAGAGGTCCCTCCCATCATCGGCTGCTGTTGACTGAGTGCCGTTGTTCGAAACGGGGGATGGACGCCCATTCGCCCCTGTGGTGGTATCTCGTGGCTCTAATAGAAACTTGCCGAGTTCATCCAGCGGCGGAAAATCAAAATTCATTAAGTTGTTCTTATTTTTTAAAATGAAAATTCTCTCCCATGTGGATAGTTCTATTGGTTTGCGAAGTTGTTTCAGTAATTTAATTTCTGGTTTTATTTCATGGTTTTTGTTCCAAAAATGAGCTGCTATTGCTGATTTGTCTATCTGTTTCAATCTAATGTTCCTAAAATGTTCTTTTCTTCGAATTTCTAAATTTCTTTTCATTTTCCCAATGTAGCTCTGTTCACAATCTGCACATTTAATCTCATATATTCCTGATTTTTGTTCTGTGGGAATGGTATCTTTCATTGTGCAATCTAATAAATTTTTTATATTATGTTAGCCCCAAAGAACAAATACAATATAAAAAATTTATTAGACTGCACAATGAAAGATACCATTCCCACAGAACAAAAATCAGGAATATATGAGATTAAATGTGCAGATTGTGAACAGAGCTACATTGGGAAAATGAAAAGAAATTTAGAAATTCGAAGAAAAGAACATTTTAGGAACATTAGATTGAAACAGATAGACAAATCAGCAATAGCAGCTCATTTTTGGAACAAAAACCATGAAATAAAACCAGAAATTAAATTACTGAAACAACTTCGCAAACCAATAGAACCATCCACATGGGAGAGAATTTTCATTTTAAAAAATAAGAACAACTTAATGAATTTTGATTTTCCGCCGCTGGATGAACTCGGCAAGTTTCTATTAGAGTCACGAGATACCACCACAGGGGCGAACGGGCGTCCATCCCCCGTTTCGAACAACGGCACTCAGTCAACAGCAGCCGATGATGGGAGGGACCTCTCCCGAAACTAGTCCAAAGTTTTAAATAAGTAAGTGGAGTTAGTGTTAACAACTGAAAACATTAATGTAACATAAAATACAATGAAATTTATGTAAATAGTAAATTAGTGATATGAAATAAAGGCATTAGGGAACTATAAAGATAAATTTAAACCAGGCAGAGTACGTGCTTTATGAAAAACTGTGGCAGCCATCTCCTTGTCTCTCAGAAGCTGAAGAGATAAAGAGTCAATTAAAGCGAATCAAAGAAACCATCTTGGAATAAGACATGCTGAAGCAGAAACATAGTTTTAACAAATTGTCTAAGTTTACGGAATTTGGGAATCCACACAGTGAAACTTTTGTTAATCTTATTTTGATTTAAAGTAAAACACTAAAAATCATGTCGTCACATTAAAACTCTCTTTAAGTTTCACAAACACACTTATAAAAGTAATTTTGGTACATGTTTCGTGAGGTACATTCCTCACATTGTCAACCAAAATGTCGTCGTTTTGGTTGACAATGTGAGGAATGTACCTCACGAAACATGTACCAAAATTACTTTTATAAGTGTGTTTGTGAAACTTAAAGAGAGTTTTAATGTGACGACATGATTTTTAGTGTTTTACTTTAAATCAAAATAAAATTGTCTAAGATTTGAAGAGAAATGACAGTAGAATTGAAAATATAAAAAACTTGAGAGTTTAACATGTACACATTTTTTGGAAGCACAATTGGCAGTAAATTTAAGGATCAGGCTTCTATAAGTGGTCTTAGGGGAGATGATGGTGCACGTTTTCCATTTGTCGCAGTGACACGAGTATGATCCAGGTGATGAAAGGAGATCCTTGGAAGTAGATGTTAAATTTCATTTGAAAATATTAAGAAAGTATGGGGAAGATCAATAACTCAAATGAGGTAATCTTTGAAGGAGGTAATAAGATTTTGAAGTTGAATCTCAATAATTTTTGAGAACAGATCAAAGTGCTGGATGTCTGGTAAATTGGAAGTAATGAGGTTGAGTATATCATTACCAATGGATTTGGTGTCTCTTTATGTTTTTTAGTTAAATTAGTAATATATTTATCTAAAGAAGCAGTACTGTTACAATGGCAGTGCCCACAAATAGATAAAGGAAAAGGAATGGATCTTTTGATGTGCTTAACATTACAGTGTTGAAATGGAGATATTGCTAAAGGTAGGTTGATGCGAACTGACATTAGGAATTTTCTGTTAGCAAGATTGACACCCAAATAATCTTCTATTTTATTGCAGAAATTAATATTGGTAGATTTGGAAAAGGAATTGAACGGCTTAACCATAAAGAAAAAGAAATAATTAGAAATAGATGTGAAAAAGAATTAAGAGAGATAAATAAGAAGGAAAAAACAGAAAACAAGATACAGAGAAATGTAATAAATATGTTAAAAGATAAAGGTGTGATTTATACAAAATTACTTCAGTGATATTAATAGATAAAGCAGAATATACAAGGATGCAACAGTTGCTAAAAACAAAGAATTTGTATACCCTTTGACAAAAAAAAAAGTCAACTTTTGAACACAAATTCTTCTAAGTCCTACTTGTTACAGTGTGCAGTTCACAAGATATCCAGCAAAGCTTATAGCCACTGCAGCAGTTGTATTATAAGACAATGACTATAGTGACACTGTGTTTCTGTTAGCTTTGTGGCAGAGTGTGCATTGATTCTGTGGTTAAGAGTGCAAGGTTTGCCTTCCAGCTAGAAGCACATTTTTTTTAATAAACTAATGTAACATATTATTACAAATTAGTTTCATAATATTGTTTCCTGTACACAGCAAATTTTAACATTAATGTATTATTTATATTATAATGAATATCGTAATAGTTCCTTAGGTATTTCATTTATCTAAATGCAATATGCTGCACATTCATTTCTTCCGCATGTATAAAGGACAAAAGTTGGCTTATAGGCACAAATTCAAAAAGCTGAGATGCTGCAATAGCTTTCATCCACACTACAGTAGAAATCTAATATCATCTATACCCCAAAGATTGAGGGCAGCTATACATGCTAGGGTTCATACACCCGACATTAATTTATGTTTATTTCTATGTATTTTCACTTTAAAAATAAAAGTTTATGTTTATGTATTCATTTAGTTATTTGTAAAGAATACATCAGTTTGTGATTATGTTTTTGTGTGTGCATAGGTAATGCCATAAAACTCAAATAATACATTAAAATATAATATGATATTAAGACAACATGCTGTTCTACATATATACCTATAAAAGCAATAATAAAAAATAAAACAAAAATATTGTGTGTGATTTGAATTCAGGAGTTTACTTATATGGTTTTGTTGATGTCTACTTCAATCTCCTAATGAAGAGTTTATACAAATTCACTATAAAAATGGAAATGTCATAACTTCAGCTAAATCAAACAGTAAAATAGTTAGAGTACCTTAGGGATATGTATTGGGTCACTATTATTTCTGATATCTGTCAACGATTTGTCTAATCTTGGCAAATATAACACTATATCTTATGCTGATGATACAACCCTGATATTTTCTTGTAAAGCTCTTACAGGATTAGAACAAGTTTAGCAGAACAATTAAATACTATTTAAAAATACTTATTAAATAATAATTAAACACAATTAAATGTGCCAAATCTAAAGCACTACTCCAATAACAGGCATGGGAATCTAGATATAAATGTTATAATTAATGAAGAAACAACAGAATAGGTTAATCCTATAAATTTTTTGGGAGACATTGTTGATAATCAATTAACTTTTAAATACCATGTAGATTATATATGTAATAAAGTGAGCACATGTATATATTTATTAAGGAAATTATTATATTTTAATTGAGATGGTGTAAAGTTAGTATATTATAGTTTAATCTATCTGTATTTTTGTTATACAATTAAGGTTTGGGAAAGTACATGTGATGTAAATATGAATAGACTACTAATTCTTCAAAAAAGTTGTTTGAGATGTGTGTGTATGTATGTAGGATATAAATAGTACCTTGATTCATAGTTTTTGGAGGAACCAGCTTAAAAAAAATTATGGATGCGGGGAAAAAAATAGATATGGGAAGTGCATAGCTCGTGTTCAAAAACAAAGTCAGTACATAGCAAAATAGTATATTTTGCGTCAATTTTACATTATGCTATGTAAACATTTTACACGTCCTGGTGGTCTATGGCAGTTATACTTGCTTCATAGACCAAAGATCGCGCTTCCAATCCCGGTCAGGGTCGAGGACTTTTTTTAGGTGTAAAATTCCTAATAATGACTTCCTTGGGAAGAGAAGTAAAGCCGTGGGTCTCATGTCATAGATTTTCGGCATGTTAAAAGAATCTCAAGCCTGAAAGAAGAGGCCTCTGAGCAAAATTTATCGACCGTTTCACGCCCTGATTTGAAATGGACGCTGATGACCTGAGATGTAAAAGAGAGTCGCAAATAAAACAAATCAGCACGTTTGTCACTTCTTTTGAAACAAGTAGTTAATTGACATTTGCTTCTTTGCTGCCTTTCTTTTCGCGCGAAACAACGAATTTTTCAAATACAAAACATTCTGTTGCTCATCACCCTCCATACCGCCATTGTCATATACACAGCTATACGCTCGCAATTTCACGTGTTCAGAGCGTCGGCTGTTGCAAGATCTCCCCCCTCCGCCCTGTCGCAAACACACAAACCCGTACGGCTAAAGTCGTTCTTACACCAATCATGTCTCATTTCAGAAACGGCAGCGGAGAAAACCAAACCCAATTTTAGTCAACTAATGTAAGCGATAATTACCGCGTTGTTGCTACTCCTCCCACTAGTCGCACATTTCATTAACACTTCGAACGCCATATGCGATAACGTTCTCGTGATTCTCGTCCACTGCCACGGCACCGGAAACTCGGGCTCACTCTTCGCATCAGTTATAATTATTCTGGTGCTCCAAAAGTATGGGCAACTACGAAAAGTTACGTTTTCTCGGATCAAGGGTGACGAGAACTCTCTGTAGTGCGACAGCCACTACTTCAATTATTCCAGTTTGAAAACGATCATAAGAGGATAGAATGTCTTTGGGGCTGAACTTTTTAAACAAATAATGCGGGGAAAAGATGCTTCGAGGAACGATGAATGCGGGTTGTATTTGCATAAATTATAATGTAAAACGTTCGGACAGCATAAATTGAACGATACATCCGGGAAAACGATAGATCTCGGTTCCACTGTATAAGGTAGACAGGAGAGTGGCATGTAGAAGTATTTTTAAGAAATCTAAAATGTTAACTATAACACCATTATATGTGATAATGCAGTTATATTTGTTGCTAACAATGAACAAGACAAGATCCTAAACATGGATTGCCACAGCTATAGCACTCAGATTCAGAACGATTATTACTCTAAATGTAAACAAAAAGCTACTGAAAAGAGATTCAAGTTATTGATAAATTTTTGTATAAGAAACTGCCACTAACAATTAAAAGTTAGTGAAAGAAAAAGTTTCAAACTGAACTGAAAAACTTATTGATAGATAAATGTATGTACAGTATAAATGAATTGTAAATGTGTAATAGATGAATGTAATTGTTTATAGCATAAATGGGAATACACCATTATTATAAGAGATAAACTTTTCTCTTTTTTAAATTGTTTGGTTTATAAATATATTTTATGATTAATGTATTTTCTGACAATGACTGAAACTCAAGTGTAAAGTCTAGGTTCTGCATTATTATTATTATTATTATTATTATTATTATTATTATTATTATTCATAGGTTCAAATAATGAAAGTTCATTGAAATATTCTGATTGTGTAAACAATGGTATGTGTTTTGAGAATGTGAAGTGCATTAGAGAGAGCTATTTCATTTCATATGCAATCATGCACCAAATGTCATTTTTGTTGACAATAGTGGAATGAACTGAATCTCCAGCTTCTCACAATGGCAAAGAATGTGACAAAACTGAGCAAGCTATGTGTTGATGAACACATATTGTTGAACATAAGTATTATTTTGGGCGCTGTCACCTATACTGTCAGAAAATATGCATACTTTGGTTTCCACTATGATTAATGGACCAGAAAAAAAATGGATTGTAAACCATTCTTTCATTTTTGGTATATTGTAACAAGTGTAAGGAAGATTTATTACTTCACCATCTTTAAAAACCTTATTGCATTTATAAACAAGTAAAACTGTTAAAGATCCTTTCCATACTATGCCTTTACTCTTGTATATTCTTGAGGGATTTAATTTTTCCTTTGTAAAAAATTTAATAATGTAAAGTTCCACATTGAAGTACTTTTTGTCTGTCACTGTCATGTCAACTATGGTTTAACAGTTGTGCCATTTTAGGACATCATCTTAAGAGTACAGCATGCATGGCATCATTATAATGTTGCACTAGACAATTATTTAATTTTGATGTATCTTGAATAGTTTAACAGCATTAATTTCTGTCCTTTGTCATATGCTGGCAGATCAGAATATAATGGGAGCAATGCTCTCAATAAGAATGTGTTTCACCTACTGCATTGCTGGAAGATTAGGATAAATATAAGTTACTAAACCAAACTTCTGAAACTCATGTACTTACCCTACTTGTATTATAGCTGCTCCAAAGAGATCAGGTCGTTGGTTGATGCATGCTGCTACCAAGAGCCCTCCATTTGAACCTCCTTGAATTACAAGCTTCTCTCTACAGGTATATCCTTCTTTCTGAAGATATTCTGCAGCAGCTTGAAAATCATCAAACACATTCTGTTTGTTCAGCAAACGGCCTGCATTATGCCATGCTTCTCCATATTCTCTATATATATGGAACAAATAAATAAATTTCCCTTTAAAGCACAATGAATCAATAGCAATTTGGTTTAAGTATTTTAAGGCCTTTGTAACAAACCTTATCTGATCACACAGTGTTTTATGCCTCGACTACTATGACAATGAATCAATTATGTTTTATTATTTTTGGGATGAAAGAAATTATATTTTGTAAATGTGAGAGGAAATTACTCTTAGCTATAAGCTGAATCAAATGTTAATTTCAAAGAAACCCTACTGTACATGTTTAGGAGTTCACTTAAGTTCTAAACTTTCAAGGGAATCCATACAGGGCATTTCAAATAAGATCACTTTAGAAAATTCAGCATATAGCTGTAAAATTTGTTAAAGGAAAAAGAGGGGATGTGGACGAAAATGTTAAAACATTTTATTATAAATGGAATGACCATAAGTCCAAAATTAAATGTAAGCAAAACAGAATGGGTGTGGACAAATTCTCTTTATTAAATAAGAAAATAAACAACTGGAACCCCATGCCTGCAGTAACCTTTGAGAACTGTTTTTCTCTGAGGGGGGGAAAAAACTTAAAAAGATGTATGAGTGATAGTATCTCAGTGATATCTTTGCAAACTGTTTTGTTTTTCTCTTTCTATTGCATCCTTTATTGTTAATTACAGTCTTTTTTATTTTGTTTATTATTAAACATATATGTTTATTTTGTTTATTATATATATTTATTATCCATTTTATTTTGTATTTTATTGTGTAAATGTATATGTTTAATACCATCTTTTTTATTTTGCTTATTATTGTGTAAATTTATATTTTTATTACTGTCTAATTTAATTTATTTATTATTGTTTATATGTATGTTTATTATTGTTTATTTTATGTTTATTATTATGTAAAAGTATATATTTATTATTGTATAATTTTATTTTGTTTATTATTATGTAAATGTATATGTTTGTTATTGTCTATTTTAGTTTATTATTATGTAAAAGTATATGTTTATTATTGTGTAATTTTATTTTGTTTATTGTTATGTAAAACCATATGTTTATTATTGTATATTTTATATTGTTTCTTATTATGTAAGTCGGTCCTGATGGTGTAGTGGTCACTATACTTGCCTCCTAAACCCAAGATCGCAGGTTTGAACCTGGCCAAGACCGATGGATTTTTTCGGGGCATAAAAATCTTAAGTATGGCTTCCTTCGGAAGGGAAGTAAAGCCATGGGTCCCATGTCGTACATTTACGGCATGATAAAGAACCTCAAGCCTGAAAAAGAGGCATCTGAGCAAAATTAGTCGGCTGTTTCATGCCCTGAGTTGAATGGGATGCTGATGACCTGAGATGTTAAACAGCGTCCATAAATAAATCAATAACAAAATAATAACTTATTGTGTAAACACATATGCTTATTATTGTCTATTTTATTTGGTTTATCACTGTGTAAATATACATGTTTATTACTGTGTATTTTATTTTGTGTATAATTGCTTAAATGTATATTTTTTTTTTACTGTGTATTTTATTTTGTTTATTATTGTGCAAATGTTTATGTTTATTATTGTGTATTTTATTTTGTTATTATTGTAAATGTACATGCATGCTCTCATCGTGCCTATAGACCCACTTATACTGAATAAATCAATTACTTTTATAATTACAATTATAGCAGTTGGTACAATTGTCATTCTCCCTTGACTTGATTGAGAAAATGCATTCAATTCACACAATTAGTTGGACCATCATTATGGTTTTGATTTCATTACAAATATTTCCTTTACATTCCACCTACTCCCACTTATGCTATTCTGGGAGTGATTTTGTTGCCAAATTTTCAAGAACTGGGACAATTTTCTGTAATTAAATGGTATTTTTCTTTACCCTGGACCAATATATTCAAATTTGTGTACAGTATCAGAAGGTGTTTGATCAGCAAATTCTAAATAAATTCTGTATGCATACAATGAGCTGATTCATATTTCAAATTAGTTTATAAATAAAAATATATTACACTAGGATCAGCTCTCTAAGAATGTATACTTCCATGAGACTGGCAGGAAACACATTCAGAGTACAAGGGGGAAGGAGTGGAGTTCAAGTATGAATTCTACTGGCTGTGGTATGTTTAGTAGCCACAATTTAATATACTGTATGAACAGACAAGATTTATAACCACACATATACATGAAAGTGTGTGCATGTACATGCATAAGTTACATGCATGCACAAACACACACGTGTGCATATTTGAAAATAAGCACTAGGGCAGAGAATTCATTATCTTCTTTCAACAAGAAAAAAGATCTTAGCACTTACATTATTATTATATATATAAATACTTTTTTATACCAAGCAACCTAGTTCATCCTGAGGGATTACAGATAAATTCACATTATGCAAAGAATTTAAAATGATTGAGTTGAATTCGTAACAGTTACATCACTAATATTTAAAAAAAAAGAAAACTTAAGTTTCTGGAGCTAATTGCTCCAATCATCAGTTCCAGATCGACTGCTGGCCTTGTTCTTCTTGGTGATTTGGTTTGTCTCTGGTGGTGGTTGGATGAACATATTAAGATGTCATTTGGCAGGATTTCAAAGTTGAAAATGTGATATTTGTTCTTGCAGATATAAATGTTTCCCAGATTGTAAGTTCTGTTTTTCCCGTAATATTTTTAAGTAATTTGGGAATCCTGTTAATATTATGTTGTTCCATCAAAAAATGCCAAGCTACTGCTGTTTTTTCTTCCTGTCTTTGATTTATGTTCCTGATGTGTTCCTTTGCTCATATTTTTATGTTTCATTTAGTCTTTCCAATATAAATTTTTTCACAATCATTATAATTCATCTGATATATTCCTGATTTGTTCTCTTGTGGAATATTCTCTTTTAGTTTAGAATTTAGTATATTTTTTAAGGAGTAACTGTGTTTTGGAGCTAAAATAATGTTATGTTTTTTGAAAATCTTTTGGAATTTATAGAAGGCAAGTTCTTGATCATACACTTCTTTGTTCATGGGGAAGAGTATGATCAAGAACTGAGCAATATAATAAATATAGCTATAGAAAATGGTTTCAAACAAGAAGTGGTATTTAAGAAAGTAAACAGAGCAAGGAACAAAAAGAGAATCAAAGACATCAGTACACATATTCCTAACAAGGAAGAAAATAGAATGTACAAAAAATTCACATACCATCCATCAGCCTTCTACAAATTCCAAAAGTTTTTTAAAAAACATAACATTATTTTAGCTCCAAAAACAGTTACTCCATAAAAAATATACTAAATTCTAAACTAAAAGAGGATATTCCACAAGAGAACAAATCAGGAATATGTCAGATGAATTATAATGATTGTGAAAAAATTTATATTAGAAAAACTAAATGAAACATAAAAACATGAGCAAAGGAACACATCAGGAACATAAATCAAAGATGGGAAGAAAAATCAGCAGTAGCTTGGCATTTTTGGAAGGAACAACATAATATTAACAGGATTCCCAAACTACTTAAAAATATTACAGGAAAAACAGAACTTACAGTCTGGGAAAACATTTATATCTGGATGAACAATGACATCTTAGTACAGAAGTTCATCCAACCACCACCACCAGAGACAAACCAAACCACCATGAAGAACAAGGCCGGCAGTCAATCTGGAACTGATGAAGGGAGCAATTAGCTCCAGAAACTTAGTTTTTTTTTTTAAAATATTAGTGATGTAACTGTTACAAATTCGGCTGAATCATTTTATCTTAGTATTAAACATCACAGTTACAAAAGTTCACCATATTTAACTAATCGCATTATGTAGCCTGATATTAAAATTTAAGTACTCCTTGCACATTCTCTCATATATTATTGCATGTTTCTGTACTGGAATATCCGTTCTTTAACCTCTGGAACATGTGCTGTCAATGCAAGCTGCATTTGAATGAAATTCAGTAATGCCAAAATTTACAGTAAATACATGAGTATTAAAGAAATTAATATAAATTAACACATACTAAAATAATGCATTCTACATATTATATGCAAGAATATGCATGAAATATGCCTTTAAGTGGACAAATAGCTTGCACCTCTCTCTTTCTTTATGTCTCTAGCAAATGGCATTTGATATAATATAATAGACAATATATTTATTTCATTCTTTTGCATAGAGTATAGATTGTTATGTATAAATTATAGAAATAGTATATATTTCTAAAACCATAGTGTATTATATATTCAAGGAATATGTATAAATTTTCAAACTATACATTAAAAAAGCATGAAAGCATTGAGCCTATGCTTAATATATTCAAAAATAAATTTATTTTATTTACTGCTACTAACTGTATATTTTGGTTTTACATTTAAATCCTTCCTTATTATAGAAGTATTTTTTACTGAATACATCTTTATAGCTAATATTTTTTTGTTAATTTGATTTATAATATTGATTTCTTCAGATAATTTATTGTACAATTGTTATATCTAATGAGCAATTATTCAGTGTTCCTAGGTGTTTTTCTTAAATAATTATCTTTGTTATGAAGTTATAATTTTTCGCAACTCTTCAATCATATATGTTTGTATTGTACTTGCCTCATAAACTTAATATCGTGGGTTCAACCCTGGCCAGGGTAATGGAGTTTTTTCTGGCATAAATATCTTAAGTGTGGCTTCTTTCAGAAGGGAAGTAAAGCCATGGGTCTCATGTCATAGATTTATGGCACATAAAAGAACCTCAAGCCTGAAAGAAGAGGTCTCTGAGCAAATTTTATTGGCCATTTCAAGTCTGAATTAAATGTGATGATGACGACCTGATATGTTAAAAAAGCATTCATAAATTATTCACATAAATAATATAGTCTATGTTTAAATATATATACATGGGACAGTTAAAAAGTTCTTAAAGTATTTGTACGTGTAGATTTACACTCCTGAAGCTATTAACAGTGAAGTAGTAAAATAATGTTGATATAGAGTTGGTTCGGTGACACTTATACTTCACTTACTTGGTTTTTTAGGAAACAGCTCATCATAAAAAGACCAACTGTTAGACCCATACTCTGTAGGGGGGAAAGAGAAATTTATCAAATATATCTAACAATGGTATCTTGAAGTTATTGATGTTGATTTTATTTTTGATGATGTAAGTTATTTCCTATGTTGTTAGTTTGAATGTTTGCAAGTGTATTTTTTTTTTTTTTTATCAAAAAGACCGAAGATGGGTTTTACTTCAACTAATAAACCCATTTTTATCTGAAAATTGTCAGTAACTTGTTTCTATCTTGAGGACATCAGAATCATATCTTTCTCTGATATAATCTTCCACTTTTTCATATCCAGCCTATAAGAAAATATACAGTAAACATTCTAGAAATATTATGAGCATAAAAGATTATTAGTCTATAAGGGGATGTTGTCAGATTCACAACTTTTTCTGTAATTTTACCCAAGTCATCCATTTCTTTTGGAACATCACTATAAACCTAGTATTTCTGAGAGGTGGTTTTAGTAATTATAGTACATATGTTCCCATCTATCATAGTCAAAACAAGTTCAGTGTTAATTTAAGCTTGTTTATTGGAATTGTCAAATCAATTGGATTATTTTCTATACAATAGCTAAACACTAAAACTATTAGAACTAAGTCTAGGTTTCTCTCGGTTACAGGTTTACAGTTGGAGATTTGTGCAGGAGCAGAATGGGATTCAAGTGGGACTATTGATACAAAAGGGTTGTAATTGGTAACAGTAGTTAGGATCATAACATTTCTGCTGCTTATAATTGTTATGATCATTGATGAAATAGCAATTCCATCTAATACCTATTGTGACATTTTTATAACTTGAGATTTTGTTCAGAACAGATGTATGTATGTTTATCATTCAAGTGACAGCATGATCAATTAAAGCTTGTTACTCCCACCTTTCCTGCAATATCTGAAATATGCAGTTTTTCTTTTGAAGGTTAACATGATATTTTTTTCTCATAACAATCATAAGAGGGATAAATGTTAAATTATCTCTGTTTTGCCCCTTTCCTCATGAATTATATTCATGTTTAGTTATTTTTGCATTAACTAATAAGCTAAGGCTTTCAGTAGAATATAAGGCACAGGTGTAGAAGAGGGTTTCACATAAGCTCTTTTAAATTTTGTTGTTTTTGTAAGGGTTGTTTGTATGAATTTTATGAGAAGATAAGCATTTCTTTTACCTGAGAACTAAGAACGAAGAGAAACTTCAGCAGAAAATGTTATATTCCGTCTCAAGGAGCTTTAAGAACAAATATTTTATTTGTTTCAGTTTCTAACTTTAGGAAATTTCAGCAAATATGCTATTATTCTCATTGATTTAAACATCTTATTACTTTATCTAAAGAGAACCTAGTTTCAAAGAAATTAATATGTCTTTCATTCAGTGTATATGTCTTTTTCCTGTTTGTTTTTATTTAAGAAATAAAATTTGATACTTTTAACTCTTTTATATCCAAATCATAAGCTTCATTAGACCTTTAATTCTTAAAACATAAAAAAACAGGAACTTAATGCAAAAGTTTAATTAGTGTAATTCTGTTACTAGGACCTGAGAAATATAAATAGTGCCATTTCACAACTGCCCTCACTTCTACTTCAAACTCAGGTGAAAATTATTCAAATTTTCTGGTCACACAGGAGTTGGTAGATCAGGCCCATGGGGCACAGATAAAATGGTTGATTAAACAACTGGATACACTATTTGCTTTTTAATTTCAGATTGTACCCCTTCATATCACACAAACATAAGTAGCAGTCATTACTACAGTATGCCTGCTCTCTCCAAACTGGGTATTCCAAAAGATAGGAATTATCTTCTGCCATTGCCTTATGATATGCTTTATGTGGTGCCCAAGCTTTATTTTGGTCTCCAAGTTTGATTCCAAAATAGGCATGATGTGATTTTTCACAAAATCCTATCTTTCACAAGTAAACATAATGGCAAGGCTCACGTAATCTTGCTCAAACTTCCTGATCTGCTTGCACTCCCTATCTAATAAGAAACATCTTGTGTCCTTAGTTTTTACTATAAACACCTTAAAATACATAGAATAAATTTGGTTTTCATATTTTAAATTACATACATATGTTAAAATAGTACAGTTTTAATAATTACACTGTAATGGTATTATAAGAAAATTAAAAATAACAAAAAAATGGTATGTAATAGGAACTTTGTTGCTTTGAATTTGATTTTAGCGTGCTAGAAATACCCTATAAACATTCAAGCTTTGGAGGCAGTAATTTCATTGCAGGCTAGTATGATCAATAGTTACAACATTACTTACAAAGACAAAATAATAAAAATTATTAATAAATTTAAAAGATAAAATCTATAAGAAAGGTTTCCATACTGCAAAATATCAAGGAAATATACAAATTCAAAAGTTTCACATATCATCCAACTTACCATAACAAATATAAAATATATGTCAATACAGTTTTTTTCAAACTAACTCCATTCACTTACATAGAAATCTGGACATATGTTTTGGGAGTGATCCCTCCCATCTTCAGCAATACATTCGTAAGTACATTTAATTGAGTTACCATAACAAATTCAATAAGTCGGACCTGGTGATGTAATGGTAACCATGCTTGCCTTCTAAACCCAAGGTTGCAGGTTCAAACCTGGCCAGGATCAATGAATTTTTTCGGGCGTAAAAATCATAAGTATGGCTTCCTTTGGAAGGGAAGTAAAGCCGTGGGTCCCGTGTCGTACATTTACGGCACGATAAAGAACCTCTAGCCTGAAAGAAGAAGCCCCTGTGCAAAATTTGCCGGCCGTTTCACACCCTGAATAGAATGGGATGCTGATGACCTGAGATGTTAAAGAGCATCCTTAAATAAACAAATCAAAAAAAATTCAATACGATATTCAAAGAACATAGCATAAAGTTACCCTCAAAGAACAAATATAATTGTGCAAACTGAGTCTTCCAGGCTGTAAGGTCTGGTCTAATGGGTATCTTCTCCATCTTCCCAGACATTTTGTTCATGACAGCAGTGGACATCATCAGTGATATTCAGTATTCCATATTTTTATTGATAATTTTGGCCCTTTGGCTTTTACAATACTTCAGCCTTGCAAGAAAATTTACATTTGTTGCACAGTTTAAATTTTTCATTGGTGTTGCAATATATACAAGAAGCCCATGCATAGGCTTATGGGGCTCATAAGAACAGCTCCTTTAGAAGTTCTTCTTTGGACTGAAATGAATTTGTTTAGAATTTAAAATCTAAAAACTTAATTCCAATGTGCAAAAAATTATTTACAATTACATACTATGTGTGCTTCAGTTAATGGGGAGGTTTATTTCATTTTGTTTACTAAAAGGTACTAATGTTTTTTTGTTTTTTTTTAGTCGTCCCAAGGTCAAGGATGAAGACGAATGTCTTCGAAACAGGTACCATACTTTACAAGTGGAGCAATAAGAGTGTTTAGGTCGACATATCTCAAATGGTTTTAATTAGGTACTAATGTGTTTATGTTTTCTGTGGTGAAGCTGCCTTGTCTGATTTGTTCCATTTGGGGGTTTTGATGGATGCTAATTTTTAGCCACATGCACATGCAGAGTTCTAGAGTTTGAAGAAAAGTAGGGAGATTTAGTTTGGACATATTTGTTTGTTGGAGATGATGATGGGGACTCTGAGGATCTTTCTTAGGCTGATATTTTGCTAGCAGCATTTGTTGTAAGAATGCTCTAAAGAGCATTACCTTTGTTTGCTCCTGAGAATTGCAGAACTTAGAAATATTCATTGTTTTGCCTTTGTTGCCTTATATTTTATTTGGGTGTTCCAAGTTAGTCTTAAATCTAGAATACTGTCAAGGTACTTGGCACTTCATTGGCAGTGCAGTTGTTAAGAGTTGAGTTTATTTTTATTATTGGATTTTTGCACATTATTATAAAGTGTAAAAGTTGACATTTTCAGGCATTGATGGTTTTCCAAGTTTTTGTCCAACTTAGGAACTTGTGTACCATTGGAATTCTAATTGGTTTTATTGGGATGTGGATTGTGATTGTAAATTGCAGTGTATTTGCACAGAGCAAGGTTTTGCATTTCTGGTCTGTCGGTATGTCCCAAATGTACAGGGTATGCAGATAAGGAGCCAGAATAGCTCCCTGAGGATCTCCAGCTATCATACGGCAGGAAGGGTATTTTTCCTGGGCTGCTTGGATATGGAAGTGGCAGTTATGCAAGTTGCTGATGAGAATGTGTAGGGATGGCCAAATAGTTGGCAGTTGGAGGTATATTTTTTATATTAAGCCATTATGTTAGCATCTGTCAAACCTGCCTCCTTATCCAAGAGGAGAGCCAAAATGTTTATGTCATTAATGAGTTGAGTGATGATACCAAAATGTTGTGCCAGTAGTGCAATATTTTTTAGCAGTTGTCTTTTTATTTGTTTCATGAGGAATTTTTCTAATACTTTCCCCAAGTATGAAAGGGGACTGATGGGCAGGAATACACGGAATACCATAGAAGGTGAACTTCATAATGAGTAAAATCTGATGAACAAAAGTGTAACATACAAGGTAATAATACTGTGCAACCCTTATGCAAATTAGCTCATCATATTAATGAATAAGAGCTACCCTCTTGTATGAAGCCTTTGCCGTTCTTAGAGACATTCTGTATTTTTATTATTATTATTATTATTATTATTATTATTATTATTAACATAGTACTTGTTTCTCAGGCCCCATTCACAATGAAAATTTAACATAAACATAATAAAATAAAACATAAAGTGTCAATTTAGTAGTATGTGGACATTCAGAATGAAAGATGCAAATGTATTATACAATCAAAAAAAAGCAAAAAACAAATCATATCAAAGGAAATCATAAAAGGTCAAATAACAGCTTATTGAAATTAGCTGCTTCTAAGCAGTGATAGCATCTATGCATATGCAAAGTGCAGTAACTAATTTTCTTGGAGTAATACATTTAAAAATTTGATCATCTCAGTGAAGATGATGGTTAATTCATCCCCTAAATAAAAGAAGAATTGATCAGGGGGACTTCCATGATACTTCTTAGGCTTTCACAGCAGGTGTTATAATTAAAACAGTTAAAATCCTTCAAACTATTTTGCTACTATGGAGACTGTTGCCTTTAGCAGTCGGGTGTTGTTCATTGCTCACTGATGATGCCAACTGCAGCAGTTGGTGAAAGCTATGGTAGCATATTAAACCATGGAGGAAGATTTTAACAGGATTTCCATAATCTTTTAGCCAAAATGTGAGAAAAATATCCACTGCAATTGAAAATATATTAGAATGTATTCTGAACAATTTGACATTATTTTAAATCTAATAGCACCATTGTTAAAGAAAAATAGTAATTGAATGCCCTTACCTGCATTCCTATGCTCCAGAGTCACATTAAGGTAAGTAGGTCAAATAAACAGCTGTTAACTGTATTTAAATGCTTCATCAAACATGTGCTGTTGTTGTTGTTGTTGTTGTTATTATTATTATTATTATTATTATTATTATTATTATTATTATTACATAGCCATTGTTAGCTCTAATATAGGTGGCTCACAGTAATGTTAGCCATTGGTCCTCAACACCTCTGCTAAGGAGGGCAGTACTAAATGATGCCTGCACAAACGCTTCTAACAGCCTTTTCACAAACTACATGTGGTACTGGTATAGCACCCCTAGCAAATTTTATGCAAACTATTTACTGTAATGTTGTCTCATATTGTATTATATGGCTTAAAGTAATGAAATCATCTTATAACAGCTCCTAATAAATGGAGCATAATTTTAATATTTAAAAACCCCATTTTTGAGTAACAGTTATTGCATGATTTCATTACTGTAAACAGCATATTAACACATTTCTTTTGCAGATTGCAAAAATACAATACATAATTATAACCAAAGAGTGAAAAATACAATTGAAGATAATATTACTACAAAATTGCATTTTCAATATGTGTAATATATTTTAAAAAAGGTAAAGTACAAGGAAAAGTAAAAAGGAAGGGCTAAACATCTAAACTAATAACACCAGTACATATAATTTCAAACCAAATATTTTATTTAAGCTTATTTTTAAAAAAAATTAATGACCTTTAACATTTCACGAAATGTGACAAGTCTTTTAAGATGATAAATGGAATGTATAAAATGATGGCACAACTACTTCTGGAGTCAGTGGCACCAAATTGCCTGGCATTCACCTTTTCAGGGTAAGGGAAAACTCTGGAGAAAAAGCTTACCTTTTACAAATTACTGAAATATTATTAAATTACTGCTTTACCAGTACCACCTGAAACAGAGAAGAATTTGCTATAACCGAGTGATTGTGATTAATGTTGTTTCAACATTTTTAGTCTGAGTGTGCAGTAATCCCACCTCCTTGTGTTGCCCTGGGTAATGCTAAGGAGATTACAGCTATGGCAAGCAAGCTTCCCAAGATATGAGTGCTAATATACAACAGCACTACTCTGGAATGCCGGTGGCATATCACACAGTAAAAATTCACTAATTATATAATATTACATAAATGTAAAATAGATATCTTTGTAATTCTTGAAGCTAATATTGAGATTGATAACAAAAAGTTTTATAATTTTAAAAACTACAACATATATTGTCTAAATTCAAGATATATTTTGTGTTATTACTAATATATGATAATGGCAGAATACTTGATGAGAAGAAGCCAATTGTTTGGAATGCAACAAAGATATATTGGTAAAACAAAAACAAGCATTGCAATTAGGCTAATGGAACATTGGAGATACATCAGGTACAATCAAATAGATATATCTGCAGTTGCACATCACTTTTGGAGAGATAAACATGATATAGAAATGGAAGTCAAATTATTGAAATTCATAGAGACCAATGGAGCTGGGGAATATGGGAAAAAAATTTTATAACAAAATATGAAGATAAGGTTATGAACTTCCAGTTCCTAACAGAAGACAAATTAATCCAAAAGTTCATAAAATGTTCACGAGAAATGTTTAGTTCATAAAATGTTCACCAAGTCCTTCAACCAACAACAAATGCGGAAGTCAACTCACAGCTGATGATGCTGGCTAAGGCTTGTTAAACATGTTCTGTATAATTCTGTAATTGTGGTAACTGGAGCATAAGAGTATTAAATCCACTCACTGTCTAATTAAAAATAAAATATATTGTCTACATAAACATTTACAAGTGCACACTAGTAGGATTCAGAAACTTCCTTAAAAGTAAAACTACACTGAAAATCATGAATTCCACAGACTATCCCAAAATCGCTCAGTCAGAAGTATGGTTACAGAATGCAAAATATACAATTTTTGGTATATACAGTCTCCTGAATAACCACCAGCTAAATCTTGATCTAATATAAGTTAAACAAAATAGCCTAATAATAGGAGACCTGAATAGACATTCAAAACAGTGGGAATACAATTCCTCCAAAGCAGTAGGAAAAAAGATTGAAGAATTTTTGGAAGGAAATACAGTGAATTTAATAACAAATACAATGACCCCAAAACTTTTATTCATTATACTAGGGACTCAACAAATCCTAATATGGTGATTGCTTCTTCAGATATTTTAAATCACATCACTAGAAGAGTATTGGAAGACATAGGCCACAGAGTCATCATAACTGAAACTATCCAATCACAAATGAGCTAGTTGACTGAAGAGATGGAACTTACAAGATATTGAAATGGAGTAAAGTCTATTGCAACTAATCAACAAAGTTAACAAATAACTGATTAATGTTGCAAAAATTTCCTAATACTTTAGCAAAAATAGGATCCACCATAAAAAATAAAACCATCTTTTGATTTGGAACTTCTCTCTAAATTGAAATTCATAAAAACATTAATAACACTGGGCAACAAAAAAATAATTTTTGAATGTTTCGAGCACTTCATGAGGCAATTCCTACTAATTTTGGGTTGAGAAAAACAAATATGACAATGAAAAATTTTTATTAGCTCTAGTTTCTATGATATACACAAGGTGGAAGTATTACATATTAATGGATTGAGAGAAAAGGATACATTTTAATTACATACATGCTAACAACAATGAAAGTGCATTTGATTTTTTTAACTGGTAATTACATGCTAAGAGTTCTAAATTGCTGGAAAAATACTTCGCAGATAGTCGTGTCTGAAGAGAATCATGTGGTGGCCTATTGACTTCGTCATCTTTTAGCTTGCCTCTTGTGATGGAGTTCCGCAGAATCCCTATACAAAGACCAACAGTAATCTGCAAGCATTACTTCATTCCAATGGCCCTGATATCTTTGTTCCATAACAGAAATGTCCTGATGGAATCTCTCCCCATGTTCATCACTAACAGCTCCACAACTAGGAGGGAAAAAGTCTAGGTGGGAGTGGAGAAAATGGATCTTAAGGGACATGTTGCATCCAAGGTTATGGTATTTTTGCAGGACCACTGTCACCAAATGCTTGTAGTTGTCTTCTCTTTTGTTGCCTAAAAACCCATGAACAACACCCTTGAAGGCTTCCCAAGCTTCCTTTTCTTTCCCCTCCAAAACTTGGTCAAATGCAGGATCCTTTACAAGTTCTCTTATTTGTGGTCTGACAAAAGTGCCTTCCTTAACTTTTGCATCACTTAATTTCGAAAATTTCTCTCTGATGTACTTAAAGGCCCGTCCTTCTCGGTTCATAGCTTTGACAAAGTTTTTCATCAAACCCAGCTTGATATGCAGGGGTGGAAGAAGAACGTCTTTTGGGTCCACAAGAGGCTTGGCAACGACATTTTTCTCGCTAGGGTGAAGATTTCTTGCAGGCCAGTCTTCTTTAATATAATGCAATTTCCTATCTCTACTGTCCCACATATATAAGAAGCAGCAATGCTTTGTGTAACCCAGTTGCATTCCTAAGAGTATGGCAATGACTTTTACATCACCACAGATTTTCCATTTGTGTCCATGATATTTAATTGAGTCCAAGAGAGCTTTCATATTTGCATATGTCCCCTTCATGTGAACAGCATGACCAACAGGAATAGATGAAAGAAGGTTCCCGTTGTGAAGTAACACAGCTTTCAAACTTAGCTTGGAGGAGTCTATGAATAGCCTGCATTCAGTTGGATCATGGTTCAAATTCAAAGACTTCATCAAACCATTAATGTCGCAGCAAACAATATGATTATTTTTCTTCTCAAAAAAGGGAAGCAGTTCCATGTGACGTTTTCTGTACTGTGAGATTCTCACATCACTTTGGAGAAGATTCCATTGCTGTAGTCGAGACCCAAGAATTTCTGCCTTCTCCTTTGACAGGCCAAGGTCTCTAATGAGATCACTCAATTCCACTTGACTCAGTCTGTGCGGTTTACCATCTTTTCCCTCAAAATCAGGGTCATGGGATGTAGAAGGCTTGTTTGGTTCTTCTTGTTCCACACTGTCTTCATCTTCTACTTCAAACACACAATTTTTGGGTGGAGTAGGAAATGGTAAACTATCCGAATGTGGAATGGGTTGAATAGCAGATGGAAGATTCGGGTACTGAACTGTTCTTCTTTTCTTCATAGACAATCCTGCCTTTATAGGTGGAGTCAGGCAGAAATAGCAGTCATCTGTATGGTTTGTAGGCTCCCGCCAAATCATAGGCACAGCAAAAGCCATACATCGCTTCTTCTTTTTCAGTCATTCTCACAGTGTAACTGAACATGCGTTGCAGCATATATGTGGAGCCCAAGACTTATCCTGGTCCCCTACTTTCATACCGAAATAATACTGATAGGCAGTCTTTACAAGAGACGTCAGATTGCGTTTCTGTGAGGAAAATGTTATTTCACCACAAATATAACAAAAGTTATTCACGATATTTACACATTTTCGTGGCATTTTTACAAATTTTACACTAAAAAAGCACTCGCGAACCAGAAATTTTGCATTAATTTCAGTAGAAACTACATGTAATTCACAGTCACAGCAACAGTATCTGTGTTTATGACTTACAAACAGCTGAAGAGCATTTGTGTTTTGTTATTTGACAGATGTGCCAACTCCCCAAAAGAAATTCTCCAAATTTAAAATCTTCACTCTAAAAAATGAAATGTCACTTTATCTTCAAAACAAGAGCTAATCTATCATTTTTATGGTGATTTTTTAATTCAGCAGATGGAAATACATGTAAATTCACTATTTTTAAGCCCGAAACATTTTCATTGTTGCCCAGTGTATTTGAACAAAATATCTAACAAAAACTTAAAGGAAAACCATATGAAGATCCAAATATTTTCAAACATCTTTTATTGAAACCAATGAAAATTAGAGTTGCCCAATTCCACTTAATTGTTGAGCATGATTGGCTGCCCACTGTGTAAGTGAATACTATTCCTAAACAAAGAACATGTACTTAAATACAGCCAACTTGATAGCAACAAACGAATGAAAAATAATTTGGAAGCTCTTTATTGGAAAGCTAGGGAAAAATGATAAATATCAGCATCCCCAATGGTCACTAGCAACCAAACCACCAACCACATTTTCAGTCTTATTTGTGATGCCTCTTCCCTATAGGCTGCTTGGGATTCACCATTCTTCAGCCTATAAAATTGATAGATAGTAACTGTTGTAAAAATAGAAAGAAATTCACATGGCAATTTTGTCTTATGCTTGCTACAGTGACACCATGAGAAAGAACACCAATGCTGTACTGCTTTTGAAAGATGGCCTCCCATATAATTTGAGTGAATAATACATGGCAACAAATTTTTTGACAAAAAATAGCAATATCTATGTCATGACAAAGCTTTCTAGATGGATATACCAGCTTCCTTTCTGCATCTCTTGTTGAGCCTATGGCCTCAGCTCCTTTCCTGTCTTCAGGTAATGTCAGCATACTCCTGCAATCTTCACAATGTCTATTAATTAACAAATATTTAGCAAAATAATTACCAACATAAACTGAATGGCCTTCCACAAACCCTAGAACAATCAAAGAAACATCCTTCAAAACATCAGAAGAACCACTTGGTGCCAAATCAACTATTTCTTCTCTAATAAAACTATCCAATCAAGAAAGTAATGTCCCTTGTCAACCTCACAGTTCCTCGAATTAGAAGAACAAAGCCTCAGTACACTTGGTTTAAAGGCTGAAATGAACTGAGAACAAGTTATGTTGTTGATGTCACCTTCATGCTGATGAATTACTGCTAAGAATCTCCAGATCATCTTGATTAAACATTCTGATTTAAGTAATTAAGCCCTTTATTTCTAAGTTCATGCCGTGAATATTGTACTGCTGGAATATTAATGAGTCATACTTCTTGATAAGCATGCTGACTAATCTTTCCTGTAACAGAATTAACAAACTCCATATTGATCAGAACCTTATTCACCTAAAATATCCTATGATTTGATGTTGGAGACCTGTGCATCAAGAAAACTACTAACACAAGCATGGCATTTGACATAGTCTTACTAAAGATCTGAGCAGCCAGATTCAAACGCATTTTATCCTTCCCTTTGGGCTGCATATGTGTATCTGTTATTTGATTAATCAATCTACATGAACAATTTTCATTAGCAGCCTTAAGCACCTTTACATTTCCCCATTTTGGCACACCATTTCCTGTTTTAATATTCTACTTCAGGCACATCATAAATGGTTGCAGCCTTCTCTTCACAATTTGAAGGAAAAAGTTTTCATTATTTTCTGTTGGAAATAGTTTCACTAAGATCTTCAATGCTGAACGATTTGTGCTGCCCTGGCCTTCACAACAAGTGCTATGGAAAGCAAAGCTTTAATTACATTAATAATGAATTCTTCTAAAATATCAGCAGGTGTAGTAGACCAGCAGTTGTATGCCACAGGCTGATTCCACTGTTTTTGCAGAGCTTTTGCCATGAACACCAAGGCATGGTCAGCCAGCCGCTTCATCCTACCCAGTTCTCCAAAATCCTCAAACCAGTGGATTCTGTCAAAATTCTGCTAAAAAACAAACCACTTCTAAGAGAAATTCATCAAAATAAAGTATACAAAATCCATGGCTGCTCTGGTTTTGATTAATCTTTTGTACCTCACATGCAATAATACCTTCATTGATACCTGAATTAAAAGGAAGTGCATTTACTTGTCTATTGATGAGCTCATAGATGGTAGAACAAGCAGCGAGCTTAAAAATCTGTATACCTTAAAAGCTACGTTTTTTGTCCAGCGATGATGTTCGGATCTCACAAATCTGTTCCTAGCATCTGTGCACAGGCCTATGCTGTTGCTGCAGGCGACATGTAACTCTATATTAGTAGTGTGTGCTACCTTAACCATGGGTCAGCTTAATACACTTCCTGAGACACTTATAGTTCCTCATAGTTTTTGCTGCAAACTTATGAATACTTTAATTGATATCATTGTATGATTCAGCTGAACTACACACTCTTAAAGCTTCACTAAGAAGTGTAGTTCAACTGAATCATACAATGATATCAGTTAATATGATTGGCTTCACTGTGCAAGTTCCAATTTACATTTAAGTAATAAATAGGCCTTCGAGCCGTAGGAACACCGATCAGCATTAATTCGTTTTGTTTAGTGAAGCTTTAAGTGTGTAGTTCAACTGAATCATACAATGATATCAATTAATATGACTGGCTTCACATTTAAGTTATGAATACTTTTTTTGTTTTGGGAGTCATTTTATTCCTACTCATCTCCAGTTCTAATAAATGCCTCCTACAACAAACTCTGCTACTTGCAGATCAGGAGTAGACAAAGCACAAGTTCTGCTGAGGTTGATGGTTGATCTTTTGGAGGAGAGAGCTATGTGAGGCATCAACAGAATTATTAACCTCTTCGAGTTTCCTACAGCACTGTATAACAGGCAGATTTATATTTTGAATAGCATCACACAGTAATAATTTGTGAAAAACATTCATATACTTATTTTCTGTAAAATGGAATCCACAAACACATAGCTCACCCATTTCTTGCCAGACTTTGATGCTAGTAATGGATCAATCTGCTGAATTCAAATTTTGCACCTATAAGGAAAGTTAACTACATAAAAGTTTGACAAAATTAAGCTGATATTTATACAGTACTCAGCCCGAAATTTTTGAGAAGGAAATCTTACAAAAATGCCTAAAAGTACTTGTAGACAGGACGCTTAATAGGTGGATGTGAACTGCTTTAAAAGCCTGTATCCCTTCAACCCAACCTTTTCATTGCCTCTTCTTTTATAACCAAGATTTGCGTACTTCCAGCTTCATTGCCTGAGAAGAAACTACGAGTATATGCAAGCTCTCAAATACTGGTTACAATGTTAATGTAGTGTGATAATTAGAAAATATTTATATTTATACTACAAGTGAAGCTGTAATTAGAAGTTATATCTTCGGTTCAGACCACATATTGAACAAAACAGAATATATTAAATTAGGTGAGAAATGTATAGTAAAGGAACACAATATTAAGAAGTGATTAGTTTTTATCATACTAATGATATGCTAGCTTAAGCATAGTCGTATTCTTTGATTTTGGTACACCCAACTCATTTGTTTTATATTTACCAGAGTTAATACTAGGGGGTGCACAGATCGCATATGGAAAATCACCAGAGTCAAAACACTACTTTATTCATTATACAGGGAAGTGAAATAGACTGAAAAAATAGATATGTTTCAATTTATTAAATAACATAAAATTCATAGCACATTTTATCACTATGTATTCATACTTTTCTTTCTCTGACTTTAAAGTTATTGAAATAGTTTTGCTTTATCACTGTTAATGGAGAGTGCAGCAAAGCAATAAAACTGTATTTTGAAATCACAGACAGACACTCTGGTTTCATTTAGACATGCTTGATAATAGTAAATTGAGATATTGCTCAGCCATTGCTTCACCCTATTAGCAGAAAAGAATGGATCACTTCCAATTTCTGTTTCATTTCACAACATTGGAGGCATTGGACATTGGATAATCTTCATAAAAGGATAAATACCCAGCAATGGGGCATGGCAAATCCAAGAATAGATTTACATCAATTAACCAACGAGTAATTCTCAATCTATTAGCACTTTGAGAACAGATCTACATTAGCAAATGCTTTTGTATAAAAGAGCTACAAACAAAAGAACAACTAAAAGATTTCAATTTATATTTAAAACAGTAATTATTATATATTAGTAGGCTGTAAAGAAACATTGGTGATGGTTGTATGTTAATATTTAAAATTACAGTGATTGATTTATAATTGTTGATATGAGATTTCATTCTGTGATTGCATTAACTAAGGGTGTAATGTACATTTCAAACAATATGATACCATATTAAATAGATATGCATTTTCTGAGTATGTGATTTATGAAATATTTTAAATTAAAATAACATACCTGTGAAAATTTCTGCTCTCGTCTTCCTCCCAATAAAGAGACTTGCTTTCACTTGCAGTCTCAGCATAGTGAGTAGATTGAAAATTAGTGAATGTTTGCCTGGGCTTGATACGGTCATTCAGAAAGCCTAATAAATTGAACAATGCCCATGGCCCTTTTTTGTTGTACCTTTTGAGCCACTCCTGGCATTAGATATTATTTTTTTTTTTCCTTGCAATATGTTTCTCTCAGTACTTTCATTACTGCCTGACAGACATCAACTGCAACAAAATGTAGAATTCCCTTACTAACTGAAAAATAATTATAATTTCAAAGTTTTTTCTAATTCCACGACATTTATAACTGACCTAAAAATAAAAAAACTATGTTGGTAATTTCATAATATATAATTATTTACTAACAAGTATTTTAATAAATAGGTTATGCATGTGCAATAATATAGTAAACTGTAATTATTTTACTTACCTCCACAGTTCAGTTCACTTGATATTGAAGACCATGCATTTGCATCTTTATGCAATCTGTTTTTCTTGTCATGTAAGCTAGGATAGATGATATAAGACAATTAATCTTTCATCCATCGTTGTCATTCTGTCAACCAAGCAGCAATACGTTTTGATTGGCTGATTACATGTGACACAGAACCTTGGACCTTGCAAGCTTCTATGTTTATTTACATTTAATTATATGTTTACGTAATTCATTGTGAATGGTTCCATTACAATGCATAGTGTCAAGTTTTTATGTTTATGTTATGGTTAAGCTTATTATTCTTAAACATTTCACACACCTTAATTTCAAGTCTTCTTAATAAACACACTACTCTCTTTTCTTGCCCTTCTACATACGTGTAAAAAAATCTTCCAATTTCATACTGTAACCCTTTAGACTAATAGCTATCACATCCCTCAATCTTAAAATTTCAAACACCTCCACAATGTTACATTTGCTTTGATTCTTTCGCATTCCATTCTTAGCTCTGATCCCTATCCTCAACTTCTCTGGCTTAGAACACTTTCTCTACCCTCATTTTCATGATAATTCCCTTTAAAGTTGATATTACATTCATCACTCTAACAATTGATACCAAAGTTATTGCATCTTTTCTTCTTCTTCTTCTGGCCTGCTCAGTGCACTACACTTTACCTATTTGTTCAAGCCCACCTCCTGATGACATCATACCACTATTCATTTTTCCTTCCAGAATACTTTCTCACGTGTATTTTCTTGTTGCTGTTCTTTTTTCTCCTTTCTCATTTCTAATCGTGTTGTCTTTTGTGGTTCACCAGAAAAAACTCTTCTTCCACCTTGACTTTCTTGCTGATTCATATTCTGCTGCTTTCCACCAATCCACAATTCTAAACCATTACTACAATGGTTTGGAATTGTGGATTGGACTATATTCCTTTTTTTCTTGCTTCATTCATTCATTCATTTTTTTTTTAAATAAAATGTTCCTAGTATAATTTTGATCAATGCGAATGTTTGTCTTCCTAAACTTTCCACTTAAAACCAACCATCACTAATTTTAAAGAATTGGTCTAGATCTCACTCCTCTTCCATAACAATTCTCTATTTCCCATCCTGCCAATTTCAAACATAATTCCTGTTCTAACTGCTGCTTCACTATTTGAATTTATCTTTTGTATATATTTTCTTCAGTTGCAAATATAATTATATTCCTTCTTTTATTTGTCCAGCCTCACATCTTCTTGTCTAGTCTATTTTTTCTCTTTACATGCTGAATTAATTGTTTAATTTCTTATTTATTAAATGCAGTCTTCCCTCTTCTCCTGAAAAGCCTGCTTGCATTGTATAACTTTTTTATCTTATTTTCCCCTCTTCTTTAAACTCAATTATATTCTCCAATATTATCTTTAATTGTGCTAGCACCGAATCTTTGTTCAGTTTTACACTACCAATAATCAGTAAAATGGCTAGAAGCAGGGCAACCCATAAATATTTAGTACACCTCATTACATTTTGTGCTCCTTTATTAATTTTTTCACATAAAAGTATACAAATTCTCACTTAGGCTTTCAATTCAACTCCTCTTTCATCCTATTATGGAGCATTGCATAATAACCTCTCACTATTGTGGTACATGCAAGACTGAAAGCAAATAATTATAAAATGAAAATCCTGAATGTGCTTTAAGTAGCTTACAAAGAAAAATAAGAATAGAATTTAAAATCTTTCAGAGCACATTATTATATGAAGCACAACTTGGAAACTGAGAAAAAGATAGCAAGAATGTTTGATTTTTTATTTATATAATTAGTATATTTAATGGTTCTTTAACATCTCTGGTCATTAGTATCCTGTTCAATTCAGGTGTGAAATGGCCAATAAATTTGCTCAGAGACCTCCTCTTTGAGGCTTGAGTTTTTTTTTATGTATTGCTAATCTGTAACATGGGACAAATAGTTTTATTTTTACTTTTCTTCCAAAGGAAATCATACTTAGGATTTTCATGCTCTAAAAATCCATTGGCCCTGGCAAGGTTTGATCTTGAATTTACGAGGCAAGTATGGTTATCACTAGATCTCTAGGACAGACAATAATTTTGTTTCAAAGGAATATAAAGGGATTAAATGAAGAAGTTGCAGAATGTAACTGTACACATTGGTGAGAAAGCATAGCAAACCATTTAGCACATTTAAAACCATTCATTTGTAAATCTGCAAACCTACCAGCTTGACCCCTCACAATTGCTAGCATGAACTCATGACTCTTTTAAATTTATTTAAAAAATGAAATTTGATACTTTTCACCCTTTTACATCTAAATCAGAAGCTTTATTCAGACCTTCAGTCCTTAAAACATATGATAACAAGCTAAATGTAAAAGATTAAAATGTTCAATTCATGTAATTCTGTTACTGGGATCTGACAAAGCAATAGCCCAAATTTGTTATGTAGATACAAAAATGATATTTCAAAAACTAGAAATTAATTACTGCATAAACTAAAAGCACATGAAATAAGGAAAAATTTGGATGTCATTTGTTGTCACTCCTTTCTTAGTTTGTAATTAAATCTCTGAGTTAAGTTTAATAATTACATTTTTTTAAAAATAATTTTTGTATAGGCCCAAATGCTCATAGATTAAATAAAAAAAGTGAACTAATAATACCAATTTAATTAAAATAAACCAATTTCAGGACATGAATAATTGGATATATATTTAATGTATTACTGACTGATTCTTTAATTTCTCTGGTCATTAGTGTCCCATTCACATTGTGAAACAGTCAATAAATTTGCTAAAAGGCCTTCTCTTTAAAGCTTGAGGTCCTTTTATGGGCTGCAAATATAAACATGGCACAAATGGCTTTACTTTCCTTGCAAAGGAACGCAGGCTTAGGATTTTCATGTCCTAAAATTCTATAGACTTTGGCCAGAATACACGACTTTGGGTATGAGGCAAGTATGGTTATCACTAGAACACCAGAATTGACAAGAATGTTGTTTGAAATAAGTATAAATAGATTAAATGAAGAAATTGCAGAATATCCAGGATGGAACATATACACAATGGAGAAAATATTGAGGCACATTTATAACTATTCATTTGCAAGTTTGGCTATTATTGGTGTTACTCTTCACAATTGCTAGCATGAATTCTTGACATTAAAACACTTCACATTTTTAACACTTGGGTACTACAAATAAAATATATGAATTCTGTACTAACTCTTCTTACAGAAGAGGCTAGAAGTACTACCAGGAGTGGCTGAGGTTGTTAAGGCTCGGACTCATGAGCAGGAGATCTGGGGTTCAATTTCCACCAGACCATCCTCCCTCGATGAGGTTTATTTCATTGCTCATAAATGGCAAATGCCAGGGAAGTGCCCTAAACTTAGACCTAGAATGCTTCCTTACTTAATAAAAAAAAAAAAAAACTCACTTTCCCAAATTTATCATTTCATCCCATGTATCATAGTATTTGTATTTGAATTCACTTCCAACAAACAAATACATTATAATAAAATGCACATATTTCCGTTATTGCACAATAATCAAATACAATATTAATTTTGATCCCTAGTCTCTCATTCTTCATTTTTAGCCATATTGGGATATCTAATAATCAGGCTACTACGCTAACCAGCATTATAGCACCTGTGGGTGCCTCAGTAGTAAAAACAGGAGTTAAACACCATTATATATAATAAAAAAAAACAGCATTGTATATATTCTTAATAAAACAACAACAAAATACAATCAGCTAATTTTAAATCACCAATATTTTCCAAAAACTAATATTCACCAAAATGCTTTTTGGTAAGTTGCTTGTTAACATTCTGATTCCAATCCTCGCAACTCTAGGTTGTTAGTGTATTGGTGACATCATATTTATAACTGTATTATGCCATCAAATTTTGCTTTTCTGACCCATTGTACTTTTAAGGTTAGATTTCCTTCATACTTCCTCTTTGTCATTCTTATTCATTTTTCTCTAACTATGCCCAAATAGTTTCCTTTTATTTTTATATTCTTCTCTCCTTTTACAGTTAAAATCTTTCTAATTAATATTTCCCCATCTAAATTTTCTCATTTTTTTGCCAAAACTTTTCTCTCCGTTATTTTATTTGCCTACAGTACAATAAACAATGAAAATCTATTGGTTTCTCCACACATTAAACATTTTCCTACCTCTTTATATCCTAATTCTTTTAAATTCATAACTTCAGTTATAGCCCAAGCAAACCCTCCTCAACTTGTCTTATCACATTGTCCTATATAATTTTTTCTACCCCATACTATTTTCATTCCCCTATAAAGTCCCAATTAACTCTTTTCACCCAAACTACCAAATATTTCTTGTGGGTCAATATCTTCCAATCTTAGATTTACTTCATTCCAAAATTCTATGTTTTGGTATTCCCTATTTATCCATACGTTTCCCACACCTATCTGTTGCAAAATTTCCTACACTTTGAAACACCATGATTCTTTCCATTTACATTTCTCCTGTATACTAAACATTCTTTAATAATATCACTTTCTTCCAATGCGGTAATTCTGAATAAATATATTATAATTCTTGTGATTACTGTTTTCTTAGTGAAATATCTACCGAATTCTAGTTGTGCTATACCATTTGGAGATGCTGTTGGTAAACCTGAAATCAATTTACAAATATTTCTATTTATTTAAAATGATACATTATGGGTAACTTATTTACACACTTCACTCACTATATTTTCCTAAGCTGGAACAATGTTTCCGAAACCAGCATTCCCATCCTCAGCCGTTGACCCAGTGGTTTCTGATGTTCGTGTTGGTCCCTTGCAAGTTGGTCAACGGCTGAGGATGGGAATGCTGGTTCTCGAAACATTGTTCCAACTTAGGAAAATATAGTAAGTGAAGTGTGTAAATAAGTTATCCATAGTATATCATTTTAATTATAATGGCTTCACTGTAAATAGCTTCAAAAATTATATATATAAGTTATATTAGACACACAGTCTTGAGAAGCATCAAATTGACCAACACGTGGCATTTTCAATAACAAGATGGCAGTCCCAGAGGTAAGCGATAGTCTTTTAATCATGTATAACCTCAAGTTTGGAAACATTAAGAGAGAAATAAAATCTTATCTAAATTTACAAATAAAAAAGAGAAAGATTGCAGCAGACATCAAATTTCTAAATCTTTGCTTACAAAACAAAGTCACTCCAAATTTCGTAAGAAAAACCGTTAAAGATATTAATAGTGCACACCAAAAAGCAGCGGAGAGAAAAGTTATACAAGTGGAAAGAAGCTTATATTACTATACACCACAGTTCACACAACAACTTCCAAGGGACCAACACGAACATCAGAAACCACTGGGTCAACGGCTGAGGATGGGAACGCTGGTTTCTGAAACATTGTTCCAACTTAGAAAAATATAGTAAGTGAAGTGTGTAAATAAGTTACCCATAGTGTATCATTTTAAATATAATGGCTTCACTGTAAACAGCTTCAAAATTTATACATATAAACATCTATTTATTTTAACAACATTTTCCCATGCATGCGCTATACCGCAAATTTCTGATCCACACAACATTTTAGCTTCTATTGTGGTTGTGTATGTTCTTTCCAGCCAATTCACTCTTATATCAGGAATTTTTCTTAAACATGCTCTTATAACACTCATAGCTGCTTTTCCATTTGCCATTGCCATTTTTTTCTGTTCTTTCCAACTTGCATTAGAACCTAATCTTGTCCATAAATAATTAAATTTACATACCACACCTCAGTAGTAAGAACAAATGTTAAACACTATAAAAAATAATTAAAAAAAATAAAGAGATAATAATAAATAAAACAAAAAGTGTTGTCCATTTTATATGACACACAATCTTATGAAACTAAAGTTCTTCTGGAATAATGGACTACATTAGGTCCATTTTTCTTCCAACATCTTTGGTAAAAAAGGTGAGTACAGAATACTTTATTTTATTTCTACCATAAGTTTTAAAAGGTCAAGTTATGTAACACCAGAGTTTGTGGTGCCAGATGCCAATAATGGCAGGAGGAGCTGTGCCAATAAATTTCCAGCTTGCAAATGGACAGTTTTAAATGTGCCTAGCTATAAAGAATGCTAGTAGAGAAGAGTATTATACAGAATAAACAGATTTGTAGATTTAAATGGTATAGACATTTCTGGTTTGTGAATGGTACTACATATATAGCCAAGTGCAACAATTGCTCATGTTGATTTGATTTATTTACGGATGCACTTTAACATCTCAGGTCATTAGTGTTCCATTCTATTCAAGGTGTGAAACAGCATACAAATTTTGCTTAGAGGCCTCTTCTTTCAGGCTTGAGGTACTTTCAGGTGCCATATATGTATAACACGGGACCCACAGCTTTACTTCCCTTACCAAAGAAGGAAGCCATATTTAGGATTTTTATACCAGAAAATATCCATCGACCGGCAATCTTGGGTGTCCGAGGCAAGTATGGTTACCACTAGACCACCAGGAACGTACAGCAATTGAGTGGACACCAACTGGAATATGGAAAATAAGGCGACTGGGCTGAATGGAAAATACAGAAGTATAGAAAGATACGCATAGCTTAAGAGAGCAACAAACAGGGTATTTGGCGTGAGCTGGCCAAATCAGCTTTAATAAACTTGCTCTATATATATATATATATATACCAGCAAAATTTTTTGAAGTTTTAGACTGTGTAAAACAATCAAGAACAAAAGCAATTTTAGGGCAGAATTAGAGACTGAGAAAAATTCATTGAAGCATGTTCTGAACAGCAGGATGCATCATTTACCCTACTTTTTACGTATTCTGAATAAAAAATACAGCAGGCAAAAGCTATGTGAAAATGAAATTCTCTTTATCTTTTATATGACACAGAATAGGACTCACCCGCCTCCACGTATGTTAGGAATGGCAAGGATTCCTTCAAAGTGCTGTATGAACACGAGCCGTGTCACACTGAAAGTAGGCATGATGCTCACATTGAAGCCTCCATATCCATAAAGTAAGCATGGTCTTTTCCCATCCCTTACAAGGCCCTGAAACGTGCATATTGATAATATTACAAACAAAAAAGATATATTACAAAGATTTTAAAAACAAAATCAATATATTATAAAAATTAGCAATTGCTCTTTTATATATTTTATTTGAAGTTTGCACTATTAAATTTTACATTAAACTTTAGAAGTGCAGAAGAAGGGGGGGGGGGAAACAAACAAACAACCCCCCCCCCCATTAACAACAACAAAGACCATTTTAGTTACGAAAAATGGAATTATATAATTTCAACATCTTGTTGTTTGTATACTTCATGAAAAATGTTGAACAATGGCAGAAATGAGAAAATCATGCTTAAAATTAGCTAAAGGGAAAACTCAAACTCTCCATAATGAGCAACATTCAAAATCAAGGAACATTCAAAAAGATAACTTAAAAAAAAAAAAAAACCTAGATCACCTTAATATAATCTGTGACAGCATTAAATTCACCATGGATAAGGAGAAGGATCGCTGCATTGCTTTCCTGGATGTTTTGGTAACCAAGAAATTAGATATGACGTTAGGCCATACAGTATACAGAAAACCTACTCATACTGACTTATCTCCAAACAACCTCTAACCATCATCTACGACAAAAGAGGGGCATAACCAAAACTCTATTAGAACATGCATGACGTATTTGTGAACCGGCCAATCTGGAACAGGAACTACAACACTTATACGTAACACTACAGGTGAATGGTTATGATCACAAAGAAATAAACCGGGCATTACATCCAAAAAGAAAATGGAAGTGCACAGAGAAGTTTAGGCCATTAAGCATGACTTACCTATCATTCATAAACAAAGTTACAGATAGGATTGGCAAACTTCTAGGGAAAGCTATCTAAAAACCATCTTTAAGCCCACTGAGAAACTAAAATGTTATCTCTGATCTGTTAAGGATAGACAAGACCCTCTTGGTTCAAAAGGGGTCTATCGTATAACATGTAGTTGCAGCAAGGTGTACATTGGGACCACTAAGCAGAATATACACACTCGCATAAAGGAACATTCAAGAAACTGTCAATTGGAGCAAATTGAAAAATCAGCTGTGGCTGAGCATGCGATGCAGGTAGGACATGACATCAAGTTCTGTGAGACTGAAGTTGTGGATAACACAGCCCATTACCATTCCAGAATTTATCGTGAAGCCATTCAAATTTATAAACACAAAAATAATTTCAATAAAAAAGAGGAGGCAGCTCGGTTACACAAGGCATGGATGTCGGTGCTGGATAACATAAAGATCAAAGGACCAATCATGTGATAGCGTCCATTGCCACACTGTGATTGGCAGACTGCTACAAGCATCACTTGAGCTACAGAAATCGAGTGGTGATTAGTTGTCCTCTGAAGATGCCTGACGGAGTGACGGGTGAAAAGTCAGGTGTTTGTACATCTTTTGGGCCACAGCCAATAAGCCCGGAAATCTCATTTTATTGGATTAACGCCGGTCGTGAAAGCTTAAATAGTTTAAAATAATAATATTACAATTTCACTTTTTGCAGAAGAAGATACAAGTGTCATGATTTCTAGCCAAAATAAGAATATACTTGAAACAAATATTAACTTATTAAAATGTAAAATGGAACTTGCACAGTGAAGCCAATCATATAATCAATATTATTGTATGATTTAGTTGAACTAAACACGTTTAATGGTTCACTTACTTGTCATAATGTATAGAACCGGTTTCGAGAACATTGGTTCTCATCATCAGCCATGCTAAAATCCAACGTTTGGGTCATTTGTTGAGGTGTGGGAATACACAGAGCAGAATACACATTCTCACAGTTCAACAAATGATCTGACAGTTGGATTTCAGCCTGGCTGATGATAGAACTAAATGTTCTCAAAACTTTTTTTTTTTTTTGAATAGTGTTTAATGCCCATTTTTACTACTGAGGCACCACAGGCGGTGGACACTGATGATACATGAAATGAAATGTTATATTGGGAAAGGATTTTTTTTTTAAAGGAAGGAAGCGTTCCAGGCCTAAGTTTAGGTACCTCCCCGGCATTTGCCAGTTATGAAGATGAGGAAAACCTGGAAAAAACCCCAGTCAGGGAGGACGGTCCTGGCGGGATTCGAACCGCAGACCTCCCGCTCACGAGTCCATGCCTTAACGACCTCGGCCACCCGTGGCGGTTTTCTCGAAACTGGTTCTATACATTGTGACAAGTATGTGAAGTGTGTAGTTCAACTAAATCATACAATAATATCAAATATTAACTTGATTATGATGCAAATAATTTCATGATTTTGGGAACACAAGCTTATTATAAACAAAGAAAACTGCCAAGCACTTTCATCATAAATTCAATAAGAACACAAAGTTTTATAATATTAGCTTAAACAGGGATACAATAAACTACATACAAATTGCAAACTTCTTAGGAGTGTACACATGCCAATGCTTTGTTGAAAAGATTCAGCAAAGTCTGTTATAAAATTTCTATTTTAAAATATTCTGTAAGCTTACACATGTTAAGGATCTTGTATTTTTCAAATTTTCAAATACTAAATTATGGGACCATAATATAGGGAAATAGTAGCATTATGACTAAAATATTCTAAATGCAAAAGGTAATCATAGTAATCGAATCCATCAAGCATAGTACGCTGCAAAGCATATTTTAAAGATTTGAGAATTTTACCTTTACTTTGCATACATATTTATTAAGTGATTATGTAAATGCTAGTACATCCCAATTCAAAATATAAAACTAGAAGTAATTCAAAGTGACGTTTCATAAAAAAAAAAAAGCTAATGAGCTAAGCTTCTCTCATAATGGCATATATATATACACACACAAAATAAATTTATTATCCAAATTAAAAAAACATCAGTTCTGAAATATTCAAACAGAGTGTTAAAACTTACTTTACTTTTTACTTCTTACACAAAGCTTTATCTCATTATATAAGTGTTCATTTGCCTATATTTGTATAGAGGTGAAATATATATTAATATCATTAGTAAGTACAAATTTTCTATGGTCTGAATGCACACTCAATGTGTAATAAAAAATTTGTTATGTGAAGGCTTTTGTTATAATAAGATAATATGAAACTGTAACAGACTTAGAAAGAAAATAATTTGCTATTGTAATCCTTAAGTGTATTTTGATGTAGCACTAAGATAAATTATGTGGAAAGCTGTAAATATTAATAGAAAGTATTTTCTTTTATAATTAGAATCATATCTTGATTACTCACATCATTTGTATGATATAAAGGATAAAATAAATTGAATTGATTTGAAATAATGATGCAGTTGGACAGTTTGTTTGGTTGCCTGTAAAACTGTGGAACCTTCAGAACCAGTATAAGTATGGAATGAAAAAGAGGAGAGAAAAGGAGGAGCAAGACGGTTTAGCCACATAAGGGCATTTTACTCTCGACCGCATTGACTTCTTTAAGAGGAAAAGAAGACAAGGATTAGAAGCAATGATGTTGGTATGGTTCAAGAAGGCTCTTTTATAGTCTGTATGTTGAGTAGTTCAATAACCAAGTGAAAACCAAAAAAACAGCCAAATTTTTAGTTTTTAGATTGTTTTTTTCACCAACATTCAATAATATTTCATTACTAATTCTACCATCTTTAGTCCAGTTCCATATTCATTCAAGAAGACCATGATATGTACATATTTATTTACTCACAATATTTATTTACTGTAGAAAAGCAATGCTTAGCCAATGCTTGCAAACTTGAAATGAAGAAGAGAAAAAAATTAAACAGTAAGGATTGTGATTCTTCTTTTGTGATTTACTGCCCTTGATTGGATCTGGAAGACTTGGGTTCTAGTGGGAGTTGTCTACACAATTATAGGTTTCTTCTGGTCCTTGGGTCACTATCTAGTTTGTTCAATTAAAGTGAGAGATGGTTTCCAAGCCTATCTTAGGAAAGGCAATTATCTCTGTTGAAGGTGTTATTTCTTGCAATTTGATCTCTATTGCTTCCCTAATGAGTCAGTCCCAGTACCTGTGGGTTTTGGATAAAGCAGTCAAAAAAGATTCCTTTGGTCAGTTTCCATGGCATATTGTGCCACTGCAGATTTTTCTGAATAAAAAAGTTTAATATGCTATTTGTATTCCATGCACCTATCCTCTATGGTCCGTCTTGTTTGTCCAGTATACACCAGGCGATATTGGCATGGTATTTGGTATGTACTTGCATATGGAGACTCAGATCTTCCTTGATGATGCCTTTGTTTCACTTTCCTGTGGGGTAGGTGAATGGTCATGATCTGGGCTGTTTCAAAATCCTGGCTATTTTGTTTGAGAGGTTACCACAGAAGAGAATGTAGGCATTATATCTTTTATCTTGTATCTTTTTGCGGTGCTAGATCTGCTAGATCTTTTTGTTCTTGGCAATCCTTAATGCTGTTATTATAGTAGTTTTTCAGCAGCCAATCTTTTCCATTGAATCAAGCAGATGATTCATTTTGGTCTGCCTGCTGAGATTGTCTGAAATATTAAGAGCATGATGAAACATGGCCACTAGTGTTGTTTGTTTCTGGGATGGTGACTATTGTTATTGTTTGGGTCAATTTCCTGTATACTCTATGATCCAAGGAACCATCTGGTTTTTTGTACACTAGGATATCTAAAAATGGTCTTTCTCAGTTTCCATGGTATATCACATGTTGGAGGAATGTATGCTATTTAGATGATGCAGAAATTTGTGAAGTTCTTCCTCTCCATGTTGCCAAACAGCATGATGCATATGTGCATGTTATATTTCTGTATAATGTCAGGCTTGAAAATGGTCATAATAGTGTGGACATCCATTTTGTTTGTATCAACCATCAGAATTTTGAAGAACTACAAATTGATAATGCTATTTTTTTTTGAGTAGTGTTTAACGTCTTTTTTTACTGCTGAGGCACCACAGGACACTGATGATACATGAAATGAAATGATATATTGTGAAAGGATATTTTTTTAAGGAAGGAAGCATTCCAGGCCTAAGTTTAGGGTACATCCCCGGTATTTGCCAGTTATGAGAACTGAGGAAAACCTGGAAAACACCCCAGTCAGGGAGGACGGTCCTGGCAGGATTCCAACCCCAGACCTCCTGCTCACGAGTCTGTGCCTTAACGATCTCAGCCACCCATGGCGGTAATAATGCTATGACCACCCTTCTACCCTCCTAAGTAATGTATGTCAATGGTGGGAGCTGACAAACTTCTGTTTCACCTCTCTTTAGTGCAATGGCTACTCAATATGATTTGATTTACTGTTGCAATTGCATTCGCCATTCTGTTTCACATAAGGAAATAAATAACTTTAGTGAGGTGTACCTAACTACATAGTTCTATTTTGATCAAGAACATGACAACATCTTCATGAGTAATAAACCATTTATTCTAGAACCTGGAGTCTTTTACATTCCTTCATTCCCTGAACATTAATCACCCACTAGATGACACACATAAGCTCTTTTTATTGATGCTTGAGAAGGAAAACTGTGATGCAGTTTGTTCCGACTTCCCTCACTGACCCATCTCCACCAGTGATTGAATCAACTCAATGTAATGCATTTCAAGCAAAAGACAACCTCAACATGGTACATCTTCCACTCTATTGCATTGAAAGTCTGGCATACCACAGGCCAATATTTGATGCAAAGTTTCATGCCACAGGCTTCTCAGAGGTCTGCATGACATTCCCTCATATTTCTATCATATGCCATGTGAATTTTAACCCATGCACACTGCCCACTTTTAGACAAAATCACTTTAGGCAGTCCAAATACATACCATTTCTCAACAGCTTCACATTTGCCCAATGAATGTGTTGAACAGCCATGCCATTCCTCTAGACATGCTGACAACAAACAATGTCCTGTCATGTTCATTAATAGTGTGGTGACAGTATTGCCATTATTTTCTTTCCAGTGCTTCTAGCTGCTTAAATTGCTTCTAACCTAATTTCCTTCTTATTATTATTTCAAGGTAGCCTAGATCCATTATTTATCTGAAGCTATTTAGCAATTCTAGGTAACAGCTCCTTGAAATACATTTCTCTTTCTGTAAGAAACACAATCGACTGCATGTATATGTGTGAATGCTTTGAGTCAGGTCTGGAGAATTGAAGGTCATACATACATCAACATTCTGGCTTTCAAAATACACAAACAGGAGGTGGTGACATTTCATTTCACTTGGTAGCATTCTGATTCACATAAAAGTACAGGGTGAGCAAAAAGAAAGGTGCATTCAGTCTATGAATAAAAATTTTTTATACAAAATATTTCCATATATTAATGGCTTTCAAAATTTTGTAAATCACAACACTGCTAGTTAACCTGTGTGTCAGACATGAAATAATATTTTTGAATTCTTTTTTGTTTATTAAAATATCTTAACAAATGAAGTAAATATTAATGCTTTCTACAACATAAAAATTTACGTTTACATCTGATTTAAATATCCATCTCCATTTATTACACAACCAGGAGGGTAACTGAAATGGCCTTTGGGTAAATTTTCCCAAGTGACATTGCTTGTCTATTCAATTATGTCTTCAAGTCTATTTAATTTCAGACAGAATCATTTTCAGAAGTCTGCTCAGTTCATTGGTGGCTATCTTGTATGAATTCTTTAGACAGCTTGGGATGATGCTCTCTGATTACACATTTATCATATGAAATTATGGAAAAGTAGCCAACTCACATAAAAATGTGGCAAGATGAAAACTGGTAGATTGTCTTCTTACTCATGTGAACTTCAATTTCTGTATCAGGAACTTGGATCAAGCCATGCAAACTAACAGTTAATTCCTCCAAAAATCTAAAGTGCCTCTCATCCCAGAGAATTACAACCTCCAAACAAGACCAGATGACTATTGGTACCAGTTGTGACATCACTGGTAATCAACAAAATTATCTATAAGCCTACAGAGTAAATTAATTTTGAATGAATGATTTTATTTCTTCCAATTTCTAATTTATATGGTTTTTTTTTTTTTTGCATATAAATAGAACAATTTCATGCAATTTTCACAAACAAGTAAACATATTAAAATCAAACTAAACAATTTACATTTCCATATTCTCAACACGTGTAAACTTACTACTATTAAAACATTAAATCTTCCAGTTAATCACCTTGGCTTTATGGAGTTCATTCCTTCCATATCCCATTACAATTAACACCAGATTCAGTATGTAATTGGAATACATATTCACTCCTATATACTGCAATTATAAATATTGTTGTTCCCATTTGTCTTGTCAACTTTCCATAACCATTTTGTCTTATCTTGCCTATGCATTTTCCAAGTTTCTAAGTATTTTCATCTGATTTTAGATTTAAAACTCTTCTGCCTCTTATTCATTTGGTAAATTTTTCCCACTTTCATAATAGAAACTGTTCCATCCAAAATTTGGTTTGCTTATATTCTAATACACAATGCCAAGTACTATCTGGTTCTTCACACATATCCCACTTAAATATTTTACTCCCGTTCTAAACCATGCTGGTCCTTCCCTTTTTGCCTCATCACAGGTTTCAATGTATCTTTCTCTTCCCTACACATTTTTAGTGTGTGATATAATTTCATAGATTTATTGACATTAAGATTAGCGCATTTTTCATGTTTTTCAATATGCTCAATTCTTGTTTTCAATCTCTTTCCAAAATCCTTTTCTCATTCTTTTCCCCTCATTCCACACTGATCTCATGCCCACTTCTTGTAGAATATTTTGGATATTAGATATCAAAGTTTCTCACCTCTTAATTTTTTCTTGTGCTACCATACGCTGATTGTTGATATTCTCCTCTTCTAGCCTCCCTATTCTATACCAATATTTCAGTACTCTCAGTGACCTTGCTTTTATAGCCCAATCCTCCTAATTCCATTAGAAGAACCTCGTTAGGTAAGATCTAGGTAAAACTAGAACAATTTTACAAACTAGACTTATATATCATGTTTATCGCTTTCCATCCTCCATCTGGACCCTAAATTTCTATTCCATACACCATTCTGCTCTCCACTATTTAACCATATATATTCTCTCTAACCATTTTACTTGCATATTTGGCATTTTATTTACACAAGATCTGATTATGCTCATGGTCATTTTTCCTTCTACTACTGCTTTTCTTTTTTGATTGTTCCATTTCCATTGTTCCATTACTAGATAATCAACCCAACACCCAAGTAATCAATTTCTGTGCCCTCCCACCATCATTTCTCCTGCTTTTTTTAGTTTGAAATCTTTTTTCATCACCATAATCTTAGATTTAGTTGTTTATCTTGACAACCCATTCTCTATGATTTTTTAATCCCACGTTTGTTAAAGAACCTGTTACCAGATATCTGCAAAAAGCAGATCCGGTATCTCTTATGTTATTTATAGTTGGAGAATGTACATTACTTTTAGTAATTTCTTCTAAAACATCAAGAAATAGATTGAAGAGAACTGGCCTTAGTTTACATCCTTTCTTAGACCTACATTGTTTAGTATTTGATCTGTAACCTTCCACCTTTCATATTTAATACAAAATTCATTTTCCTTATAAATATTATTTAAAATATTTTTTAAAAATATTTACATTTTTTAAAAAATGTAAATCTTTAAAAAAATTTTCATATGGAACTAACACAGTGAAGCTCATGTGAATTGAATCTGTCGTCTTAATGCTCTTCATGCTTCACTCTTAAAAAGGTTAGTGAAGCATGAAGAGTGTTAAGACGACAGATTCAATTCATTGTGAATTATCTTTATAAGGTTCTGACTTACTCCTTTTTTTCCCAGTTTTATCCAGTGCTTTCCTAGAAATTATATTGAAAGCTTTTTCTAAGTCTAAAACAACAAATAGATTCTACCTCTTTTGTTACTAAGACATTTATCCACTAACATTCTAATTATAAAAATATTGCTAACTGTTATTTTGCTTTCTTAAAGTCTGATAGGAATATTGAAATTTTCCTTTCTTTCTCTGCCCATTCGTGTAGCCTTTTTGCTAACACTCCAGTGAAAACTTTCCCAAAAATTGAAAGTAAACTAATTCCTCTATAGTTTGCTGGGTTCCTAATAACTCCTCTACCTCCATAAATTAGAGTTACAATCCACTCTCCAATTTTTTGGTATTTTTCTTCTTCAAAGATTAAATTCACCAACCAGCCGAATTGTGTAATCTGTTTCGGTCTTCTGCCTAAGCTTTCCAACATTCCCCTGAGATTCCATCCATCTATTCCACATGCCTTGTTAGGTTTTAACTTTATGATTTGTTCCAGTACTTCATTTAAAGTAATTTTTCTATCTAATAAGTCTATTTTACATGGATTATCATTAATAAAATTGTTTTGTGTAACCAAAGTTTTTACTCCCAAAAGATCCTGAAAAATTTAACTACATTATTGGTGATACGACATTATCCCCTCCCATTCTTTGGTGCATTTTGCCTGTCACTGCCCAAATTATCTTGTTGTCATTCTTTTTCGTTGCCTTGTTTAGCTTCTGGCTAAGCTTTCCTAAAATTTAAAATATGGTATAGACATTAAAAACTTCATTCATAAATTTACATATATTTTGCAATCTGTTTTGTCAGTAATATTACATTTGTAAGGGTATGATCATTCACTGTATGACAGCTATGGACCATTTCAATAATACCAGCAGTCTCTTAAAGTTTTTCGAATAACCATCAATAATCAAATTATATCCTTCTTTGAACAAAACAATTGATTTAATAGGTCTCAGGTCATCAATTTGAGATAGGTACAGAGAAAGCAGCAAATTCATTTATTAGCAATTTATTAATAAATTAAGATACTAGAGAAATTATTGAGTGTTAAGCTCTGTGATCTATTGAAAGCATCTCATAGTATACTACTGTACAACTATGATTTTGAAGAGGAAGCAATTTTACTACTCCACTCATATCTGTTATTTAGCAATGTTGGATTTTGTTAATATGGGGGGTCCCTCAAGGCAGGATTCTTTGTTCTATTCCAAATGTTTGCAAGAAATAAACTCAATCACTGCAAATAATCAGAAACTGTAAATGATTGGTGTACTGCTACTTTCCTCTGTCTTAATACTGAGAAAATTTAGAACTTTAATATCACATAAAGCAACAGAACTCATATAAATAGTAATTAGGAAAAATTTTTTTGAATTTGCAATTGAATGGGTTAAACTGTACTGTACACATTCAAAGTCTGGAGTCTAAGGTACTCATATGTAAAGAAATGTATTTAATAAGAAGATTAATTTTGTGTCAGATCTTTGATTTTTTAAATGTAATTTATTTTGCCTAATTACATAATTGTGGGACTTTGCTCTGGAGTCACAAAGTCTCTGCAGTCAGGCTACTATGCAAAAAGACCTATTATTCAGTTGATGAATTCACAGATGAATAATGTATGATGTTCAAATAGTCATAAGACAATTTGTATATCAATATTAATCCCTTAATCCTACCTAGACTGCAGAAGAAAGCTATCAGACTTATGTGTGGTCTGTCATCCCATAGTCACTGCAGGACAATTTTTGATAAGGTAGAATTTTGACTGTACCTGTATATATTTTGTATTTCAATGTATTCTGTATATTAAAGAAAATCATCACAAGTATGATGAGAAAGGTTTGCCACATAATTATCATACTAGGAAAATAAATGACTTAAAATTGTTTAGATGCAATTATGATAAAACTCAGAAATTTTTTTATATTTCCATGAAGATTTTCAGTGCTCTTCCTTCACCTTAAAAAACTAGCTACTTACCATTAATTATATGTACCTAGATATACTTAAGATGAATTTTTCGAAATCTTTAAATACGGGATTGGAATTATTGTGAATATAATGTGGCTTCACTTTCTTTGTTTTTAACTGATGTTCTAGCTACTTTTGATGATTTAATTATTACCAATGTAAGTAATTATTTTGTGGATATACTATCAATATTAAAAGAAGGTAGAATTGACAAAGCTGTCATAAGACTAGAGGAGGGAGTGAAAATGAGAATGAAAGATACTTTAATTAATTAATGATACTTTAAGAGGGATGGCAAGGTGAAGAGTGTAGGAATGGGAAACAAAGAGTTGTAGGGGAGTTGAGAAAATGGAGAGTAACAAGAAAACAGAAGGAAAAAGATAATTTTTCTGATTGAAAGGTACAGATTATTATCATTATTATTGTTGTTGTTTTAAGACACAACTGCTGAGGTCATTATTGCCAGATAAAAGATGGGATACAAATATCTTTCAGAGCTAAAAAAAAAAAAAAAAAAAAAAAAAAAGGAATGGGAGAAAAAATGAGCCAGAAACTATATGAGGCTGCAAGGGCAATTGAGAGCAATGCAACCTCTTTTAGGAATAGGATGACTGAATACTCCAGAAATATGGTCACTTGAAAATACATACTATATTGCGCATTAGAGGTCAGATTGGAATGAATTAAGTATAGAAACAAATTAGAAGATTAAAAAGAAATAAACGAAATAGTATCAATGGAACATCAGTACAATTTCAGAAGGACTGGAGACTAAATGAAAAATTGCTCTTATTACTTAGGTTATTAAATAAAATATTTGAAGGGAGTAACTAATCAAGGAGCTGAAGAACAGCAATAATGGTACCAATATTCAAAAACAAAGGGGATGTGGACAACCCAGCAAATTACAAAGGCATCCACTGAAACCTGTGCACTAAACTCTGAGGCAGTTGCTTTAATCAATGGCCATTGCCTCCAACAAGCAATACACCATTCCACCCCTCTGCCTGAAAGAAGACACTGCTCGACTGCTCTCTCCTACTCAATCAAGCAGCTTATCATGGAGAATAACTGTGCTTGCCATCACTATTCAGGTTCACAATGATGTCCAACCATTTCTGGAGGCCTCTTTCTCGCTGCAGAAGATAGTGCCCACAACCCAGCTGAGACGAATAGCCTACTCCAGGCAGCACTACCATTCACATCTGAGTTTTTTAGTTTCCAAACCGTCCTGGAGCATTCACGTATGCCATCCAAGTCTCGTTGCCAGTCACTATTCTATTAAAAAATCTTCTCCTTCTGTGTTGTACCACAAAAGAAATTCTAAGGCAGAGCCCCATTCATTAGGTTTTGTGGATCTCTGTTGGAAATTTTGGTACCCACCAAGCACAGAACTACAAAACAGTCAGAGAAATTTGTGGAAATTGATCAGCAAGTCCCAAAATCATCAATGAACAATTCTCATGAGTTTTTTCTTGGCAAAATCATGACTGACTTAAGAAGGCCTAACCATTCCTCTTAAACTGTTTGCTGTATCCTACATAGTAAACAGTTACTGCTTGACATGTTACAATTAAAAGAGATTATATCTAGCAATTGAGCAGTAAGGGGTTAAGCAATAAATTGAGCATTACAAAAAACATATAACAATTTTTGTATAAAGATTTCAAAAATCAATGTGACTAAAACTATCGGAAATAATAAGGGTTAAAGCAAGCATCCTTTACTATTTAAAGTCCTTGTAGGAATTTTTGAAGTTTTAGTGATTATAAAAATGAGTATTTGGCTTTGTTTTTAGAAAAAATGAAAATAGGTTGCTAAATTGGCTTATGACAGACATATTTTCTAAATTAAATAAACTCAATTTATCCGTTCAAGGCCCAACCATTATATTACAAGTTTATAAGTCAAGATATTTCAGAAAAAAAATCAATCTGTTGTCAAGTATGTCAAAAGTAATAATAATTTTCCTTCCAGATCTTAAGATTTATCTCTATGTGAGAATAATGATTCTTTTACATTATGACTTTTGTGATTATGTAATATTTCATCTCTCTGTTCTCAATAATGAGATTGAAAGTTGCTTTCCAGAAAGTTACTGTGAATTCAATTGGATTTGCAATCCATTCCTATATTTTGAAAGTTCAAACATACTGTGAGAGTAACTAAGAGTTCCGACATTCCGTAAACATATTACAACGGCATTCGAGTCATTGGGAACAAGACGACTAAAAACAAATTTGATTAAAATAATGGGAAAAATCTACTTTTAAACATTTAAAACACGAAACATTACAAGAGTTGTAAATAACAGTGCAGTTTTAAGCAATATTATTTTCACATGTAATACAGTGGTACTAAGTGAGCTCTGGTAAGGTTAACTTTTTTAATTACGTAACATCGAACTTTAAGACTTCAAGAACTAGATACAATATGCAACACAGAGTAGAACTCAACCAATCACTTCCAAAACATGAACTCTTTAATATACAATTTTGCAATCATAAAGATGAAATAAAGCGTTATCAAAATCTCAAAGAAAAAAGGAGATGCAAAACAGCAGATATCAGATTCATAAACAGATGTTTGAAAGAAAAAGTTTGCCCGAAATTTATCAGAAAAATAGTAAAATACAACAATAATAGTCAGATACAAAAGGCAGCTGAAAAGAAAGTATTGGAATTAGAAAGACACAAACATTACGCCGATATCGCACATATAGACGTGAGGCTATACGAATTACATATGAAATTAAGTAAGTCAATAGGAACCATTGCATGGGATAATATCGAGAGAAACATATTGGAAATCATCAGTTTCAGAATAAAACAAAAAACTACACGCCAAAAAAATAAATTTAAAAATCTACACGGAAAACAAATAGGTAAAAATAAAAAGATCAACGAGAAACCTAACCTTGAAATAGTGAATCTTTCGAAAGAAAAACTGAGTAAGGATGAAACAAAATTATTAAATAATGGCATCAATACATGTGTCAATTTTTCATCAAACATTGACGAATATATTACAGATATCGAATTAACCATTGAGAAATTAAACACCATAGATAAAAATTATATTAGGAAAATATCGTCAGGAATATTACAGGAAATTAAAAATCATAGCCAAACCCCCAAATCATACCAAAAAACCATAAAATCATTAAATAAAAAAGAAGTCATATATACAAAAGCAGATAAAGGATACCAAATCGTAATCCTAGACAAAGAAGATTACCAACATAGAATGCTAGAGTTACTAAACAATAAGGAGTTCACTGAAGTGGAAAAAAATCCCCTACACAAATGCAAGAAATCAATAGAAGACATATTAAAAGGAAATAGCTTACTCACAAATTCAGATGTTTACAAAATCAAAATACCTAATCCATCAATAGCTAAAATAATAGGATTACCAAAAATACACAAGCCAGGAAAAGACATGAGACCAATAATTAACAATATCGATACCCCATGTTACCTCCTAGCCAAATGGTTAACTACACGATTTAATACATTTCCCAAATTCCCAAGTCTAAGTATAAAAAACTCATTCGATCTTATAAACAAAATCAAAGATAATAAACTAAACTCAAATGATATCATGGTTTCCTTTGATGTAAAAGCATTGTTTCCAAGCATTCCAAAAGAGAAAACCCTGAATTTGTTAAAAAAATGGCTACTATCTATCAACATTGCAGAAACACACACAAAAGAATATGTAAAACTCACAGAACTATGTTTAAACCAAACTTACTTCACGTTTGAAGGAAAGTTTTATAAGCAAAAATCAGGTTTAATGATGGGTAGTCCACTGTCTCCATTTTTGGCTGATCTGTTCATGAGCTATTTTGAAACACATATAACGAAAGCCTTCCCATACATATTCAAAACATGGTACAGATATGTTGATGATGTGTTTGCCATTGTAGAAGATAGATTCATAGAGGATTCATTGAAACTGCTGAACTTGCAAGAAAAAACCATAAAATTCACTATGGAAACCGAGGTTAATAATACTTTACCTTTTCTGGGCCTAAGGATAATAAAAATATAGAATTTGGTATATACAGAAAGGACACACATATCGACAATTACATAAAAGCAAAAGGTTTCAACCCCAGACCCCACAAGGAAGTAGCATTCAATAGTATGACATATAGGCTAGTTAATACACCACTCAGTAAAGAAGAATACAGGAAAGAATACGCACATATAATACACACAGCAGAAATAAATGGATTTAACAAACAAATGGTAGATAAAAAAATAAAAAGATTTAAAAATAAAAAGGAAATTAAACTAATCACTACACTCAGTTCTTCACTTAAAGAAAATACTTATCAAAAATTCACATATCACCCTTATGTTAACCACAAATTCCAAAAAATTTTCAAAAAGTATAACATTACTCTGGCACCAATAAACAGATATAGTGTTGGTAAACTATTAAATCTAAATAAAATGAAACAAAAAAAGAAGAAAGAAGAAAATTCAGGTATATATAGAATTAATTGCAAGGATTGTGACAAAATATACATAGGAAAAACAAAGAGAAATCTGGGGATAAGATTAAAGGAACACTGGAGAAATATTAGACACAAACAAGTAGAAAAATCAGCAGTGGCTGCACATTTTTGGAATGAGAATCATGAAATAGAGAAGGACATAACATTACTAAAAACAACTCAACATCCGAAAGAACTTAATATATGGGAAAAAATTTACATAAAAAAATATGAATCCAAACTTATGAATTTTGATATACCGGAAGCAGACAACATATTGTTTAAGTTCATTAACAGACCACCAGAGCAAGCATAGTAACATACATACTTTGCTGAAATTGACTCCTCAGTCGTCGTTTTTGGTTGACAATGTGAGGAATGTACCTCACGAAACATGTTCCAAAATTACTTTTATAAGTGTGTTTGTGAAACTCAAAGAGAGTTTTATTGTGACGACATGATTTTTAGTGTTTTACTTTAAATCAAAATAAGATTAACAAAAGTTTCACTGTGTGGATTCCGACATTCCGTAAACATATAACTAAGAGTTATTTGATATCAGCTGTGATTTTGGCAATAAAACCAAATTTTTATACTCAGATTTAGCAACTTATTGCGGCATATTTAAATACCTACTAAGCTAACAAAGTATCAGATTTAAATCTTGTAGTAGTGAGAGTGGGAAGAGAGTTATGCTTAAAAAGTCCTAAAAAAAAAACCAATTAGTATTTTTCTGAAAACTTGCATGGACAATATTGATAATTTATTACTTAAATGTAAATTGAAACTTACACAGTGAAGCCAATCATATTAATGAATATCATTGTATGTATGATTCCATACATTTATGAAAAGTAAGTGAAGCTTTAAGAGTGTGTAGTTCAACTGAATCATACAATGATTTTCATTAATATTGATAATGTTGAAGCATAAACTCACCAGTACTGTTGACCTGTACTGCTATTGTATGGGATAGACCTTAAAGCGTCCCTCTAAATGAAGAACAGCAATCATTTGCCCCTACTGTAGCACACAACACACTTTTTGGTAGAAGGAAAGTGAGCCCATGCTTTTGCCTGCATTCTCAGGGCTGTTGTGCTGGATAAAATTCTCCCTCTAACAGAGTACTTTGGTAGCTACTGCACTAAGGTCATTCCTAAAGTCAGCATAGCTTGTCTTCTTGTTTTTCATAATCTTGTGATACACAATGGATTTGAAAATACACAAGTCAAGAAGGTAGAAACACATTTTTCTATATCGTTCACTGTGCATCACAAGATAGGAAACAGAGCTGTCACTTGGTCCTGTAAGCCAACACACCCCTCTCATATTCAAGGGCACATTTAGGTTTCTCAACTTTCTCTCTTGGTATTTGGCTTCTTTTTCTTCTCAGTTTCTGTGATTTGTGTTTAGTGCAGAGAAAATAAATGGCATTATCTCTGCAATTCCATATGATATTGTTGGCAATCCATATTTCATGCTACACATATTTCAGTTTATTTATACAGATATCGCACAGCATATTTTTTCTATGTTGCACAGTCCCAATTACATTTGTTTACCTCTGATTAGTCTTCTAAATAAATCTGGAGAGGAACTAAATTATCTAAAAATAATGTGCGACCTCGGTTCAACAATGGTTCACACATACTGAGCACTATGTCATACTGGCAGGAAGACTAGAATATATTTTATCATTACCTACATAAATTTTGAAATACAGACAGTAACCTGAACTAGATTACAAATTAAAATTGTTAATTGGAACATTACACAGTAAAGCTAATCATATATTAAGAGCATTGTATGATTGAGTCGCACTAACACTCTTTTGATCCACTTATTTGTTTAAATATGTAGAACCAGTTTCACAAACACTTCTTTCACATCGTTAGCTCCATTGTTGAATGGAGGATAAAACCATTATGCTCTGGGGATGTGTAATCTGCTCTGGTGGAGGTTATTCATGTTCATCACACCTCCACCAGAGTAGATTACACATCCCCAGAGCATAATGGTTTTATCCTCCAGTCAACAATGAGCTGATGATGCAAATGAAGTGTTTGTGAAACCAATTCTACATATTTAAACAATTAAATGGAGCAAAAGATTGTTAGTTCCATTCAATCACATAGATCTTAATATACAGATTCACAAATATTGAAAAAATTTTATGACAAATCTTGCTCATTTGGATCTACTGCACTAATAAATGAAAGACTTCCTCTTTAGACTTTAGTCTACAGCAATATACTGAGAAGGGCAATATATTTCAGAAAATTTGGAAAAGAAATGTCTTACGATAGGTCAATTTGATTTGATTTGATTTTCTTTGTTGTAATCTGTGAAATGTAGAAGTGAAATCAGTTTGAATCTCTTCCTACTCATCGTTTCATAAAAAATGGACATATCGATGCATTGATTTTTGCTCTACATAACTGAATATGCATTTTTGCACTTGGGACATCAAAATACCTACAGACTCTCACCTCATCTGCCATAGTATCAAACCAATTCTCATCATCAACATTTTTCTCAAACAAAGGTCCTATGTATTCTGAACAAAATTGAAAAAATCTTTACAAATAAATATCACTATTTGCTGCAAAGGGAGAAAATAGGTTATAAAAGCAGCTGGCAAATAATTGCAGATCAAAGACTCTAAGCTTGAGTTTCAGTCAATATCAGAAAATGCATTAATCACAAAATTCACTGATAAACCAAACAATTTAAAACAAGATGCAATTTTACCCCATATAATAATGAATTATTATCATTGTTCCTTGCTATGTTCTGCACTAAATTCACTTTCTTCAGACTCTCTTTCATGTCATACTTTCATTATCACTACTTTGTATAAGTTTTCTCAAACCATCCTCATCATCTGCAACTATTGTGGTCAGCAAAATAACATAAAGATAGAATTATTTCTCCCCTGTCAAGAAGCAATAGGGGAACTACAAACACCACATGTCAGCATTTACAAATGACATTTATGAAAAGGAACCTAAACTATATGCAGCTATATAGTGTAATGTAGCATTGTGAGTTGAGCTTGTCATATGATTTATATACCAAAAAAATGGCGCAAATCTTGGTTGTCATACGATGTGATTGGGTTAAGGAATGAATATTCAAATCTTTTAGATGAGGCATTATACCTGTGTGAAAAGGGAATTTTATCTTTGATTCAATGAAAAGCAAGTACAGAAATATACTTGATACATATTCAGATTTATGACTGTAGTTAACGACAGTTGAACCCACACTCATCAGCCTTAGCCCATAGTTCAGTGAATACAAAATGTTTTAATAAAATTTTAACATGTGCTTATTTACAGTAATTTGGTTTTTTGAATAACATATTAATTTTTTTATTATGGTATACTAATTTAATTTATGGGTCCCATGAAGTTAATATCCTCCACAGTGTGTCCTGAACTTTAAAGAGTTGAGAATCACAGTGTTAAATAATACTTTTTGTATCTTCTTAATTCCTTTAATGAGGTAAAAATAATTTTCAGAATGATTCACCATTAAACTCAGGATCAAGGATCGAGACAGGGAAGTAAACTGAGTCCTATCTTGTTGAAGTTGTTCATTAATGATGTGTTGGTAGGGTTACAGAAAGTTAATAAACATATGCAGGTAATAATAACTAAGAGATTCCTGGATTATTATATGCAGATGATTTAATGGTAGCATTGTTCTCAGTGATTGAACTGAAGAATGCAATTTCAGACATAGATATTGTGAGGAGTGGGATTTGAAAGTTAATCACAATAAAACAAAAATTATGGTTTTTAAGAAAGGAAATAAACTTAGCAAGGAAGAAAAGTGGTCCATCGGAGGAAATAGCATCCAAAGCGTAAAAGAGTTCATATATTTGGGAATAGGGTTTAGTAGGTCAGGTCAGTGGGAAAGAAAGAAAAGGTTTACATTAGCTAAAGGGATGTTGGCAATGACATTTTTCAGGAAATATCTATATTTTGTGCCTAATATGGAAATAGTTTGGTGTGAAAGAGTATACAGTGTTCTAGTGCAATCGAGGTGGGCCTATGGTATAGAGATATGGGGAGTAGAGGATACTTGGAAAGAGATGGATAAAATACTCAATATATTTTTGTAAAACTATGTTACTTATTCCACTACATGCAGCCAATGCTGGTGCCCTATTAGAAATGGGAAAGGTAAGTATTAGAGGATGGATGATGGAGAGAGTATTAAAATAATGATTTAGAGTACAACAGATGCCACATGGTCATATTTTGAAAGAATGTTTAAAATTTCAGGAATCCACTTTAAGAGAAGCTAGTTGGGTAGGGAAAGTAGGATATGAATTGACATGGAATGGGATGGGGAGGATTGCTTAGGAAAGGATAGTTTGCCATGTGGATTTTGGAAGACGATTAGAATCAGATTCAAGGATATAGATAAACAAATTTTGTAAGTGGATATATGAGAGAGAAGTTCCTTGCTACTATTTCAAGAATTAAAAGAAAATTGTATAAATAAAGTTTATATTTATAAATGTAATAAATAAGAGAGGGAGGAGTTAGCATGATTTAGGTTGCCAATATGGAGACTAAAGGGAATTAAAAGAAATCTGGAACAGAGTATGTGTCCAATCTGTAGGAGTAATCAAAATGCCATTCACATCCAATTTGATTGTCCAGAAACAAGAGAGTGGAGGAGTTAACTGATCGATGTAAAATAGGTTCATATAAGATCTGAGATAGCAGTATGGAAAATTTGGGGGGGAAAAATCTCGATTAAGGAATTTAGGGGTTTTTTTTAGTGGTGTTTAATGCTCGTTTTCACTACTGAGGCACCAAAGGCAGTGGATACTGATGATACATGAGATGAAATGATATACTGGGAAAGGATTTTTAAGGAGGGAAACTTTCCAGGCCTAAGTTTAGGGTACCTCCCCGGCATTTACCATTATGCGGACTGAGGAAAACATGGAAAAAACTTCAGTCAGAAACAAGTCCTAGCAGGATTTGAACCCTAGACCTCCCACTCATGAGTCCACGCCTATAGTAACGACCTCGGCCACCTGTGGCAGTTTAGGGGAATATTAGTATAGAGTTAAAAATAAATTATCTTTGGTTTCAGTGATTTAGATTTATGGCTTGGAGTTATTTGAATTGGTTAATAATCAGGGGTATAGTATTGTACATGTACTATTTTAAGGTGTTTATTACTGTTATCATATCCAATAGCAGTAATTAACACCAAGCCATTAAGATTGTAATTACTTAATACTTGAATAAATAATACTAATACACCATTTAATGAGAATATAAATGCTTATACCTACACACTTGTGCACAATGAACATTGGAATCCTTGTTCCATCTTTACTGCTGTAGAAAATCTGCTCTGTTTCATAGTCCTCAGGATTAAATCTGTGAACTTTGATTTCTCTGAAAACCTATAAAAAGAGAAAGTATATTGCTCAGAAATTATAAGAATCTGACTTAGTTCTCAAAAATATTTCTACCATTCAAATCTCTATTTTAATAATGCACCTATTATGCTCTGTATAAATAATTTGCAGCATTTAATTCCAGTTCTGCTTCTTGTAGAGGTTTTTCATATTCTTTATTTGGGCCTATTAATAATAACCAAGCAACTGTTGTTTAAGTACTGCAATGTAACAAATATCCTGTATAATTTACCTCTGGCTCCAAAGGACACTTGGTCAGATCACAGCGAAAAATGATGCCTGGAGTTAGGAATGAGGTAAACTGATAAAACATCTCTGTGTGGTTTTTCTTGCCTGAATAACCAGTTACTGTTCCAACTGGTAATGGAAATTCCTTGAGCAGTTTACCATCATTTAGTTCATAGAGATGAAGTACACTCTGAAACAAACAGACAATGATGCATGTAATTTATCTACATTTTTATTTTATTAACGATACATTTTAATTTTATCACAACTAAAAGAAATCCAGCTTTATGAATGTGATAAAGATTATAAAATTAAAGGCAGTAAAATTGGTTGTAAACAATTAATGTAACCATTAAATAGTTAATATATGACCTATAGAGCCAAATTCAAATAAGTTTCATTTTTTAGTTTATCCTCTATGTATTTGAAAATGCTGTTTTATGCACCTTGTTACCATGCTAGGAACAATAAAAAATATCAGTTTTACCAGGGCTGATGACCAGAATGATATAAAGTACAAATCACTGAACTTAAAAACCTAGCATTGCCTATGACAAATAAAATTGAAAATGTACTGAGCCACTTTGTCAACAAATAAGGTGAGCAAGATGAGGAAAAATGTTACTGGAGATGTTGGTAGTACTGATCACAAAGCTTGGGTCCATATTTTATGAATGAAACTTATTTCTGGATACACTTTTGTTTAGCATTTTATTTTTAATGACATATGTATGAAGGTGTGCATTTTAGTTAAATACCTAAAAATCAATAGTATTAACATCAATGTTTGTTAAGAGGGTAATCCCAAAAGTAAGGTCTCCAAAGCGCTGGGGCTGCAAGGAAACTTTTTGCTTGACTGTTGGCCACTCTGTTGTGTTTGTTGCTTCCAGAACTCACTACAGAATGCATCACACAGTCACTGGGGCGCTCAGTCTTGGTTTCACAGCCAGTTGTAATGGAGCTTCCATTTACTGCTAATTGCAGGTGCAAAGTTTACAATTGTCACAGGTGATGAAATCTGGGCTTTCCACTTCACATCTGAGACTAAACAGCAATTACTGGCATACCTCTTCACCCTAGCCTCGAAAATTCAAAAGAACACGATCTGCCGGTAAAGTTATAGCAAATGTGTTTTGGGATCGAAAGGGGATATTGTCGGTTGACGTCATGGCTCCTTGGACCACAATAAATGCTGACAGGTATTGTCAGACACTCAGAAACTCAGATGGGTGATTCAGAATTGGAAAAGAGGAATGTTGAGCAAGGGCAAAAGCCTTCTCCAAGACAATGCTTGCCCCACACCGCCCATCAAACCGTGGATCTTCTGCAACAGTTTGATGGAACCTCATCACCCATCCACCCTATAGTCTGGACTTAGAATCCAGCGACTACCACTTGTTTCCCAGTGACTACCACTTGTTTCCCAATTTGAAAGAATGTTTGGCTTGAAGGCGCTTCAGCGATGATGACAAGGTGAAAGATGAGGTCCAACGCTTTCTCAATAGCATGGCAGCAAGCTGGTATGACATGGCCATTCAAAAATTGCAACAGCACTTACAAAAACGCATTGACTGAAATGGCAATTATGTAGAAAAGAAGAATGTTCAAGCTTCAAAACTATGTACCATGTTTTCAAAATAAACATTTCCCTATATTTTTAAAAAAATAAGAGACCTTACTTTTGGGATTACCCTCATACATTCCAAATTAAATTCCAGTTTTAACACAATTTACTTAATACTTTACAAGTAAAATGAAATAATAACATGATATATTTGTGCATCTCAGCCTCTCATACAGTTCTTAATATGTGTTATTTCTATTGCAGGGAAATCCTATATCATTTCCATTTACTCTCTGGAAACATTTCCTATGCCTCTCAACATATTTGTTAAGTTAATTCAGTGGAAGCAAAAACTACCCTCTCTATGAATGTGATTCAGTGTATTTTGTGCTAAAGATCAGCCTTAGCTTTTGCTATGGAACAGCATCATTGATTTATACTTTCCTGATTATATTGTATATTTCTTCATAATTAGTACTAATCTACTTTCAACCTTAAAAGTATCACTGACTTCCCAACTAGAATAGCTCAACTGTCATTCTCCACAAGTGACCAAATTTTCATTAACTCAGAATGCAAATATAAGATTGAACACATAGATGTGGAGTTTAGTGATGCACAATTAACAAAATTTCTCCAACGAAATCCATTTGGAGTACAGAAACAAAAAAATTATGAAACAAACCAGCATTTATCCTAAACTTAGGTATTCATTTTTTACACTAAACTCCACTTACATAAAAGTAAGACGTGTTTCGGGAGAATCTCTCCCATCTTCAGTTGCTCACTGAACCGCCATTACTTGAAATGCTGGCTAGAGAACCGGATGTTCCTGTGGTGGCCTCTGTTGGTTGAAGTAGGAAGTTGCGGAGTTCATCCATAGGAGGAAACTCAAAATTCATTAGGTTTTCTCTATTTTTTAACATGAAAATTTTTTCCCAAGTGGATAACTCCAATGGGTTGTGAAGATGTTTCAGCAGTTTAATTCAGCTAATTGAAACATCTTCATAACCCATTGGAGTATTCCACTTGGGAAAATTTTTTTCATATTAAAAAATAGAGAAAACCTAATGAATTTCGAGTTTCCTCCTATGGATGAACATGAACATGACTAATAGAAATATCAGACCCAAAAATAAAGACTTTGGCTGAGTCCCCAGTCATGCCAGGCATCCAGGGCAAGCCAGCATAAGAACACTCTGGATGCGCTAACTGGCGAAGAGAAAGCAAGACACTGAGTGTGATAATAAAACAATCACCAAGTCAAATAACGCACATACAAAATAGCCTGAAGAAGCGCTCACAACTCTGCAATAAAATCAATGCAAGAGAAACATATAACTTTCAACACCAATCATATAAGCAAGTTTACACCTGTGTTCGTTCAATACAATACAGTTTGACTTGTAAATTACGTACATTGGTTGCTAAAAAAAGCTGATGGATCAAATGACAGGAGGTAGAGGAGTTCGAAATGGCTGTCATTTCAAGATTTTCGTAGGAAGCTAGGGATAGCCAATGAAGGGATGATGGTTCCCCTCGAGAGAAAACTGAGGCAAGTTCAAAGAACGACTATAGCCTGGACTCCTTAAGAAGGAAGAACAAATTTCATATAGACAATACAAGATGTAATTAAAAAGTAACTCGTGCGTGGGGTTTAAGGGCATGGTATACAAGATTGCAAGCTTAGCGAGATAAGAGAACATTCCTATCTCCGCATAAAGGTTGGCAACGGACTAGTGGGAAAAACTCCAGGGCAAATGAATTTGTGGAGACTCTCGAGACTAGACTAGAATAGATGGTCTCGCAGACGACCGAGTCCAATTAGCCGCCCCAGAATGAGCCACATTGAATATTAAGAGATCGGTCACACCGATTTTTTAAATACGTCATTTGGAAAGAACGCCAGTTTTCTATCAAATATCAAGCATAGGGGTTTGACTTGGTTTGCAAATTGTACAGCATCTGACCCGAGACGTAAAGACCCGAGACGTAGAGTACTCCGGCGCCAGAAGTTAATGCAGATAGACCTTTATGTGCAGTCATGGTCAACGTTCCAGCGACATAAGCTGTTAAGACACGATTAGAGACTTGTAGCCTACGATAAGAAGAGTCGTCTATAAAAAGAGCGAAGGAAATAGCCGCAGCAAAAAGTGCACATCCATGAGGTATTCCGTTCTCTTGAATAAAAACATCAGGTAAGACTAAGCCCACTGGAACCCTAAAGATATGATCCTTCATAAATTCCCGCACAAAAATGCGAAGCTCTCTCGAAAACCCGAATTATGAAGTTGTCGATGCCGTCCTACGACTATCATAAGCCTTTTCAACGTCAATTATAGAAATTATGGGTCATAGTTAACACAAAGTTCTTTTCACTTGAAATACAGAATTTGGATAATCCTGCCAGCGTAGTACGAGATGTTAAAATGTCTTTCAAATCGATCATGGGACTTTGGTTTCAAATATTTTAATTTAGGGGTTCGTCTTCCTTTCAAAATGTCACATATTCATTAAATTCAGAATTTATATGAACCAAAGACCACTGTTAAAGACTTCGTACAACACAGTCTCACTCAATGGATTAACTTTCAGCAGACCTTATTAACCCTTATTAACGAAAGGAACAAAATCGCACGTTTTTCACTAGAACAAACCTAATGATCAGATCCCAATAGAGCTTTCCAAGTTCATTAATCTCTTAAGTATGCTGCATAGATGACTAATCTTGAATTTGCCATTGAGCGTCACAGGTAACGGACAAACACCTAAAAGAAGTTTATATCCATTTATTGCCGCTAGCTTTCACAGACAACGGAACGATCATTCAATGCAATTAATTGCATCTGCATGATTATTGAAGGACCACAAGAATTACCCACCAGTTTCATCAAGGAAGTGATCTATTTGTATTGTGAAATCTTGCAAATAAGATTATTAAGGTAAACCACCAGCTTTAAATTCATTATTTAGAATTATATTTATAAACGCATTTTGATGAAATAACTAATCCTCTCGCAATAAATGCCTGTACAGTGCAGAAAAAAAATTACTGAATGGGGTAAAATGTCTTAAGTATTGCTTTGGCTTTGTGGAAAAGTAGGTTCACATGTGAACATGCATTCCGTTACAAACCAGACATATATATTCAGACAATAAACAATATATTAACATTACAGTACAAAATAACTACTGGGGAATAGTTCATAGAATGAATCTTTGAAAATTTACCTAAATCTTTATCACAAACCTTTCTGACTTGAACGGCTAGTTACATTAGTACATAAACAGAAAGGGATACATTTGAATCCGATGATGCATAAATATTTTTAATATAATGATATAATCATATATCATTCTGTACATTCATGTAGATTATCTTTTATAATACTACGTTCATTGTATGATGTATGCGAGTTATTTCTTCAATGTTCCCAAATAAAAGGGGGGAAGAAAATGAATATGTTTATACAATGAGACCAGAACCTGTCCCTCAGCAGGAGGAGGAGGAGGAGGAGAAGAAGGAGAAGGAGAAGGAGAAGGAGAAGGAGAAGGAGGAGGAGGAGGAGGAGGAGAAGGAGAAGGAGAAGAAGAAGAAGAAGAAGAAGAAGAAGAAGAAGAAGAAGAAGAAGAAGAAGAAGAAGCTAATATTTTGCATGATTCCTGTGATTTTCTATTACTGCAGTCAATCTTAGGTATAAGGAATCCACCAACTTTCTAAAATAAATGGGACCCTCTGATCAAGATTCTAAAATATCGGTTCAAAGTATAGCAAAATTTCTGTGATTACTTGAGTGTTTTATGTATTTCTGCTTTTGCAGTTCTTGTATACATTTATATTTAATATTTAATCTATATCCAAAAATTGAGGAAAATGAATGTTAGTTTAATGTAAGAATTCTGAGTAGGAGCTAGGAACATTTTTATCCAATATACTTTAAATGATTCGGTACATACATAAACAAAAAAATTAGACTTGAACCTCCAATGCCAACACTAAAGCTCATGCTCCATCTCTGAGCCATAGCTCAAAATCACAAATTCTTTTCTTTACACAGCTGATGTACAGCAACAAGGTAAGCAACATACTTGACACAATTGACCTGGTGAACTGTGCTTGAAAACAAAGTGACAGAATATTTCCTGCTCTAAGTACGATTAATCGCTTTTTCCTGAACTGGAAATGCTCATTTAACCCCTCCCTCCTGAAGGTATGGAGTCTCAATTTCCTTCCTTCCCAGAACACAGAGCAGATCTTCGTTTAATATACACTAGGCATCAATTGTTATTTAATTGGAATTACAATTTGTTGCCTATGACATTTGTATTTCCCCCTCTTTTAACAATGGTTGATACCTCCACCAAGGAAAAGTGACTGGATTCAACACTATTCTGGTGCACTATAAGCAATTGCTATCATGTAATTAAGATCATTGTATGACTGAGTTAAACTACACACTCTTATTTCTCCACCTACTTGTTTATGATATGTAGAACAAGTTTCATGAACCCTTTTGTTAGTATCCTCGGCTAACAGTTGACTGCTGGATAATTCATTATGCTGTGAGAATGTGTATTCTGCTCTAGTGGAGGTGTGATGAACTTAAAGATTACGTTTTCATTCCCAGAAGTGTCGAAGTTCATCAGACTGTCTCTGTGTTTGTGAATGTATATTTTCTCTCATGTTGCTAATTCTGTAGGTCCTCATACCAAATTTAATAATTTTGCTTTATTCACTATGTCATGGTTTTCTGTCCAGATATGAGATGCTACTGCTGATTTCTCCATTTGCTTGTACTTTATGTTCCTAAAATATTCTTTCAACTGTGTGTTTATGTTTCTCTTTGTTTTTTCCAATGTACATTTTTTCACATTCTGCAGTATTTTGTAAATACCTGCTTTTTTCTCCTATCGAATACTGTCATTAACATTGTCTATCAGGAGATTTTTAACATTCAATCTGTTTATAGTTGCCAATCTGGTATTAAAATCTTTAAAAATATTTTGAAATTTTTTCGTAGCCCATGGATGATATTGAATTTTTTAAAAATTAGAGCATCTTTTCCTGCTGAAAGTATTGTGGTTTCTTTAACATGTTTTTGCCTCTTGAATTTCTGTACTTTTTGTCTGCTAGTTCTATTTTAAAACCATTTTTAATCACTGTTCTTTCTATTTGTTCGTATTCTTTAAAGTATTCTTCTTTGCTAATTATAAGTTAACTAGCCTGTGTGTTAAGTTGTTGTTGTTTCCTGGAATATACAGAAAGAATACACATGCAGACAATCACTTCAAAGCTGATGATTTTAACTCCATTGTACATAAACATGCAATGTTCAACAATTTAATACATACTGTAGTTAACCTACAAATTAGCAAAGAAGAATACTTGTAATGAATATGAACAAATAGAACAGCGGTTAAAAATGGTTTTAAAAATGAACTAGTACACAAAAAGTACAGAAATTCAAGAGAAAAAACTTATTAAAGAAACCACAACACTTTCAGCAAGAAAAGATAAGCTAATTTTTACAAAATTTAACAAATTATCCATTGGCTACAAAAATTTTTAAGAATATTCTTAAAAATTTAATATCTGGTTGGCACCTGTAAACAGATTTTTAAAAATCACCTGATAGACAATGTTAATGACAGTATTCCACAGAAGAAAAAAGCCAGCTATTTACAAAATAAGTTGCACTGCAGAATATGAAAAAAATCTACATAAGAAAAACAATGAGACAGTTAAAAGAACATTTTAGGAACATAAAGTACAAGCAAATAGAGAAATCAGTAGTAGCATATCATTTCTGGACAGAAAACCATAACTTAATGAATAAAGCACATTTAGTAAAATCAATATAATAAGTTCATCACACCTCCACCAGAGCAGAATACACGTTCCCACAGTATTAGAATTATCCAGAAGTTGATGGTTTGCTGAGGATGCGAACCAAAGGGTTTGTGAAACTAGTTCTACATATTATAAACAAGTGGAGCAATAAGGGTGTGTAGTTCAACTTAATCACAATGATTAGCATCACTGTACAAGTTCCAGTTTCTATCACATTACTTACTAATGGTGAAAACTTCTCTTAGCTTACCTTAACATCATGTATATAACAAATAATTAGTTTGTCATTATTAATGGCACTAGCCCATTCAAGTACATCCTTCTTATGCTGTTGAATGAGGGTGGTCCACTTTTCTGAACTTGGATCTCTTAGGTCTATTCTGATGAGGCGATAGTTAGGGGCATCTTTGTTTGTACGGAATATGCACATAGGTCCTTCATTTGTTACATACTAGAAATATAATAAACAAATAAATGTATTTATAATCTTTAATAGTCAGAATTATCAAAGTAAAATGTAACAATAATTAAGCAATTGTATAAAAATGACTCTAATTTCACCAACTTTACAAGTAATTGGTAATTACTGAAAGCTGAGTGATTTGTTAGTATTATTATTACTATAGTTTATTAAATGTGCATTTATTTGCAAAATATTTGTACATGCCTTAGCTTTAATTTTCATAACAGTACATTTATTTTTCACTTATTACTTACCTCATAGTCTGCTTCAAGTTTATGCACAATTTGTGTCAGCTTTAATTTTCCTGTTATTTGGCCATTTGTTATATTTTTTAAGTCACAGAAGAAAAGTAGATTATCCCGGCAATCCTTCTGCGGTGTAATGATTAGCCACTGACCACAGTCACTCACCTCACATCCTCTGTTAAAAGAACATTTTAACAATTATACGGGTTTTCAAATATTATTCCACTGGGAAGTGTTAACTGCTATTAAACTATTACAAACATGCAAAAACAATTCTTATATTACGATAACTTATTCATTTCTTTCTCTAACATAGCTTTTGACCCTCCATCGCACTGTCAGTCTCTCGTTCTTGTGTTTAATATTTAGAATTTTCTTCCTCCCATGTAATCTTATACAAAATATGCTAAAGCTCCAAACACACTCACATTCTCCATTGTGGCTGTTCAGGAAATTCTACTACAAGCACATCCTCAATCTGTGGTGTTCCAACTCTGTGATAATACAGCTTTTGGTGCTGATTGCTCATGGTCTCAGAGCCATCAGTCTTGCCTAATTGGTCAGGATATCTCTGAAAGCAATGTATAGTTTATTTTCACAGTGAAATATCCCAATATACATACTTTATCAATCCATTACAGAATCAGATCTAAAAATACACAAAAAACAATACTAATCTGATAACAAATTATTTATAATGAAGTCATTCAAATTTCTCTAGTTTTGCTCCACTTACATGGACATGTTTCAAAGGCAGTTTCCTTCATCATCAGCACAGTTCCACTGTCAGCTTTACAGCATGGTATTAAGATGTTGCTCTTTGGATTTTATAAACCTTTTGACCAGGTTACTGTTGTTTGAAGATCAAAATTAACTAAATTTTCTTTAAATTAATTAAATTAATGTTAGTTCCATATGAATTTGTTAAAATTTTTAAAATTTAAAATTTTTTTTTAAATTTTCTTTGTTTTCGTTCAAGAATATATTAGAACAAAACTAGTGAAATTTGAGTCATTTCCACATAAATAATTTGTTATATGATACTATATTTAACTGTGAAAATTCCAAACTATTCAAATCAACACTAATCTTACGTATTATATATTTTCTTTCTAGAGTTGCTTGATTATATTCTAATCCCAATACACACAACTCCATGTTATTAGTGTATTAGTGACCACCATATTGCTGTATTATTCTATCCTCATTTATGCTTATCTGGCCTATTGTGCTTCTAAGATTACTTTTCCTTCTATCTTCCTTTTAATCATTCTTACACATTTCTCTCTATCTTTGTCCAAATATATCCTATCATTTTTATATTCTTCTCTCCTTTTATGATTAACATCTTTCTAAATAACATTTCCCCAACTAAATTCTTTTATTTTTGTTGCCAAACCTCATAATTTGTTTGCCTACAGTATAATAAGCAATGAAAATTCATAAATTTTCCACCTTTTATTATAACCTTTTTAAATTCATAACTCAGTTCTGGTCCATGCAAACACTTCCTGACCTACCTTATCACATTATTCTATATAAATTTCCCCTAACCCATACTACCAAATCTTTCTTGTCATTCAACATCTTCCAATCTTAGGTTTATTTCTTCCCAGAATCCTCCATTTTGGTATTCCCTATTTACTCATAAGTTTTCTAAACCTATTTGTTGTAAATTTTCCTGCACTTAGACATACCAGGATCCTTTCCACTTACATTTTTCCTGTAATTTGAAACATACTTTAATAATACCACTCTCTTCCAATGTGGTAATTCTGAATAAGTATTTCATAATTCTTGCAATAATTTTTACCTTGGTGCAACACCTGCCTGATCCTAGCTGCACTAAACCATTTGGGGATGCTGTTGGTAAACCTAAGATCAGTTTACAAAAGCTTCCATTTATTTTATCAACATCTTTCCGCACATCCTCTACACCCCATATTTCTGCCGCATATAGCATTTTGGCTTCTACTGTGGTTATATAGACTCTTTCCAGTCAATTTACTCTATACCTGGAACTTTTCTTAAACATGCCCTTATAATACTCATAGCTGCTTTTTCTTTTGTTCTTAGCATTTTTTTCTGTTCATTCCAACTTCCATTAGAACTAAATCTTGTCCCTAGATAATTAAATTTCCTTACCACCTCTAATACTCTCCCATTTAACTGCCATTTTTCACAATTTATAACCTCTTTTAAAAACCATAATCTTTGATTTCTTTTCATTTATTTTCAATTCCCATTGTTTACAAAAAGGATTCACTCGGCCTTCTCAGTCCTCCACTAGATATAAATACAATTACTAAATCATCTGCAAAAAGCAATCCTGGTATTTCCTTATTATTTAGCACTGGTAGATGTAACTTATCTTTTAGTTTCTTCCAAAATGTCATTAATATAGAGATTGAACAGTATTGGACATAATTTACAACCTGTCTTACTCCTGTTTTACTCTGCATATAATCCATTATTTAATCACCTGAAAATTTGATATAAAACAGGTTCTCACTAAATAAACTAGAAATGTTTATTGGAATTTTTATTGTGAAGCTAATCATATAATTGAGATCATTGAAAGACTGAATCGAACTACACACTCTAATTGCTCCACTTGTTTATAATGTGCAGAACTGGTTTCACGAATCCTTTGTCTGCATCATCAGTCAACATTGACTACTGGATAATTCATTATGCTTTGGAGATGTATATTCTGCTCTGGTAGAAGTGCGATTAACTTAAAGTTTATGTTTTCATCCCTGGAAGTGTGGAAATTCATTAGACTTCTTTGTAAATGTAGATTCTGTAGGTCTTTGTACTGATTTTAATAATTTTGCTTTATTCAGTATGTCATGGTTTTCTGTTCAGAAATGAGATGCTATGCTGATTTCTCTATTTGCTTGTATTTTATGTTCCTAAAATGTTCTTTTAACAGTGAGCCTATGTTTCTCTTTATTTTTCCAATGTAGATTTTTTCCCATTCCATACAACTTATTTTGTGAATATCTGATTTTTTCTCCTGTAGAATGCCATCATTAACATTATCTATCAAGAGATTTTTAACATTAAATCTGTTTACAGATGCTAATCTTATATTAAAATCTCTAAGAATATTCTGAAATTTTTTTGTAGTCCATGTATATTTGAATTCTTTCATTTTATCCTGCTGAAAGTGTACTGGTTCATTTAATAAGTCTTTGCCACTTGAATTTCTGCACATATTTGTGTACTAGTTCTTTTTTAAAATCTCCTCTTGTGGCTTATTAGACTACTAAAGTTTATTTCATCACTCAATGTGGAGATTATGATTTCCAGCAATACTCCTTTGGAGAAGTGAGATCACCCAGCTTTCAAGGACTGGGTGAGGAATTTTGTTTGTGGAGGAGCTCACGTGAACAACACATAAACCTTAATGGAGAGAGGATTATCAGCCCTTTGTTGATGGTGCACAAACAGCATTATGATTTCCTGCATCAAATATAAATTTTTAATAGTTTTTTTTCAAAATTTACTTGCATGTTAACTGACCAGAGAACAAATTGGAGTATGACAAACTTGGAGTTCTTGTCAGCATATAATTATGAATGTAAACAATAAGATTTTCCAGAAGTAAGGTAAGACTTGTAAACATTTTTACTATTTTTTGTATTAGAAAAGTGAACAAGTTAAGTGTATATTTGGCTTTTATTTGTTAGTTTGTTATTTATTATTATTTCTTTTTGGCATATAAAGAAACATTTTTAATTGTTTTTAGTTCTAAATGACCCACTGTGCCCAAAAGTTTTCCTTTCATACCCAAGAATTTTGCTATTTCACTCAGAAAAATTTACCTTATTTACCCAAGAGATTTAGAACATTTTATTCAAGAAATTTGATGATCTCTATTTATGGATTATTGATACCAACCTGCCTCAATATATAAAAACAATAACTGCTTGTCCCCAACTCTTGGGAATATCTTTTCTTTCACACACCTGGTTCTATGGTTAATCAATAGCCTCATTTTGTTTTTCATATTCAAACCAAGCTTTCCAAAATTCACCCAGAATTTCAACCACCCACCACATGCTTTCCTGATTTTTAAATTCCTAAGCGATCCTCAACTTCCATCAAATCCACCTTTTCAACATTTTTATATACCCTTAATCACTATTCAATCAATGTCCAATACTGCAATATTCTTGTCCCCAAAATACATATCTCTCCCACCCAATATTCATTTGCTTAAAACCCACCTGACCAACTTTTTAGCTACTGCCCAGATTTAATTTTAGCTCCTTAGTGTTTGAACTCAACCTTATACCTCACAAGACATCTATAGCCTTACTTTTATGTCATACATTGCTCTTGGTCTTTGATGTCACCTGTTTCCTCCATCTAATTAAATCTGTCATGATGCTTTACAGCAGTCTTCTTCACCATATCATGCACTGTGTTTATCTTCTTCTCATCCCACTTTCTGTTCCTTTAAAAGCTAATTCCCATCATTCCTACACTACTTCTCTCCCTTAATATATTCTTGCCTATCCTAGAATTTAACCCTTTATCCCTCAATATTTCAATTTCAATTCCAAGTTCTTTTCCTATGTTGCCCTCAATAGAAAGTGGCTATTCATATACACCATCTTTAAAATCTAAAAATCCACAATATATGAATCTAAACCTGAGGAATATGACATGTAATCAGTTATACTCTGCTCATACATTTGCAAATGTAAACTACTACTCAAATACTAAAACGTAAATTGGATAATTTATGCCAAAAACAAGAGATCCAAGAAAAAAAAATAAAGGTTTAAAAACTTGTGTAAATTTCTCCAAAAAAGTTGAAGATTATGTAACAGACATACAGATAGCCACCAAAAACCTTACATTCAAAGCCAACCCTTACACAAAGATAATAAAGACACTAAAAAATAAACCTGTTATCTACACAAGAGCAGACAAAGGAAATACTGTGGTAATTCTAGATAAGAATGATTATACAGACAGAATGGAACTACTATTAAAAAACAATGAATATTCCATAGTAACAAAAAATCCCCTAAATCAATGCAAAAGCACATGTAATAAAACAATTACTGATTGCAAATTAATAGATAAAAGGGAACATTATAAAATTAAAGTAGATAACCCTACAATACCTACAATCTATGGTCTCCCAAAAGTACACAAGCCAGGAAAAACAATGAGACCTATCATAAATAACATAGATGCTCCAACTTATAAACTTGCAAAATGGTTGACTTACAAATTTTCTACTTTTCCAAGATTTGAATCTCTTAGTATAAAAAACTCAATAGATCTTATTCAAAAAATTAAAGATATAAAAATAGAAAAAACAGATACCTTGGTTTCGTTTGGTGTTACAGCTATTTTTCCAAGTATTCCTACACTGAATGTATACTCTCTGATAAAAAAGTGGTTACAAAAGATAGGAATAACCACAAAGGATATTCAAGAATACATTACATTAATTAACTTCTGTCTAGAACAAAATTTCTTTACATTCAAAACAAATATTACAAACAAAATTTTGGTCTGACAATGGGTAGCCCACTATCACCAATATTGGCAGATATTTTCATGAGTGCATTAGAAATTAGATCAGTAAATAGTTTCCCTTGGATATTTAAGACTTGGTACCGCTATGTTGATGATGTTTTTGCAATAGTACCAGAAAGGCACTTGGATGATACACTAAAGTTACTTAACTTACTGGAAAAAACAGTTAAATTCACTATGGAGAGAGAATGCAATAAACAGTTACCTTTCTTGGATATTAAGATAATTAAAAAAGAAAATCATCTAAACTTTGGCATATACAGAAAACCTACACACATGGATAATTACATTAAATATAAGTTTTAATCCAGTTCCCCACAAACATGCAGGTTTAAAAGTCTTGCATACAGACTGGTTAATATTCCATTGAACAAGGAGGAATATGAACTGGAAATGAATAATATAATGGATATAGCTATAGAAAATGGCTTCAAACAAGAAGTTGTGCACAAGAAAATAGACAGAGCAAAGAATAAAAAGAAAATTAGAGACACCACTACTCTTACTCGTATCAAAGAAAAAAACAGAACATACAAAAAATTCACATACCACCCATCAGCCTTTCACAAATTTCAAAAGATTTTTAAAAGATACAACATTGTTTTGGCTCCAAAAAATAATTATTCCATAAAAAATATCCTTAACTCGAGACAAAAAGAAGATAACCTACAAGAAGAAGATAAATCAGGAATATATCAGATGAACGTAATGATTGTGAAAAAGTTTATATTGGAAAGACCAAAAGAAACATAAAAACAAGAGCTAAAGGACACATTAGGAATATAAACCAAAAACAAGAAGAAAAATCGGCAGTAGCTTGGCACTTTTGGAAAGAACAACATAACATTAATGAAAACCCCAAATTACTTAAAAATATTAAAGGAAAAACTGAACTTACAGTCTGGGAAAACATCTATATTTGGAAGAACAAGGAGAAAGTTTTTAATTTCGAAATCCCGCCAAGTGATGTACTAATACAAAAGTTCATTAAACCTCTACCAGAGATGAATCGATCTACCACAAACAGCGAGGCCGGCAGTCGACCAGGAACTGAAGATAGGAGCCATGGCACCCAAAACTAGTCTTCCATTTTATTGAATTTTAGTGGAGTGTATGTTACAATCTCAACTCAAATTTTTTTAAAATGTTAATTCCTTGGTTATCTTATATCTTGCTTCAATGCATAATTAAAATATGCTTCTCACAGAGTGCTATTAGCATTTTTACTTTCCTATTGCAAAACTTATCTATACTCATTCTAGTTTCTTTTATCTTCATTCAAAGCAGTTAAATATACCCAATACCAGCATTAAAATCACCTAACAAATTAATTTCAAAATTACCGTATTTAGCATAAAACTTGTCAATATCTTGTTTTAATTTATCAAACATAATCCAGACACAAAAACTGACTAAGACAATGGATTGTAAACCTTTTCACCCTGCACCAACAGTCATTAAATTTACACTCTAACAATGCACCATTTTGTGCATCTTTTTAACATTCATTTCTTTTTGATGAACATTATCTAACCTTCCAAAACATGCCCCCTCTTCCCCTCTTTTTATCTCATCTATTTACCATATGCTCTCCCTTAGCTCCTAGTGCACTTATAACATCATCCTTTGGCTACCACCTCCTTCTGCTGAGTCATGTACTATGTAAAAATAGTAAAACAGACTTTAAATGATTACAAATAATTACAAAATTGCACAAAGATCTAAGCCATATAAGCCTAGAATGAAAAAACTGCAATATTTGGAGACTTGTTCTACTAGCAGTTTTAGAAAAAAATTATGCTCACCGGAAATGTGTTGAAAAAAGTAACTTTGTTTTACAATCTGATGATATAATATAGCCACATAATACTGGGAATGAAAGGTTATGTACCAATGAATTTAAATGAGAAAATAATTGAATTACAGAAACCATTGGTTTCTTAAGATTTAAAAGATTTACACTGCCCTTAAGAAGCGGAACTTGCTTGATTTGTGTATGTGTTATACTCCCAAATGCAGAAACTTCATGGTGAACATATTTCCATAACTTACAGAATAAGCAATCAAACTACTGAATAATTACAGAGATTATATAGCATGTACTATGTGTGATTTTACATTCTTCACAATAAAAGAGACTTTATGATGGAATTCCAAAGGTAGCAGAAAGAAAGACCTAAAATTACCCGGAGGACTTTTTAACGCCCATTTTTACTACTGAGGCGCCATAGGCAGTGCCTGGAGAATAAAACATGGAAGAGGAGAACATCATGATCCTAAATAGCCAATATCGTTTGTAATAAAAAAAAATGCTAAAAAGTATTTGTTCAGGTTCTTTGCTTCAGTAGAAGACTTAGAATTGACATTAAGTATGTCATCTGTGCAATAAAGGCATGACCAGAGCAAATCAACACAAAGGATTCAACAGGTTTAATCAGAAAGCATGATTGATAACATTACAGATAAAACTATGAGTTTTTGCAGAATGGGAAACTTACTCATAGTCATTTACTGCAGACTAGGGCAAACCTTTCAAAAATAGCAGCAAGGAGTTCTGATACTTGTGATTTTTCTGAGAAACATTAGTTTGTAATTCAAGATGCAATTTATGGAACTTACTAAATATCTTTGTACCTACTTTGGAAGTGTAAAATGGTTTGGATTAGGATGGCTGGTGCTGAAGATTCACTAAATTTTCTTCTGGTATTCCAATACTGTACAACTATGTTATAGTTGTTAGTGGCAATGACAGCAGCAGTAGTATTCAGTTTTTCGCTTTCCATAGATGGTACTTTTCATAATTGTCTGGTTTATTGCATATTTGTTACACAGTATTTACTTTGATAAACTTTTATCTTGTGCAGTTACGCCCAGTATTTAGTTGAAAGATTAATGATGATTGTTTTGATTGTAGTGCCAGTAGTCTTCTATGTTTTGTTATTTGCTATTTGTAAATTGTCTTTGAGAAATTGTATTTTAGTTCATTTTTTCATTAAATTCTTTTTTGAATGTGAGTTCATCAATGTTTTGTTGTGTTGGATATTTGTTCCTTTATTTGGCTAGAAATCTGCTTTTTCATTTCCAGTTAGAATGACATGTGAAAGTATCCATTGAATGTGGATTGTTTTATTGAAATTGGTGAGTTTTTGACTATTTCATTGATTGTTATGGAGAGGGGGCATTTATGGATGCTAATGTCTCTAGTGCTAATGTAAATTTTGAGATTACTGCTTTATTAAATGCTCATTGGTTGTGTATCTCTACATCAAAGATTGCAATATAGTGAGAAAATAATGCTAAAACTAGCAGTGTCACTTAGAAAGCATGAGCCCCCTTTCCCTTACAAACATTTTTTTTCTGAGCCCCACTTCTCATATCTGCCCATACCAGTGCTATGTTAACAACATATCTTTCATAAGTATATATGCCAACTGCAAAAACTGGCTTACTTCACACTGCTTCATAGACAGGTTCACTGGAGATCATCTGGACTCATTATTCCTACTCTCTTCATTTTTAGTAGGTAAGTGTAGATAATGAATTCCATCTCATGTGACATTGCACTATGCAGGTAAGACTTATTGAATGAGCACTCATTCAATGCTGTATTGACAGGTATAGTGAGGAAAAGTTGTAGAACTGTACACAGGCCAGGAACACTGCTGTCAAAAGCAGGATTTTCAACAGTTAATAAATTGGCCAGTTCCTTTATTGTCAAAAGTTTATGATTCCCTCTCATCATAATGCACCAAAAACTAATCAGTTGCTGAGCATAAGCAATCTGTAGCATATTATTTGCAAAGTGCATTAGTTTTTTTGATTATTTCTTTCTCAGTTAAGGTGTTGAATTTTGATGGCTGGAACAGTGGTAATTTAATTGAGAGCTTTTAAAATATACATTAAGCTGCTGAATTATGATGCCCAGGCAACCATTCCTGGAAACCTTTCTTCTACATTCTGCATTCATTTAACTTCTTAACCTAGCATTGTCATGTTGTTTATAAAGTAGGGTCTATTTTTCAGGAATTTGAGATTTTCTTTGCCCCCTTAAAAAGGTACTCGAAAATTGCTACCTAAATTCCATCATATTATTTTGGGCTTGTTTTTACAGTGATGTGGCTGTCAATAAATCAACAGACTTTTCTTGTAAGTATTTTGAATCAATGTTAGTGTACTGTAATATTTTACACTGAAAATCAAGCATAACTACAAACTGAAAGGAAACTGAGATCTATTTCAATGCAAGAGTTGCATTTTTTTCAGAAAATTTGTTTCAAGATCTAAAGTATACTCCTTGGCACATATTTACCTGCAAAAACCTACTTTTGAATGTAAATAAAATATCAAATCCTGATTACCTTCCAGTAGGACAGAGTTTTTTCAGAGTGCATTTTGCTGTCCTATTATCCAAGGCACTATTTAATTCTTGTCATTAAGGTAAACTTTAACTAAAAGCAATAAAATTTCTCTACAGTTGTGTAGAAGTCCTTTAATCCTGAAATGACACTAATGGAATCATTTTGAACTAAACTTAAATTATGATCTGCCTAATGTATACCCTTTGACATGCAAAGAAAGAAAGAAAGAAAGAAAGAAAGAAAAAGGAAGGAAAGAAAGAAAGAAGGAAGGAAGGAAGGAAAGAAAGAAAGAAAGAAAGAAAGAAAGAAAGAAAGAAAGAAAGAAAGAAAGAAAAAAAGTCATCTCTTGAAAACAAAATCGTACTCATGACAGCAACAGTTCACAAGGTATCAGCAAAGCTGTTATGTGGCATGCACTAATGATGCTCACTAGTGCATGTATTCTGTTAGCTATGTGGCAGAGTGTGCAGTGATGGCATGATTAAGAGCACAGATTTGCCTCCTGGCATGAAGCACTTTTCTTTTTAATAAATCTTTTAACATATTATGACAAATTAGACTCTCATAATATTATTTTCCATACACAACAGGCTCAACATCAACATATATATATATTTTATAATGAATATTACAATGCTTTATTAGTTTCATAATATTGTTTTCCATATATAGCAAGTTTTAAAATAAACATATGTAATTTATAATGAATTTACATTTCCTTCAGTATTTGTTCTATCTAAATGCAATATGCTGCATATGAATCCCCTACACATGCACGAAGCACCAAAAATGATTTATGGGCATAAAATCAAGAAGCTGGTATGTTGTGGCCTTTTCACATTACTGTAGAAATCTAATATCATCTATAAAAAAGGTTTCAAATTAAAAAAAAAACATGAAAAATGGTAGTGGGAGGGCTCAGAAATTGAAGTTGTTAAGAAAATTGATTATTTAGGTGCTAGATTGTCTAGTAATGGGAAATAGAGCGATCAAAAAAGGAAAGCAATAGCAGAAGGAAAAGCTGCCATGAGTGTAATCAGATCTTGTGTAAATAAAATACCAAATATGCAAGTAAAATGGTTAGAGAGAACATATGGCTTAATAGTGGAGAGCAGAATGATGTATGGAATTGAAATTTGGGAGCCAGATGAAGGATGAAAAAGGATATATATGATAAATAGATTATTTTGTAGAATTATTCTAGGCTTACCTAGATTTTCACCTAAAGAGGTTGCTCTAATGGAACTAAGAAGATGGGCTATAAAAGCAAGGTCATAGAATGAGTATTGAAATATTGGTATAGAATAGGGAGACTAGAGGAGGAGAATATTATTAATCAGTGTTTGGTAGCACAAGGAAAAATTAAGGGGAGAGAAACTTGGTTATCTAAAATGCAAAATATCCTACAAGAAACGGGTATGGAACTAATATGGTATGAGAGAGAAAGATTGGGTAAAGGATTTTGGAAAGAGATAACAATAAGAATTGAGGATATAAAAAAACAGAAAATATGGGCAAATCTTAACATCAAAAAATCTCTGAATTTATATAGTACACTAAAAATGTGTGGGAAAGAGAAAGGTCTATTGACATTTGTGATAAGGTAGGAAGGGAAGGATTGGCATGGTTTAGAACAGTAGTAAAATATGTAAGTGGATTAAAAAATGGATACACTAAGGGGAAATGTCCTATAGGTGCAGAACCAGATAATACTTGGCATTGTATACTAGAATGTAAACAAACCAAATTTTGGAGGGAACATTTCCTATTACGAAAATGGAAAACCTACCAGATGAAATAAGAGGTAGAAGAATTTTAAATTTAAAATCAGAAGAAAACATTAAGGAACTAGGAAAATACATAGGCAAGGTAAGACAAAAATGGTTATGGGTGTAAAATACTTAGGAAATGTGCTTGAGAATAAAATTGTCAGATAGTGAAAGGAGGATGAAATGAGTAGGAGAGGGTTTGGGGCTAGTTATCGAACATTAGTTAAACAGGATCCTTATACACCAATAACCAGGGAATTAGTGTTTTTTTTTTTTTTGATTGGTTTATTTATGGACGCTCTTTAACATCTCAGGTCATCAGCGTCCCATTCAACTCAGGCCGTGAAACGGCCGACAAATTTTGCTCAGAGGCCTTTCTTCCAGGCTTGAGGTTCCTTTATCGTGCCGTAATGTACGACACGGGACCCACGGCTTTACTTCCCTTCCGAAGGAAGCCATACTTGGGATTTTTACGCCCGGAAAAATCCATCGGTCCTAGCCGGATTCGAACCCGCTATCTTGGGTTTAGGAGGCAAGTATGGTAACCACTACACCACCAGGACCGACAGGGAATTAGTGTGTGTAAGGTCCTAAGGGATAAGCATATCTCAAGGATAGAAATTTGGCCGAATGGGTTTAATCAAAAAAAGAAGGAAGGTTTAGTATTGTAGGAAATATAACTTAATATTGCATTGAACGTATAAATTACTTTCAATGTTGTGTTTTGTTTTTGGTTGGATCAAAGCCCGGTCCCCTGGATATTCCAGTAGGTAGCTGCTGATAAACCGGGGACTGGGGAGTTGAGCCAATCAAATTGGAATAAATTTTGATTGGATTCAGTGCCTTCTGGAAATGCCGAAGGCACTGTTTCTAAATGTTATATTTAAAAGTAATGTTTTTTTTTATTTGTGTCTATTTTGTATTTAAAAAAAAAATCTGTATATGATGCATGAGAAATAAATACTACTACTACATAAATATCATCTGTGCCCAGAAGATTGAGGGCAGTTATACAGGATGAGGGCTAATACACCCGACATTAATTTCTGTTTATTTCTATGTGTTTTCACTTTAGAAGATAAAAGTTTCTGTTTATGTATTCTCTTAGTTATTTGTAAAGAATAGTTAGTTTGGATTAAGTATTTGTGTGTCATAGTTAATGCCATAATCTCAAATTATATGTTAAATTTATATATGATATTAAGACAACATGATGTTCTACATATACAGTTATAAAACCAATAATAAAATAAAACAAAAACATGTGGGATTTGAAACCAGGAGCCTATGCAATAGAACAATGTCTTCTAAACCACTTGACCATTGCTAGTCTACCCTAATGTTCTCTTTTCAGATGCTAATTATTGTGAAATTACATTTACAGGCAAAACACTCACTGCTTGCTCATTGTGAAAACAGCATTTACAATTGACACAGAATATGAGGATGACTCATTTTTCTGCCAAACGGTATATCAGCTGTTGACACTCTACCTTTGATAAGTGCTTGCAGACCATGGTATTTTCCACTCATATTAACTGCACTATGTAACCCTTGGCTGTGAAACTTGTTAACATCCAATTCGCTGTTTTCCGTTAGCTTAACCATTTTCTTGTTTGGTCACATGTTTTATAAAACCCAATAAAATATTTGCAAATATTTGCTGGTTTTCCCAGTTCTACTGTAACATATCGAGTGATTACACTTAACAGATTGTCTTTACTTATGTCCTGAGTTGTATCTAACAAGATGGAAAAAATGGAACTTGTTTAAGTATTTGTAACAATAGATTTTAATACTGAGTAAGACAAGAGTGAAATTAGCTCATTTTGTATTTGGAGGCTTAAATATTTGTTCCCATTGTCAACATAGGCTTTTAATAAGGGCCAATATAGCAAGTAGTTCAATAAGACTTAAAACATTCCCTCTGTTATAAACATAGCTCTTTTCATCATGACCCAAGTTAATATTACATTTAATATCCATGACAGTTTATTAATTACATTACTTGAAAAACTGTGACACAATAGAGTTACTTTTTTTTCATTTCTATAAGTTAAACAGGATATAATATGAATGGCCGAGATTTCATGCTTTTCTATCTTTTTTCCTATTGCCTGCCAATTTTTTATTGTACCATTACACCATGCATATGCCAAATTCTTGTTGCTTCGATCAGCACTTAGCCAATGCACATGGCAATATGCTGCATTTAGAATAACATAAACTTATATATTACTTAAACTTAGGTATTAATTTTTTACACTAAACTCCATTCACTTACACAAAAGTAAGATGTGTCCCGAAATGCATCTTACTTTTGTGTAAATGAATGGAGTTTAGTGTACAAAATGAGTACCTAAGTTTAGGTTATATTGCCACTCCATGGTCAACAGCTTTGTAAGTACAATATTTATATATTACTTGTCCAGTTTGTTTGAACTTTATAATAACAAAAGCATAAAGATCTATTTTTAGTGTTTCCAAAAATAGCTTCAAGTTGATGGGGTTCTAAATTAACAATTTTCATTTTTAAAACATTACTTAATTATTCAGTAAAGCAACCATGGTCAGTGCCAATCAAATGTATCACATCGTTAGTATGGGAATACCAATCTGGCATAACATTTTGTGTGGAAACATTCTCAGATTCATTTATTTTATTACAACTTATGTCATCAACTGAAAGACATATACTGTCAAATCTACTACCACTAGTACTAGGAATGGACTTACATGTGCTTTTTAAAAAAACACATGAAACACTTCCTGACAAATTCTTCTCTTTCACAACCTAACTTCCACTCTTTAATGCCACTTATATATTTAGATAATTCTCTGAGTGCATTTTTTCACCAGCACCTATCATGCCACTGAAGAAGCTGATTTTCTGAGAATCTTAATTTCTTTACATGCCAGGTGTGCACTCTTAATATCATTCTTGCACATACATATTAAAGAACACCAACAAAGAACATCAACTGTGTATAATTATAATGTATATGTTGCATTTAATTTAGAGATTAATTTAATCTCCCCATTTTCTAAAATTTATATTAAAAATAATTATAAAAATAACACTATTATACATGTTCTAGACTAATTAAAATTCATTATTGTGTAGGCAAGCCTGTGCAAGATGAAGAGGAAAAGTTCAACATGTGTTGAAGAAGCAGAGTGGGGATTAACATTTAACATTGTGTCATCAAAAAGAAAAACAATTACAATTTGAAAAGTGATTATTGAAAGAAACAAAACTTCATCAGAATACTGTAAGTAATTGGAGTGCATGAATGAAATTTGTTACTCAAAATCAAAATAATGACTTCATGTATGCCTATATTATACTGATTTTATCTACACTGTGAGCCCTGCAGACCTATTAGTTACACCCCTATTGAAAAAACTCCAATGCCTGATCTTCCCTTAGACATTAATAAGCCATCTGTGTAGATTTTTAGTCATTTGTATAATGGATAATTTTCTAACAATTTAGTTAGTGCTGTTTGTTTGAATAATTCTGGGAAAATTACTTGTTTATTGATGTCTATAAATGCCACATTCATATGCTATGACTGGTAATTTAATGGACTTAGTGTTTTGCTGATTGGTTTTGGGGAAATTTCTTGTTTATTGACATCCATTAATGTTTCATTCATGTATTATGACTGGTAATTTATTGGGTTTAGAGTTTTGCTGATTGGTTTTCTTTGGATGGGATTTTGTAGAAAAGCATGGCTATTTTTCATTGGAGGTATTTGGGTTTTAAGAGTGTGATTTGCTTTACACATGCTATGGAAGCCTTTAGTTTAATATAAGGAACTGCAGCTTGTTTGATATAGGCAAGTTATAAAGTTGTGTTGACTACCCTGCTCCAGTGGCTTGTTTAGAGTAGGTTCTTTCTAGTTTATATGTTTGCAGTAGTGGTATTGTTCATTTTTCATTATAAGTTTGATGTTATGTCCTATTGTATTGTTCAGTATTTCTCGTGTATTTTCCATTGTTGCTACTGCTAAGCATTTCAAAGTTTAATCTTTTGTTGACTTTAATAGTGATGGATTTTATATGCTATTTCCAACTCAGATTGTTATCTAGGGTCACTTCTAGGTACTTGTTTTGTTCACTTTAGGTTAATTATTTCAATTCTTTATATTTATTTATTTATTTGTGAAGAACTGGAATCCAAAGATAATCACCTGCGATCATTCCTATTTTTATATCTTTTGTGTATTCGATATATTGGTTGGTTGGTAGTAGTGGCCCTCGGGAATGCTGATATTTTATCATTTTTTCCCTAACTTCCCACCAAATTATTTTTTAATTGTTTATGCTATCAAGTGGACTGCATTTTAATAAATGTTCTTTGTTTATAATAATATTCACATGCTTACAGAATGTACAGCGACTATCCTTGATTAATTTCATCCTGAAGAGATGCTCAGGCAGGCAATCATGCCCAAAAATTAAACAGAATTGGGCAATTCCAATTTTTCTTGGCTTCAATAAAAAATGTTTGAAAATATTTAGATCTTCATATGGTTTTCCTTTAAGTTTTTGTTGGATATTTTGTTTTTCTTGTTCAGTTATTAATCTTTTTATAAGTTTCAATTTTGAGGAAACTTCTAGTTCAAAAGGTGCTTTTACCTTTATAGTGGCTCCTTTTTTGGGGAGGGGGTTAAAGTATCAGCAATCTCATTTCCCTTTAATTTCACATGGCTTGGGACCCATTGTAAAACTATTTCCTTATTTCTGATCTGGATCGTATGAGTTAGGTCTATATAGCAGATTTTTTTAAAGCTGCTCTAATGGCCATTATTTTGCCAGGCAAAATTGTTAGCATGCTGTCACAAAAGTGTAAATTGAGAGAATTTCTCTTGCCTCCTAAACACAAGATCGTGGGTTTGATTCCAGCCATATGCTGGGATCAATGGAGTTTTTGGGTGTAAAAATCCTAAGTATGGCTTCCTTCAGAAGGGAAGTAAAGCCATGAGTTCCATATCGTATATTTAAGGCACAATAAAGAACCTCAAGCCTGAAAAAAGAGGCTGCTGAGCAAAATTTGATGGCGGTTTTATGTCCTGAATTGAATGTGACGCTGATGATCTGAGATGTTAAAAGAGTGTCTGTAAATAAAAAATAATATGAGAGAATTCTTCACAGTATATTCCAAAGCCTACTCCTCCATTTTTAAGAGATCCATCTGTATACACTATACACCATGTATTAGTTGGTTAATAGTTGTTTAGTGTATTAAGTGCTGTCAATCTTAATACCTTAGGTAGATCATCATTCTTGGAGCCCATTGTATCCAGATTTAGTTTCACATTAATATCTATATATTGTAAAGGATCGGTTGGTATAATGGCAGGTTTAATGCCTATTTTAAAATTTTGCCTAAACTTCTTTCTGTATGTAGTTTTTGAAATTCTCTTGTGTGTTTAATCATCGTGTACTCTCAGGAATATGAAACCATTTATTGCTGTGTTGATTACTTTTTAATTTCGGTCCCAATATAGTCATTTTAATATCTACCTCTGTTTTAATCAGCAGGTTGTTAGTTATGCTCTGCATTGTAGCAATTGGTGATACAGCTTTAATTATTATGGCTCCTATTATTATTCTTAAGGACCTAGATTGTATTGTATCCAAATTAATTTTAAGTTGGTTGTTAAATTGGGCTTAATGTATCTTTTGTACCTGTCATTAAGGAAACCTACGGATCCTCCCCATTTGACTCCTGCTAGTCTTCTTAATATGTTCTTCTTATTTACTTTCTTAATTATATTCTGTTCAGAGAAGGAAAGTTTTTCGTCAAATGTTATTCCAAGATATTTAGTATGTTCTTTCTCTTAGTAATTCATTATTGATTTTAAGTTGCAAGTCATCTCTAGCGTTTTGAAGACTGAAAAGCTGGAAAACTGTCTTTTTGGTGTTCAATTTCCATATTGTTGGTGGATGTCATATTTCCATGCTACTAATAATTTTCTGCATTTCATTTTCTAGTTTTTTGTAATGTAGTTTATTCTGCTTATTTTTTTGGGCTAATTCATATGATGCTATCATCTGCAAACAACCCCATATTTACCTTTGGGAAGCTAATATTCTGTTGTCATCTATGAAAATATTAAAAAGAATTGGACTTGAGACAGCACGTTGAATAAGGCCTACTTTAGTCATATGCCATTTAGAGAGGACATTATTATTCCATTTTACAGCTATGTACCTTTGCGATAATAGATCTATGAATCATCTCAACATGTTTCCTCTTATTCCAATATTACTCAGCTTACAAATAAGCTTCTCTCTCCATACTTTATGAAGAGGTTTTTGAAGTCAACAAAGAGAGTAAGCATTGATTCCTTTTTGAAGGCATTTTTAATATCATGTGTTAAATTAAAACCTGTTTAATTGTTGAATATTGCTTTCTGAAACCTGCTTGAAGGTCTCAAAGGAGCTTTTGAGATTACAGGTAATAAGTTAATCTTGTAGTGACCATTTTCTCCATTGTTTAAGCAAGTACTGAGATTAAGGATATTGGTCTATAACTGTCTAACTTGGTCTGCTGGTTTGTATTTCTTTTAATTGGAATGATTTGTTGCAGGATCAATATCTAATGTGGGATTAATTAAATTAATTGAGGCAATAGATTACTTTTGCAAAAAGTACCCTTTCTTCTGGGTATTGTTATTTTTGCAGCATTAATCAGTTTTTTGTTAACTTCATTTATTAGTTTCAGCGGACTTTCCTACGTGTCAATATATTATTGAATATACTGGGGTAGGTTATTAATGTAAACAATGAGTCAGATAGTGCTCATGACTGTGCCTTAAGGGAATCCTACTTTGGTTTTAGCTGATATTTCCATATGGAGTTGTACTGTACTGCAATTCGCTATTGTTTTGAAATTGGGGAACTATTTTATCATTTTACCTTTTATGTTGACATCTTTTAGTTTGTTGATGAGTTTGAATCTCCAAACAGTATTGTATGCACCTTTAATGAATTAATTCTAGGGTGCTCTCATGTTTATTGAAGGATGTCTTAAGCTAATTTGGTGAGTTGGCTTAAGGTTGAATGGCTGTTGCAGTCTGCTTGTTCTTCTACTAATAGGTTTGGGCTTTCTACATACCAATTTAATAAAGATGAGATCATTCTTTCTTGGATTTTAGCTAAGGCAGGCTAAGTATGTATGAGCTTAAGTTATTGGCTGGTTTTTCAGATTTTAAGATTGGTAGTATGTTTTTTATCCACTCTGATGGAAGGGTGATGTTTGTTTCAAGAATAGGTTATAAAGAAGCAGGACAAAGCTATTCATATCCACAGCATTCTTAAGCTGTATATGTCCCCTGGGTAGTGAAAAATTAGTAATAAAAAACGGGGACAACAGGAATCACACCAAATCCAAACATGGTTCTTATAAGAACCAAAAACTTGAATATGTAAAATATAACCCCTACTGTCATTTATTTCAGAGAATTCTTGAACAATGATTTGAACATTTTAAGAAAAATGTTTGCTGACTACAACAGAGGGAAACAAATTATTTCACATATTTATATGTTGTTAAGAATAGACCCACAATATTCCAGTAACATGACTTTTTTTGTGTCATTATCTTGTCATACAGGGCCCTGTGAGAATTGAGCGAATGACTAAATGTTTGGTAGTTTTCAGAGTCTTTGTGACTAGATTAATTCACAATGAAAGTGTTTTTCACTGCTAAAATCAAACATGTGAAGTGCATTAACAGGCATTTTCTCACTACCAAAAACACAAATCAGAAGAAAATGATTTGAAAGGCATTTTATTTTTCTACTACAAAATTATTCCATGCACAAAATATTTGCTATCCCTTTCTTCTAGTCTCCATAGAAATAATAATAGCAAAAATGTGTCTACATTAACAGGATATATATATATCAATAAAAAATGCTGATTGTGGAACTGCTGATTTTTGGTCACAGTAATGTGTTTTAGCACATAACAATCATTAGGAACCTCAAGAAATTGATAAGTCCACACTAAAGATACTTTGTATGTCATACTCATGCCCATAGTTATAGCTATAAAGTTGTTAAGTACAGCATACACTTTCTACACATCAATTCCATAATTTCCTTCTTGGAAAACTGATCACAGACAGGAATAAGTATAATTATATTAACAATATTTTATTTCTCTAATGGAAATGAAACTTTCATCTACAGATGCTTTAAATTATCATCAATTACATTAAAAACAAAATTTCCATTAAAATTGCATTACACACAGAATGAAATTTTGCTTTGTTTCCTTTAAAATGACTAATTACTTTTATAATACAGATTATTCTTCAGATTTTTTTTTTCTTCATGTTAGAAAATGTCAGGAATCATGGGGCTTTCATGTAAACACTATCCTGCTTGCATGGGAAAGATTGGGAAGTGCAGTTCGCTACTGAGAGTTTTACATGAAAGCCCTATATGTTAACAGTTTAGATGGAAGCAATAACATTACATACCTGGAATTTAGTGGTATGGGGCAAGGTCATTATGGTTTGTCACACACTTTAATTCAAAAGTCTTGTAAATTTCCATGAAATAGCATGAAATTAATTTATTGGCATCATTTTTGTATTGATATATGACAAAGTTTTAGCAGTATGAAAAACATAGTTAACATTTAACAGCCTTGAGTTAACCACCGTCACATCTGCCATAAAGATGGAAAATTAATTATTCTGTGCTTGATGTAAAATGTTTATCTGAACAAGCAAACTGCCACAGAGACAAAGGTTGAAGGGAACAAAGTTCATGGGAATTTTGCACCAGCAATGAAGATTAAATATTTAAAAAAAAATGAATTTAAACATAATCTATATATGCATTCAAAATTAAGCGAGTCTCAAACGTCTAATTAAGATTATCATAAAAGATAGCATTTAAAAAAAATTCACATTATTGCAATGAATATTGGTGAAGAAAGTGTACCAGATAACCAAGACTGTAGGAGTCAAAGGTGAAAAAGGACAATATCCTGCAAGGAAAAGCTGTATGCACATTGGGTGATGTATGCTTACGAAAGGACATTTCAATGCATTATGTGATGGTTAATTACAATTCAATCTGTGAACTTGGAATCTACCATTTCCAGTCAAAGCAATGGACAACGAAAGTGTGCCGAAGAAAGTCTAAGTTCTTCAACTGAGATTTTAATTCTTAAAAAAATAGTCCTATTATACTACTTGAAAAAGGATAGTATGGTAACAGGAATCCTTGTGCTACACTTTTAAAACTGAATGAAAGATGAATTATGAAAAACTCAAGACAAGATTGGTGCAAAAAAACTGTTCTTTCTCCAATATAGTGTGCTGTCAAGACAGTGACATTAGTGCAGAGACAGAGCTTCAAATTAATTCCTGAATTCCCCTATTCCCCAGATTTAGTCCCCAGTTTCTTCTCCCCCCCCCCCCTTGAGTTAAATACTGGGAAGAAAATTTTGTCGAATGAGAATGTCATGAACACAATTATTTTGCAGATTTTGGCAAAAGTATTTTTTTCAATAAGAAGAAAAATCATGGAACTTGCTGGAACAAGTATAGCCTTTGATGGAAACCACATTGGAAATTAAAATTGTATTAAACAAAAAAGTTTATTATGAACTTACACTCCTCACGTTATTAACAGTGAAGCAATAAAATAATATTGATAAAGAGCTGATTTAATACACTTATACTTCCTTATTTGGTTTTTAATTGGACAGGAAAATTCACTTCCATCATTAACAGAAGATCAACTGGTAGAGGCTTACTCTATAGGCAGTCAGAGAAATTTATTGATATTGATTTATTTATTGATATCTTGAAGTTCATGATGCAGTTCTTATTTTTGATGATGTAAATATTTTCCCATGTCATTTGTTGCAAATATGTTTCAATAATTTTAAATTTTGTATACATTTTGTGGCTTTCTGACTAAAAGTAGGCTGCCACTGCCAATATTTTTCTATGTAATGGATGTTTCTGAAATGTTTTTCCGATGCATATCTGATTATAGTGTTTGCAATTGATTTGGTAGATACCCAACTTTCTGTCAGAAGGTATGGGGTCTTAGCAGGATGATTTTAATAACATTTTAATACTGTGGACATTTTGACAAGTCAAAATTATTTTGCATTTTTATAAAATTGTATTACCTATTTTGCTGCAATTTTTTTGACAGCCATTTTAATGATGTGTTGCCTTTAACTAATCCATTAGATATGTGCATAATAATGCAATTTGTGCTACACATAACAAATATTCTTATATGTCATGTTATATGCTTGGTGCAACATCCCTAAAGTCTGTAACAGCTTTTGATCCAAAAGAATATAAAATTCAACTGTAGTTCATTTAGATCCATAGAAGGCAACTGAAAAGTTTCATTCTTGTATTGATTTCCTTTAAATGTTTTAATTTTAGAAAGCGAATTTGTATCTAATTGTAATCTTAAAAGAAGTTAGGAACAGTGAAGTTGTTACATATACAACTGAGCCAGTATTAGGTGACACTAAATCAGTTAGTGAAGTTTTAGTGTCACCTAATACATATGAATTTGTATCTATTTGAATATCAGCTTAAATAATTTAATATAAAATAATGATTTAAACAATGCATACATAGCCATAGTTAAAATAAAATCTATTATGACTATTATATAATTTTTTAAAATTATATTACAGCAACCCAATACATGTGCAGGTATCAGAATAAGCAAAAAAAAAAATAATGCTACTAATGCCTTACCCCATAGAATATTCCTTTATTGTCATGAGTCCAAGCTATTGAAGAAAACTTGACCTTTTCCAACACTTCTGGATAATCCTGCCCTTTAAAAAGCAAAATTTGTGTTAGTTTTTCAAACATGAGATGCCATACTAATATACACAGAATTTGCATACTTAAAGACTCCATGCTATGGTGCACAGTAATTTGCTTTTCAAGGTTTCTATTAAATTAGCATTCTAATAATCACTATTACAGAATGAATCTTTTAGATGACTTCATTACAATTATTACAAGTTACAATTATTGCAGTTCTGGAAGAATCTGCACTTGAACACAATGAGAAAATGACATTTTAGAATCATAAGACTTTCTGTACCTATAGGAATAGAGTATTTTATTCTGAAAATAGTGTAAAATATAGCATAATAAGTCATCTAATAATGGTTGCTCATTAAAGTTTTTTTTTTTTTTTTTTTTTTTTTTTTTTTTTTTTTTTTTTTTTTTTTGCAGTACCGAAAGTTCAGATCATGGTCACACCCAAAGGAAAACAGAGAAGCTTCCTTTGGATTCCTTAAAGAAGCAGTATATTTATTTATTTGTTTGTTTATTTTTTCATTTTAAAAGTCAGGAATCTGATAAAATAATATTCAAAAGCAGCAAAAAACAAACAAGTGCACAATAATAAACCATAGAATAAAAAGGATTGACAATATTAAAGTGTAGCAATCATAAGAAGCACAAAATACACTCAATTTGCATATTATACATTTCCAAAAATATACTTAATGCAATATACATAATATTTTCATCTTTTCTGTGGCTTGCTTTTTCCAAGACTACTGAATAATACAAATTAAAATCTCTCGCTCCACACGCATGCACATGCACACGCACACACACACACACACACAAAAATATGTATCCTAATTTTCTTTTTATTTTCAACTGAAGGGTGGGCCTTAAACTCTTTAAAATACCTAACTAAGTAAAAGTATTCACCATCTCTTTATGATCATGTGTATGTTTAAAGTAACAGATATTGCCTTAATAACCTTTTGCTCACATACCATCACTGGCCAATTAAGCAATATAATGTTATTGGAATAGAACAGTATCTGTGAGAATGATGCATGGGGCACCTGGCAGGATGGCCCATGCTATGGTGAATGCTCTCACACAACATCATGCAAAAACTTGATGAGTGCATCATTTTTTCCCTTTATCTTATTTTATACATTGTAAGTTTTCTTTGGAAAGCTCTCATTGCTGCTTTCTGTTGCGAAATATTTAACTCAACAAGAATGTATTTTTTGCTTTAAATGTTTGTAGAATATTTCCTTAAAAAGGCTTATGTTTATATTGTTAGTATTTCTGTGGATTCTAAAAAATTAATTCCCAACTTTAAAATTAATTATATCAGAGATTACTTATATTAAGTATTTATATTTAAAGCATTAAAATTCAAACTCTATTCACTAGTGTATATTAAATTTAAAAACCTTATGATATAAAATTTGGACAGCTCAGTATGGTAATAATAAGCAAAACTGTCTATAGAAAGTTAGCAAAAATGAATTTGGCAGGATTTTCTGTGTTTTGGATCCTGCCCCAGGACCAGATATGTTTATCTGGCTATAATGCAATAGGTTTCCACATGTGCCCAGGCTTCTCTTCTCCATTTGCTCAAATAATAGCTTAACACTTTCATACAACTGGCATTGACATTCAAATGTTCAAGGAAAAGCCAGGAATTACTTAAATAATAACATTTAAAAATATTCCCTTGATAAAGGGTGGCTACTATAGAATTAAAACACAAAGATAACGGAATCCCACCATAAATTAAACAAATTTATTTTTCATTTATATCGACAAAGATCAGTATGGCTCCTCTTAATTAACGATTCTTTTAATGAATTGGAGTGAGGAAATTTTCAGTAATGAAATACATATGGACAATTGTTCCATGAAACATGTTGAGTAAATCTCATGTTAGTGAAACCATAAATATTTCACCTCAAAAGAGATTATTAATGTGTGTTTCATTGTGTTCGATTCCAAATTGAATTAATATTGCAATGAAATACTGTTTAGATTTTTGACTTGCCAAAACTATGTTACCTCATATCCAACAAACCAGGGAGGTTACTATGAGCACCAGATCAGTTTGGGCTGGTTGTTCTTGAGATGCATGGCAGAAATCATTTTACTTCCAAGGGAAGGCAACCTCCTCTCTGTGGTGACAAGAGGTGTTACCAGTCTGCATTTAAAAACAGACTTAATGCAACTGTCACATACGGGAGGCTTTGTAAGTTGTGCAGAGCATTACGCTAACTTCAATTTATGACATCTAGGAAGGCTGATCTAGCAAAAGAAAAGCTAAAGATTAAAGATGTTTAATTTCATGATTTCAATTTTTTTAAGAAGCAGAATGATTATGAATTTTTTACAGCTCATTGCACATTTAAGACTCAGCTTAACATAAACTGTTATAATGAATAGAGAAATATCTAATTGATATTATTGTATGAATTAGTTGAACTACACACTCTTAATGCTTCACTTAGTGGTATAGAACCAGTTTCAAGAACATTTAGTTCTCATCTTCAGCCAGGCTAAAGTCCAACTGTCAGATCATTCGTTGAGCTGTGGGAATGTATATTCTGCTCTGGTGATGGTGTGATAAACTTGTAGTTTATGTTTTCATCTCCAGCAGTGTCGAAGTTCATTAGACTGTCTTTGTATTTGTAGATGTAGATTTTCTCCCAGGTTGCTAGTTCCATAGGTCCTTGTACTGATTTTAATAATTTTGCTTTATTTACTATGTCATGATTTTGTGTCCAAAAATGATATGCTACTGCTGATTTCTCTACTTGCTTGTTCTTTATGTTCCTGAAATGTTCCGTTAAAAACTTACTGAATAGATAATGTTAAATGATAGTATTCCTCAAGAGAAAAAAGCAGGTATTTACAAAATAAATTGTGCAGAATGTGAAAAAATCTACATTGGAAAAACAAAGAGAAACATAGGACCTACAGAACTAGTAACCTGGGAGAAAATCTACATCTACAAATATAAAGACAGTCTAATGAACTTCGACACTACCAGAGATGAAAACATAAACTACAAGTTTATCACACTGCCACCAGAGTCGGTCCTGGTGGTATAGTGGTAGCCATACTTGCCTTCTAAACCCAAGGTCGCGGGTTCGAACCCGGCCTGGATCGATGAATTTTTTTCGGGCGTAAAAATCATAAGTATGGCTTCCTTCAGAAGGGAAGTAAAGTCGTGGGTCCCATGTCGTACATTTACGGCACGATAAAGAACCTCAAGCCTGGAAGAGGAGGCCTCTGAGCAAAATTAGCCATCCGTTTCACGCCCTGAATAGAATGAGACGCTGATGACCTGAGATGTTAAAGAGCGTCCTTAAATAAACAAACAAAAAAAAACTGCCACCAGAGCAGAATACACATTCCCACAGCTCAACAAATTATCCTGCAGTTGAATTATAGCTGATGATGAGAACCAATGTTCTTAAAGCTGGTTCTATACATTATGACAAGTAAGTGAAGCATTAAGAGTGTGTAGTTCAACTAAATCATACAATATAATTATATGATTGGCTTCACTCTGTACACCCAACACTTAAAAATTAAGATTAGCTGTAAATAATTTTACCTAAAAAACATCCTATACTGGCAATCACAAAACATAGTCTCAAAGAGAGGCAATGTGTAAAAGTTAGCATGACCAATTTAGTTACTGTAGGGTAAACAGTAAGGGTGGACAGTAGTAATACTAAAGAATTTTATATTTGAAAAAATGTATGATAATGATTTACTTATGTTAGGGGATATAAATAAAGATATGAACAATGTTAAATGTAGCAGCTGTTAGATTTAACTCACATTTACGGCCTTGCTATCACTACAGATCAGCCAACTCATGTAACTGAAACTACTGCCACTAAAAATAATTAAATTTAAATCCAAGAAATTAACAGACAGAAGTTATTAAAAACATTCTTTCTGAATACGCACAAAGCATTGTTGTTAGTTTTAGGAAAGTTACCCAAAACAAATTTTATACAGCATGTAAAAACATAACAGAACAGACATGTATGCTGCTTCAAAGTGAATCTCGGGAGCATGTGTATTATGAAAGGGAAGTGGATAAAAAACCAGTTATATGTTCGCATAAGGCAAACTGGGTAAATGAACATGTAATGTTAGCTAAATCAAAAGTAAAGGATTGTTATAATAATTTCATGATTACTAAAAATTAAAATGATAAAAGAAAATATTTAATCTACAAGAATACAAATTTTTAAAAACGCAAAAGATACATTTGATAATTTCATGATAACTAAAAATTAAAATGATAAAAGAAAATATTTAACAACCAAGAATACAAGAACTTTTTAAAAAATGCAAAAGGTAAATTAAACAACATATGTTGAACAATTCATTTACTATACCAAAAACTACATGGAATGTCAGCAATAAGGAACATAACACCTTAGAAAATGATAGCAAAACTATTCAGTAGAGTTGAAATGGTAGCAAGACGAAATCACGAACACTTTTAATAATTACTTTATAATTCCATAAATCTATCAATCTGAAGTTCACATAAAATAATGCTAGAATATATTTATCTATCACTCACAACAAAAGATAATTTGCTAAAAATTATAAGAGTCTAAAAAGCAAGCATTGTGCTGGCTCAGATGAGATTTTCCCCATTAAAAATTGTCCACAATATATGGATTGAACAGCTCCAATATCTGCACGTAAATTTCCTTCTTTTTTAAAGTCATATGTGGTCAAACCAATGTATAAAAAATGGGACAAAGACCCAAATAACTACCGATCAATAACATTAGTTTCATCAATGTCTAAAGTTCTTGAAAGTAGCCTTTCTGTCAAAACACAACATTCTAAACAAATATCAACATGGTGTTAGAAAGAAATTGCCCCTAAAGATACTATTCGAGAATTTAATGATTTTTATAATACGACTTAGTTAAACATACTGCGTGCAACTGCTTATTTTTAGATTGGTCCAGAGCCTTTGACTGTGTCAAGCATGATACTACTTGCAAATTTAATAAACATGGAATCAGAGGAATTGACTTTATAAAATTTTACTTCAACAAAAGATCTCAACAAGTTAAATTACCTTATATATAAGGAATGTTATTATATACACAGTTTAAATATGAAACATGGTGTATCTCATGGGTCAATGTTAGATTAACTTAGGTCTAATGTTTTCCATTATACACTTAAATGATATTCCAAAAATCACTGATGGCAAACTAATAATGTATGCAGATGATACATCAATGCTAAATACCAGGGCAAATGATCAATTACTTCATGATTCTACTCTTATTAAGAAATTCTCAGCCCAACTAAGAAAACACAAGATTTACAAATGGATTTTTATTTTTCAACTTAGTAACCTTGTAAATCATTTAGTCCATTTAATACCCTCAATAAAATAAAATTTGTCCAATGGTGAAAAATAAGCACGTCTCAGCTTTAACCTCATCATTTGATGTGAATCTTGTTCACCCAGCCCATTTCTTCAGGTTTGGGAACAAAAAGTTACTGAGAACCAAATCCGGTGAATATGGCATATGTAAAAGCACTTGAAAGGGTCATGCAGTTTTGCAGCAACAATTTCAGACATGTGTGAAGGCACAGTATCATGATGAAAGCACCGAACTATCTTTTTTGCAAGGTGTTGAAGTTTAGTCTGAATGGCATCCTTCAGTTGGTCCAGTAGTGGAGTGTAATACTTCCCATTGGTTCTGCCCCTTTTGGAGGTAGTCTACAAACACCATACCACGAGAGTCCCAGAAAACCATAGCCATGATTTTTCCTGCAGATGGAACTGCCTTTGCTCTCTCTTTGCTCTCTCCATTTCTAGCTAACCTCTTCATGAGTAGATTTGAAACACACATCAACACAGTTTTTCCATACATATTTAAGGTATGGTACAGATATGTAGACGATATATTTGCCATAGTTAACAAAAAACTCATTGACGATGCCTTAAAACTTCTAAATATACAAGATATAAACATATCATTTACATATGAAATAGAAACAGATAACATGCTGCCATTCTTGGATATTAAAATAATGAAATGATAAGAAAATCTTAAATTTGGAATATACAGAAAGAATACACACGCAGATAATCACATCAAAGCTGACTGTTTTAACCCCACAGTGCACAAACATGCAGTAATTAACAGTTTAACACACTGGCTAGTTAACCTACAAAAGAATATTTTAAAGAATACAAACAAATAGAAGAAACAGCAGTTAAAATGGTTTTAAAAAAGAACTAGTACATAAAAAGGTGCAGAAATTCAAGAGGCAAAAACATATCAAAGAAACCACAACACTTTCAGCAACAAAAGATAAACTAATTTTTAAAAAATTCACATATCATCCATGTGCTATAAAAACTTTCAGAATATTCTTAAAGTTTTTAATATCAGGTTGGCATGATTAATAGATTTAATGTTAAAAATTTACTAATAGATAATGTTAATGACAGTATTCCACAAGAAGAAAAATCAGGTATTTACAAAATAAACTGTGCAGAATGTGAAAAAATCTACATTGGAAAAATAAAGAGAAACACAGGCACACAGTTTCAGGAACATAAAGTACAAGCAAGTAGAGAAATCAGCAGTAGCATATCATTTTTGGACACAAAATCACAACACAATAAATAAAGCAAAATTATTAAAATCAGTACAAGGACGTACGAAATTAGCAACTTGGGAGAAAATCTACATCTATAAATACAAAGACAGCATAATGAACTTTGACATTTCCGGGGATGAAAACAAACTACAAGTTTATCACACTGCCACCAGAGCAGAATATACATTCCCACAGCTCAACGAATGATTCGACAGTTGAACTTTAGCCTGGCTGAAGATGGGAACTAAATGTTCTCGAAACTGGTTCCATACATTTATGAAAAGTAAGTGAAGCTTTAAGAGTATGTAGTTCAACTGAATTATACAATGATATCAATTAATTTAAAATTGCATTCTTCTTTTGTGTTGGGATGTTAGCCCCAAAGAACAGATATAATATCAAGAATTTATTAGGTGGCATAGTAAAAGACTCCAAAAGACAGAACAGAAATCAGGAATTTATGTAATAAAATGCATAGATTGTGAACAGAGATACATAGACAAAACAAAGAGAAATTTAGAAATTTGGAAGAAAGAACACTTTAGGAATATTGGGCTTAAGCAAGTGGATAAATCAGCAGTAGCAGCTCACTTTTGAACCAAAAACCATGAAATAAAACCGAAAATTAAACTGCTGAAACATCTTCACAACCTATTTCAATGGAGTTATCCACTTGGGAAAAAATTTTCACATTAAAAAATAAAGAAAACCCAATGAACTTCCGAGTTTCCTCCTATAGATGAACTCAGCAATTTCCTACTTGGCCAACAGATGCCAACACAGGAACTTCCAGGTATCTAGCCATCGTTTCAAGTAATGGTGGTTCAGTGAGCAACTGAAGATGGGAGAGATTCTTCTAAAACACGTCTTATTTTATGTAAGTAAATGGAGTTCAGTGTAAAAAATGAATCTCTAAGTTTAGGATATATTACCAGTCCATTGTCAACAGTTTCTTAAGTACAATATTTAATGTAATCATATTTATACAATGTGTGCAGAACCAGATAGTCCTTGGCATTGTATACTAGAATGTAAGCAAATGTTTTGGAGGAAACAGTTTCTATTACGAAAATGGGAAAACCTACCATATGAAATAAGAGGTAGAAGAAATTTTAAATTTAAAATCAGATGAAAACATTAAGGAACTAGGAAAATATATAGGCAAGGTAAGACAAAAATGGTTATGGGTGTAAAATACTTAGGAAATGTGCTTGAGAATAAAATTGTCAGATAGTGAAAGGAGGATGAAATGAGTAGGAGAGGGTATGGGGGGGGGGTTATCTAATATTAGTTAAACAGGATCCTTATACACCAATAACCAGGGTGTTAGTGTGTATAAGGCCCTAAGGAATAAGCAACTCTCAAGGATAGAAATTTGGCCGAATAGGTTTAATTAAAAAAGAAGGAAGGTTTAGTATTGTAGGAAATATAACTTAATATTGTATTGAATGTATAAATTACTTTTAATGTTGTGTTTTGTTTTTGGTTGGATCGAAGTCCGAAGTCCATAACCATTTAATGCATATATATAACATTTTCTAACATATTCCATGTCCTTATAACATTCAATTGGTAACAACAGACAAATTTATTAAAAAAACTATAACACGTCCTAATAGTTAAGAAAGAATGAAAAATAATGTACCAGATTCAACTGCTTTGAAGTGTATAGTAACCCAATCTGATCCACTTCTGCTTATGCCATATGCAAGAATCTTTCCATCCTCAGAAAAGCGTGTACGTGAAAGTGCTACAGTTCCATCCTCAGACAAGAGGTTTGGATCAAGAAAAACCCTTGGCTCATCCTTGAGGGAGTCTTGAATATACAGCACACTGCAACAAAAAATGTGTTCAAGATTTATGCCTTACTAGCACTTTTATTTACAAGCGTCATTAACCTTAGTGCTGAACAGTGTTCAAGATGTAATGAAAAGTACCTAAATGCCAAACTATATATAAACTATTAAAGGTTTCAATGCACTATGAATTTACAAACATAATGCAACAATATATATATATATATACACCACAGAAAATGCTCTTTATAAACTACTTCACTGATAAGATTTTATTTTTGAAACTGACTCTTACTTTAAACAAAATTCTCTTTGCTAATATCACTGTAGAGCTCAATAGTTGTCTTTCAGATTCTAAGAACATTAATGCAGTCCAGATGATCTTCACAATAGGCAGTTTGCAATTTTGGAGCATGTGACTTGCTTATCGTTTTCAAATGTAACAACTATTGAAAATATTTCAAGTGGTAATAGGAAAATCCAAAACAAAAAGTAATTGTGTATAAAAATGGGCCATGTCCATTGATAGCTCATCTGTATTTTGATCATGTCCAGAAACATGTCTTTCCCTGCCATACTGTGTTCTATAAAGCCATATCCAGCTGATTGAAATGGCAGATTTTGAAGTAGAAATAACTGATTCTGGAAGTGATAAGAATATATATATATATATATATATATATTCAATACTTGTATACTTAGTCAAGGTAAAAATCAAAACTTCAATGCATTTTAAAACTAATGTTGAGCCGGCCTGTAACAGCTATTCTGGATCTGCAGGTGAAAAGAATCATAGCTTTGATGGTGATTTAGAAATGGTACCAATGAATTGAGTAATTTTATGGCACATCTAAGCTGTTTTATTATACGCTTACCAAATAGAAATGAGATTAACCCATCAGACACTAGTAGAGGTCATAAACGGAAATGGCAAACAAGTAGATGGAGTGATATGTGAGTAAGGCTCTCAAAAATTCAGAGGGGAAGGCATGTTGAAGAGAAACATCTTCCTAACCTCTCTGCAAATACATATCAGAATGACTGTACCAGTAATCTGGATGCTGAAGATATAAAAGCATCTCACACTTCATTTTGGCCTTTTGGAATTGTGAATAAGTAAAATAGTTTTCTTGCACATAGGCCCAGGAAAAAAAAAAAAAAGGTAGCATGCTATCAAGATGGAAAACCAAATTAAACAGACCAAACAAAACCGAAGTCAACTAAGCATGTGTTGCATTCTAAAAATTGAGATGTTATAGTATGCACTTATTTCAAATCATCAATCGTCAACTTGACAGAGTTCTGAAAACTTATGTTGGTGAAGTACCAAAATTAGATTAAAATATATATTAAATTTAATCATATTCCTACTAACTCTTAAGCCTTTTCTTCATGGTCCTGGAAGAGGATTTCAGACCAGGGAACTGATCCTCCTAAAGCTATTTGACAGAAAACATAGCTTTGAATTATTTATATGTTAGTTGGACATATAAGTTAGAACTTCTTTGATCTGCAACTATAAATGCTGTTTTCAGTACATTCTGCAATAGTTAAAGGAGAGTTGTGCTCAAGGAATATTCTGAATTTTCTACCATTAAGGCAATATTAAAGTGGGTTCTTTCTCATTGATTATCTAAGATACTCTGAAAATTGACTAATAGAAACTTCTTAAATATTTTTATTGTAAATACCAGTAAAATTTTAGATTTAAATATTTTATTTTTCTTTTGAAACTTAATCGCTCTACTATCAACTAGTTTCATCTGTATGGAAATGCAGTTTTCAAAAACCAGTTTTAAAGGCTAATGTGTTTTAAAATAATTTTGGAGAATTTACAAGCATCCCTGAAGTTCTCCGATTGACAGAAAATGATCTGAAACTGAGGTTTCATCCTGTACAGTTGCTTATTATTGTTTGAAATTGAGAAGTAATAATCTATGAGAATGGATTTGTTTCCTGATAAGAAAAGCAAAAGCAAATAGATCCATAGAACGTACCTTTTATCCATCAAACAATTCTGATACACACTATCTGCAGCACAATTTAATTCTATATGTTGATGCATTTATACACACAATGCATGATTGAAATCACATAATTTGCATTGAAAATAGCAAGAACTTATGTGGTGACACATTTTTTTAAAATAAAGTTATGAAATTATAGCAGTTTATTTTTAGTACACTGAATCATTACATTTATAATATAATTCCATTAATGCATAGATTTTTAAAATCTCAAAGATAATACCTTTGATTCTGAAGTCCTGTATTCATGTAGAAAAAATATTTATCCCCATGTCTATAGGGGCAAGAATATTTTGGAAAATTCCATAATTCTGTAAGGCGACCATTGATATCATTTCTTAATGTACACTTCTCCAATATCGGTTTGGTTACTGCATTCTGTTCTTCCACAAACTTTGCTGTTTCTTCAGAGTCAGGATCCTCTAACCAGCGATATGGATCTGCTATCTGGTAATTGAATTGACACAAAGATAAATTTGATAAAAATAGTTAATGCATCCATATCTTAGTTGCTTTCAAACACACTAGCAAAGAAAAATCAGAAATTAAGCTGGCACTTGCAACTCTTTTGCCACTTTCTAAATGTGGGATGCACGTAAAGTACTTTTATCTCTGATATAAAAGTATTAAACAATTTAAGAGCTCCTTAAGCTATTATATGCAAGGGTTTAAGCAAGATTATTATGTGAACCTAAGATATTAAACATATTTTGTTGATTTTTATTACTTTACACTTGTTTTTAAGGTTCTATAACTAGAAAAGTTGGTAACAAATGCAACAGAGCACAGAACACACAACTTAAGGCCTGGAATTAAGGAGTAATATTCAGGCCCATTCACTTTTGCCAATGACCTCAAGCGAAGGAGGATATGTTGGTATTATGTGGCATAATGCTTAAATTTGATTTTAGCCTCTGTTGCAATTACGAGAGTCATTTGTTATGCTTTTACAGAAGTCAATAATTCAAGATAAAAACAATGCAGTGGTAGTATATTTAATTTTTTGAACAAGGGTTTGCAAGGAATTCATAGATTTGTTAACAAGACAAGTCAAACAATTTTTTCCAGTATCCTAAAAATTATAGTACTTCTAAAGCTACTTCCCCAAAAGATTATACCATATCTAAATAGACTATGAACATATAATTTCTGTGGATATGGAACAAAGCTTCTGACAGAGCTTTTATGTGGAACCAATAAATTAATAATATACAGGAGCTGGATGGAAGGCCACTAGAAGATATATCATGCTACAAAAAAAAAAAAACATGAGGGAAGATAGGCTTTTACTGCTGGAGATTAAGAGTTCCACACATTTCATCCACAACTGTGGCGGACACCTTCAATGGTGGATATGTAGTCTCCTTGGAGAAATTATCACTGCGCCTGATGTAGCTAAACCCTACTACGACCCCCCTCCTTAGGACCAAATAGAACACACGCCAGACAGTAAATACCTTCATTCTTTTTACTATAAGTACGCCAAGGGAAACTGTCTAAACTACATACTAAGTAATATAGTTGTGGCTCTGTTTGTTTAGTACTGACAGTGGAAGTTATGCCTGGTACAGCATTATGCACCCAGGAACTTGTGAGTGATGCTAAAAGTAAAAGGGCTGAGGAGGGTCAGGTCCTATGACATGGCAAGGCCCTGACGTGAATCTGCATCAGTGGTGCATGTGTGCTTGAGACAGGTCTCTGGGCCTACAGGAGATACATATTTGTCTTGCTGATTGTGCATGTGGTCTAGGTTGGCTCTAGCAGATATTTGCATTGTTTTCTAGGAGTATAGGTGGTGCCAGATAGTTTAGGGGTAGTTCCTTGCTTTTTGCAGGACTGTTGGCGATGTCAGTGGTTAAGTTATATATTTTGTCAAGTGGTTGTTGGTGACAATTTAACATAAGTGTCAGTTCATGTTGTCTGTTGTTCATATTTTTTTTGAGGTAATCATGGCCTTTTGTTGTAACTGTGTGATGCTCTGTTAACGCCTCTTCCAATGCACCAAGATGTTGAGAGATGGTCGGTCGTACGGTGCTGCAGAGCTCATTTAGACGTGTAGTATGAGCGGCTAATTCTGTAGTGAGATGCTCTTGGAATTTGACCTTGGTGCTGGTGGCTTCATGCAGTGCAGCAGCAAGGTTTGCCAAAGTCAATTCTAGTGTCTGTAATCTATTAACGATTTCTGCACTGTTTGCTGAGAGTGTTGTGTGGGAGCTTCGTGCGCTTGCAGTGTAGAGGTGTGTTCTGGTATTGGATCATGTAAAGTATGGCCGGGAGCAAGCAGGCAAATCGCTTGCCCAGTGTAATGATCTGTTCTGGGCATGTAGCCCAGCAGCTATGTCTGTAGATAAGATTGTGATTTTTGCAGTCTGCTGTGAGGGACTCAGATCCACAGTAAGGCAGATGTTCACAGGAGCTGGAGGTGTGGCCATAGCCCAGCACTTGTAGCAGGGCAGCATTCGCTGCTTACGGCTAGATTGTATCTCATGGTGCTATCCTGCAATCCAAATCCCCTTCTGAACTGCGGCGTCATGTTCCCCTCTTCAATAAAGGTGAGATGGACTAATGGCGAGGGGCCATGCTCAGATCTAATTCTTCCGGTTCTGATTGTAGAGATCTATTGCAGCTGGGCTTTACGAAGAAGATACTGCTCTGTGTCTTGGGCCATTGATAATTACAGCGCTGTGTATGTTAATGTTTTGTGTTGGCTGGATTGCTGAAAAAGCACCGGACTGTGATGGCATTGGAGACTGGCTACTTTGAACAAAATTATCTGGATCTTCCAGTATAATTGGGCTGGAACAATGGGCCAGTAGTGGTGGAGTTGCCAGTAAGGCTGGGCAAGAAGGCTCGGTATGCTGTGTAGGTGTGACGAAACTAATCCACTGAAACTAATCAACAAAGTTAACAAAAAATGTTATTAATGCTGCAAAAATAACAATACCCTGAGAAATGGTACTAGGTACAAATCTTTTTGGAATCAGAGATTAACCGATTAAAAAGAGACAGAGGTAACACCAGAAATATAGCAGAAGCAACAAATGATCCTAACTTGAGAGATTGGATAAAGAAAGGTACATTTTTAAACAAAATGCTAAGGTCCAATTTAATACATTCCTTGGTTCCCTTGGATATAGAAGTAATAGCACTTAAGTACATAAATATATTATTCATGTTTAAATATCCCAGAAACAAAACAAGAACCTCTTATTATCAACAGCAAAATCCTCATTCACAATAAGACATAGCCAACAGATTCTCCACTCACTACAAAATTGCACATAAATTCAATATAGACAATGGGAAATTAAATACAATATTAAGGCACAAGCCCGAGGTGTTTGCAGGCCACCAACGTCTATTTTATGAGGACTTTACAATTCAAGATCACAACAAAGGAATATTATCTCTGAAGAACTAAAAGAGCCCTGAACCAGACAAAATTCATAGTGAATAATAATAAAAATTTAGGGTAGAGCCAAGAAGGTACTACCAAACATACTCAACAAGATCCAGAATAGTGAAAATAGCATTACTTTTATGTGGTAAAAAGCCATTATCATTCCAATTAAGAAGAAAGACAAACCAGCAGGCAAGTCAGACAGTTATAGAACCTATATCCTTAATGCAAGATTCACTTACAATCTGGAATCTCAAAATCTCCAGATGATCAAGCAGGTTTTTCAGAAATCAATACTCAACAATCAATCAGGTTTTACATTTAACACAAAATAAATAAAAATGCCTTTACAAAAAGTGTTTATTCTCTTTGTAACATCAAAAACGCCTTTAACAAAATATGGAGAGAGAAGCTTATAAGATGAATAATATTGGAATAAGATGAAACATGTTAAGATAGTCCATTATCACAAAGGTACCTAGCTGTAAAATAGAATCATGATCTCTCTAAATGGCATATGACTAAAATAGGCTTTCCTCAATGTGCTGTCTCCAGTCCAAATTTTATTATTTTCATAGATGACATCAACAAAATATCAGCTGACTAATCAAAGGCAAATATGGGATTGTTTGCAAATGATATCACCATATTATGCCAAATTTAAATTAAAATAGCAACAGATAAAAGGAAAAAAGAAAAAGCAGCAGAATCTGATGGGACTGCCCCGGAACTAATTAAGTAAGGGGGCCCAGAAATAAAGTTGTTCAGAAAGCCTGGGATGAAAATAGAATGTCTAATGATTGGAAATGTCATTCCTAAACAAAAGAAAGGAAATAGTCTGACTAACAATTACAGGGCCATTTAGTTGTACATAAATTATACACAAGAGTGTTTGAAAGAGCTATAATGCGAGATAGACAATATTTATCCTATTTGGATCCTGCTTGTCATATTAGACATAAAATTTTAATCAGTTTAGGTCCGTTCAGACCTTGAGTGTTGCTAGCGACACACTTTGTATTAGTTTCATATTTACCTCAAGATGTCACAGAAGTCATTTCACGTCCTCAGTATGATTCCTACTCAAACTGTGGGTAATTTCCTGTATGGCAGTGTCATGTAAGTTACATGCTTGTAATTTCATACTTATTTCAGTTGTATTGTTTCAAATGCATTTATAAAGCTATCTAGATATAGTATATGTGTTATTTGCACATTCCCTAGTGCATCCACCTATTTTGTTCTATTTTCTCAAATGACACATTGGGACTTTTTGTATTCCATATTACCTGTGCATGAAAAGTTTCATTTTCAAATTTAAGTAAACTTTTTAAAATTATTTGTAGACTCAGATATAATTTGTTCCTAAACTATCAAAAACTCTTTCAATGTTCCTTTCAGTATCACAATCCAAAATGTAGGTTTTGCAGAGAATTTTAGGCATTGATGATGTGTCTGAAAAAGGTTTCTCAAGTGAAAATGAAGACAATATGACATTTATACTGCCGAGTGATATGGGAAGAGAGTCATCAAATGAGGGCAAAACTGATGCAACGAGGAGACAGCTTTAGTGAGAGTCAGCCACCTTGGAGCCATATCGAGAGTATTCGACCCCTCTATCCTACCTTCACAAGTTTGGCATCACGCTCTAACCGCCTGAGCTACTGCTTCATTGACCCTGAATCGTTATTATCACTTATCCTTACAGCAAATTAGCTCCGAGACGGCTGGTATGGTAAGAGTTGCACTCCTGAGCGATAGCCGAGAGACCCAAACTCCTCGATTGCTTCGAGACCGCTGGTGTGGTAACACTGCAGTCCCGAGCCCAGAACGGCAGCGGCGATAGTAGTACAACATTGCTGCGAAGAAAGAGTGAATGTGTCCGCCTCTGTTCTATCAGTTTACGCAAGGGCAATGCGATGAGATGGGATTTCTTTTCCATCTTGCAACAAAGAAAATTCGATGACGTCAGTCTACTTTGGACGGGGTTTTGTGAAGGGAATGCGACGAGATTTTTCATAATGCGAACAGAGGCTAATGCTGCCTTTAAGGATGCCATGTGTTTCTTCACAACTTCAAGCTCCTTTGTGAAAATTTCCTTAATGATACTGAAAAACAACCTGGAAGCAATTTTCTTAACAGCTTGGACTTGGCTCACTTGGGCTAGATTTCCTTTCAATGAGAACAGGAACATCTTCAGTGTCTATTATAAAGTCATTAATACCTTCACAATATCCCATAGGGTGTTCGTTGCGGACCATATATGCTGTGTCCATTCATATTCAATATGCACAAGGTTATCTGTGTGTGCATACATTACATTCGCTGAAGATTAATTTGCATTTACAATGCAGATCATTATCTTGCACAAAATATATCTCTGTCACGTTCAACGAGGATGGGATCTTCCAACTGCAATCCCCCTAATAATGAGATCCTTGTTTATTTTCAGGCTTTCTTTGTGCCTACGACTTATGTATTTTGTTTTCGACGTAAGTTTTCCTTTCGTAAGTGCAATCAGTCTGTCGAACAGCTTGTCTTTAACAAAGGACATTATAGCAAATATTGCTTTATACAGACGTTTCACACGTTTTCTATGTAGATATATGTATTTGCTCTGTGTGCATATTGGTGTTCAAACCAGCATGCAACGTGTGACAATAAGCCCAGCATTACTCACATAATTTTCCTGGAAGTATGAAGCAGGGTTACATTGCATTATCTCAAATGCGGTGGCATCTCTATCTTCCAGTAATGTTTTTACAATCTTGTTAACATCTGCTTGTTTTTTCTTGGCTTTGACATTTTTTATATTTTTTCTCCTGGCTCTGTCACGTGCCATGTACAATAGAGTCTCATTGTTGGCACTTCCATTATTGAAATCCAAGCATTATAGAAGGACTCTGCTAAATCTGACATAAAAACTTTAGGGGAAATATTTCCACCTACTGATTTTATGCACTGGAAAAATATGGACAACACCTGAAAACCACCCCTATTGGATATAAGAAAGGCCCATGGAAACCCTTGCCTCACGTCACCAATTATTAGTAGTATTATGAGTTTGAAACTATAGCTATTAAGTTCGTGGTTCCATTAATATATACACAGTGGTTTCCAAACTTTTTAATAGTTTTCTGTGTGCATTATTCATTATAATTAATACAAAATCTGTGTTTTTTAATTCCAGGTGGGAGTCACTTACTGTGTCTTGTGGTTTATAAAACAATACACAGGGGCAGCCACTCGAGTTCATTTCACGTACCCGTGCCTCCACATTAGTCCCATCACTTTGATGTCTGCTGAATAAGGAACACAAGTTATAGCATCGTTAAATATTATATAAGTTCTGTCTGGTTAATAGATCCATTCTTTGTAATTTAGCATCTGACAGAATCTGTAATTTTGTCCAGTATGGATTCAAAAGCAATTTTATTTGCTATACCTGCAGCTATACTGTTCCTTTATTTTTCCGACAGCCCCAAGTGACCTAAGTCATGTTGATGACCAGCATGAGTTCAGATAAATATCACTAGGAATTTTCCATCTTCAGCTTGTCTGACTTGTATCTTTGCAAGAAATATGTCACCGAATTTATTGCTTCCTTGCAATTTTATGTGTCTGACGCTTTTACTCTTGTGCAAACTAATCACTTTCTTGAGAGGAAATATCTGTAAACACTTCTGAGGAAATGCACATTTTTTTGGAATATCTATTGCAATGTAATGCTTAGGTTATCCTAGAATACAAATGTATTTGGCAGCAGGTAAAAGGATGTCAAAATTGCTGACAGGTTGTGAACAAACCACTTCTTCTCTATAAGAAACTCCTTAAAATTAACAATGGATGAAACAGTGCCTCCAGAAGCTAGAAGTAGGGTCAAATATTAGAAAATTTATCCTTTGCTAGAGAGAGTTAGGTGTGACTGCCTTTAGAATCCCAGATCCATTAGAGTATCAATTGATGAACAAAAATGAAGCAATATGTAAGGAGTAAGCCAAATCCATATGAGCTCAAAAAGTTCATTATGGACTTTGCCTACTGAAATGCCTCTTTGTGTGCGAGGGGAAAGGGGACATGATAGATTTCCTTGACATAGGTGAAAAGATTATAATGGGACTTGTAAAATCTTTACCATAAGTATGTAAACATTTTACTTTTAAAGATTTTAAACAGATATTTCACTTCGAAGGGCTTGCTTGATAGTCTTAATGCAGATGCATGCTGTCAGGGAACAAGAACTGCACAAGTCAGCTGGATTTCCCAAAAATGGGTGACTTCATTCAGGCAAGGAGCTACTGAAAATTTTCCAAGGTGCCATTGACCAGTTTGTATGAAGTGATTAACAAATAGTTTCATAAAGAGATTTGACAACAAGCCCATTACTTTCACATCAACTGCAGAAGGGAAATTTGCCACTGGAGAATGTAAAAATTGGTTGAAGCAAACAAGAGAATATGAAAATATGGGTGGGTAGACCTGCTCGACAGAATTATTGCAGCCTATCACTAGCACACTAAAACTGAAAACTCACAGGTACAATGATTCTACACATTTTTTACTTTGTGTTTGATGCATTTTGGGTAGAGTACAGAAAACTCTGTACAGCTCTCAAAAAGAAAAGCAAGTATATTTTGGATTATCTGCATTTTAAAATAGAATTTTAAGATAGGTTCCTCTCCAAATGAGGAAGAGTGTAGCCCATCTAAGTGAAAGAAGCCTATTACACCACACCCTTCCCAAAGTAAGAACAACAGCAACACATTCCCCATTAGTTGAATAGCTTTCAATAAAAATGAATATAAAATCCAAATTAGGTGTTATTATTTAATGAAATGAAATAAGTTAAGGCATTACTGTGTGGTATTAGGGAAACAAAATTAGAATTCTTGCAATATGTAACTATTACAAAAGAAAAACCCATAATTAATGGTATACTATTCATTAAATGAAATATATGAGCACTGATAGACAAAGCTACATTACTGTCTGGATTTTTAAACATTTTTAAATATAACCATGTTTAAGAGCAAGCCCATGATACTTTCACATTCACTTAAATAGAGAAAAATAACAGAAAGTTTTGAGTTACATTGTGTATTTAAGATGTTCACATGTTTCAATAAAACACAAACATGTTACTATTTAAAAACAATTTCAATCAACTCAGCAAATGTATACAGAATCAGCAAAGAATAATCAAAAGTTCCATTGATTTTCATTGCCTTTGAAATTCAATTTAAATGTTATCATAGTAAAAGGATGTAATGCAAATATTTTCTGAAGTTTATTACAGAACTCTCTTACATACATATATAATTCTCAAACACACATTAAATTAATATTTCACATTTGCTATCTTCATGAAGATACTTTTGTTACATATAAAACATATGCAATATTATAAGTACAGTTTATATGCTGAATTAATTTCTCACTTTATTTTAAAACAATATTGAGAAAATTAAATGCAAGAGCACTTTTTAAATTTCAGTTTTCAAATATACCTTTACACCTAATAGTCCAATTTCCCTCATTTTCAGAAACTATTTCTCTTATTTATTTAAATGATGTATACCAAATTTTGTTGTAAAGAAACAAATATTGTTACCGATAGAAAAATTGTTAAATTTTCGGTTTTCAGGTAACATTCCCCTTTCCCCCGAGTAATAGTCTGATTTCCTTGAGTTTCAGCAACCATTTTCCTTATTCTATTTAAATGGCATATACGGAGTTTCATCACACACACACACACACACACCCAAAAAAAAAAAAAGAAGTCACTAGAGAGATTTTTAAATTTTGGGTGCAGGCAACCCCTCTTCCAAAGTCAGATTTCAATGATATTAAGGACATCCTCCCCTTATTTTGTTTAAATGGTATATATGGAGCTTCGTTGCAAAACAAATATTAATGGCGCTAGAGCAATTTTTAAAAGTTGTGTACTGTCACTCGCTGCAATTAGTTCACTGGTTTTGAAAAACTGTTTTTCTTATTTTATTTCAATGCATATATTGAGAAAATTAAAATTGCGGGCGTTCGTGGGATTTTTAAATTTGGGCTTAATGCTCACAAATATTTCAGGTATACCCCCATTCCCAATAATCTGATAGTTTTCAAAACTATTTTTCTTATTTGATTTAAATGGTATATGCCGAGTTGCGTTGTGAAAAAAAAATATATTGTAGCGTTAGAGCCATTTTTAAATTTTGGGTTTCGCTTAAACCCCTAATTTTCAGAAACTATTTTTTATTCTATTTAAATTGCATTTGCGGAGTTTCGTTGCGAAAAAAAAAAACCGTATATTAATAACACTGGAGCAAATTTTAAATTTTGGGGTTGAGGTAAGTCTGCAACCCTGCCCCCCTATTCTAATAATACAAATTTACTGATCTTCAGGAACTTTTATTTTCTTTTAAATGGTATATACGGAGTTTCGTTGCGAAACAAATAGCTAGGGCGATTTTCTAATGTTGTGTAAAAGCCCCCTTGCTAATAGTCCAAATTCACTGATTTTCAAAAACTGTTTTTCTTATTTTATTTCAATAGCATATATCGGGTTCCTCTTAAAAAATTAAATTGCGGCCATTAGATCAGCTTCTAAATTCGGGCTTAATCCCTCAAATTTTTTCAGGTGTACCCCCACTCGCAATAATCAGATAATTTTGAAAAAACTATTTTTTTTATTTGATTTAAATGGTATATGCTGAGTTTTTTGTGAAAAAAAATAATTATTTGCGATTTTTAAATTTGAAGTTTCAGGTAATCCCCCTACAATTGACCCGATTTCCCAAATTTTCAGAAATTATTTTTCCTATTCTATTTAAATAGCATATACGAAGTTTCGTTGCGGGAAAAAAATGCCACGAGCGATTTTTAAATTTTGGGTTTCAGGCAAATCCCTACTCCTAATAGTCCAAGTTCACCGATTTTCGCAAACTATTTTTCATACCTTATTTAATGGCATATACTCAGTCTCTTTTAAAAAGGTTTAAAATTGCAGTCGCTAGAGTAATTTTTAAATGTTGCTTTAGCCCCCTAAAGTTTTTCATGTATACCCACACTCCGAATGGCCCGATTGGCATGAATTTCGAAAACTACTTTTATCAATTTATTTTAAAGATTTTTACTCAGTTTCGTTGAGCTAAAGAAAATATTTCGACCGCTAGTGCTATTTTTCAATTCTTTTTTTTTTTTTTTTTAAATTTTCGCTGTAGATTAACCAGCCCCAATGTTTCAATTTTGCTGGTTAACGAACTCGACGAATAGTTTCTTAATTGATTATTGCATACCGAGTTTCGTGGAGGAAAACCCCGAAATTGCGGCCGCTAGTGCGTAAACAGACACGTGTACTAGGTGAATTAGCTGCCCCTATTTTTTCGTATCTGTGCAACCCGCGAATTATGGTCTTCATGAAAACGCAGTTCCTTTTATCAAGCAAGAATTTCTTTTGTAGCTGCGGTTTTCCATTCCATTTAACCGTTCTTATAGCATCAATGATGAAAAGATGCGTGAATGCTAAGAAACTCCAAAAGCTTAAAAACGTTACCTTTTCGTATACTTGAAAACAGCGTGATAGAGACATGTTTCATTACAGGTAAGTTCAAAAGACTTCCTGTGGATGAGTGGTCTAGCCTTTGAGCTGAAATAAAATCGCTTGGAGTTTCGCAGGTTCGAATCGTGTACTTATTTAGTTTTGTTTTCTTTCTGTTCTCCCTTTTTTTTTTTTTTTTTTTGTTCATTTGTCTATATCATTAGTTTTACGTGTTTGTCTTTCATTAAGCGCAATTACTGTTATCAGTTAAATTTCTTTGGTATTGGGGGTAAAGGATGCAAAAATTAAATTGTTAAAAAATTAATGAAGCAAATGCTCAAAATTGCCCACTTTTGGTTAATGCTGATGAGTTCTTGTGTGCTGCAAAGCCTGCATACTTCGCTAATTAGCAGCCGGATTTGATTTGGATTCTCTGGTTCCTCTGCATAGACCCTTTCCTTTAAATAGTCCCACAAGAAGAAATCTTGTGATCAGAAGATCTAGCCGGCCAAGAGACTGGTTCCCCTCGCCCAATCCATTATTTAGAATACACTGTGTGTAAATAATTCTGAACGATTAGGGACCAATGAGGTGGCACTCCATCTTGCTGGAACCACATTCTCACTCGTTTCATCAGCGGCACATTTTCTGATCAGAGCGGCAGATCGTTTTGGAGAAATTGAAGATATCGCGGTTCCGTGAGGTTACATTCGAGATTCCTAATATGTGATCATATAGGATCTTCTTGGTATCGGACCGCCACGGGTGGCCGAGGTCGTTAAGTCTCGGACCCGTGAGTGGGAGGTCTGGGTTCGAATACCGCCAGGACCGTCCTTCCTGACTGAGGTTTTTTCCAGGTTTTCCTCAGTCCTCATAAATGGCAAATGCCGGGGAGGTACCCTAAACTTAGGCCTGGAACGATTCCTTTCATAAAAATAAATCCTTTCCCAATATATCATTTCATCTCGTGTATCATCAGTGTCCATCGCCTGTGGTGCCTCTGTAGCAAAAACGGGCGTTAAACACTATTCATTCATTCATTCATTCTTGGTATCGTCCCAATGCAAAATGCCATCGGCGCCGGATTCCTTTTGTGTTAGGAGTCTTTTAATTCGCTGCAAGTGATGGAAACTGGAGTTATAGGCACAATAGGAAGAGGTCCAAGAAATATGCCTTTAGAAGACAGAACAGAAAAACTTTTGAGTTAAATGAGGGAAGATGAAGAAAGAAATGAAAAGATTTTGATCAAGATATCAAAAGAAATGGATGGAAAAGAGACACCCCAATGCTTAGGCACAAGGAGAAAGGAGAAGAAATTAGAGGAAAATTCAGTGACATCAATTGTACCATATTCAAGTAAATTTGATAAAGTGTTTTGTAATGTAAGATAATAACAAAAGCTTTACACAAAGTGTGTATAAAACAGGTCTAAAGATTATTTTGTATTAAACATTTCTTATGCAAATACTTCTGCATCCTCACCAATCACTTTACCTGAGAGAACTACACACACTCAGTTTCCATTACGCAAAGTACACGTTTGCAACATATATCAAATTTTTATTTTCTTTAAATGAATATCTACTTACAAATAATTATATGATATGTATAATTACTGTTATTGAGCATTTCTACTAGTTTACCAATTTTATATATATAAGAATGACTAACGATTTTTTTTGATTGATTTATTTATGGATGCTCTTTAACAGCCCAGGTCATCAGCGTCCCATTCAATTCAGGGCATTAAACGGCCGACAAATTTTGCTCAGAGGCCTCTCTTCAGGCTTGAGGTTCTTTTTTGTGCCATAAATGTACGGCACGGGACCCACCACTTTACTTCCCTTCTGAAGTAAGCCATACTTAGGATTTTTACGCCTGGAAAAAATCCACTGACTAGGTTCAAACTCGCGATCTTGGGTTTAGGAGGCAAGTATGGCTAAAAATGTGCTGCAATTAAAATATGAGAATTTAGAATTAGAAAAGATTCTCTAACTTGAAACAAATAATTTTATCAAAACTGTAGCTCAAAAGAGTAACAAAACATGCCATATCATTCTGTGCTGCATGTCCATTGTAGTAAACTTTCATAAATTAATTAAAAAAAAATTGTTACAAGTAATGCTATTTCTCCTATAAAGTAATGCTATTTCTCCTATAAAGTATTTATTGGGCCACCAGAAAACATATTATATAAGTTCATCAACAGACCACCAGAGCGAACACAGTTACTTACATTTCCCACCAATCAGATCCGCTAGTCTTTGAATGATTGACAATGTGAGCAAGTGCCTCACAAAACATGTCCCAATTTTCTTTTAAATAAGTTTTTAAAAGGTAGAACATTAACAGAGTTTGAACGTGTTCACATGATTTTTAAGTAGTTTTACTTTTAGTCTAAACCAGATTTTATAATAGTTTCACTATGTTGATTCCTACATTCAGTTTTAATTGAATTTATTGGGCTATTTAGCCATAGATTCCTTGTTATCTTTTCTTCCTTTTTAATGCTTTACCAACAAGCAAACAGAGAGTATTGCCACAAAAATACAGTTATTAAGACTTGGCTGCTTGCAACATGCCAGATAGTCATTTGCAGAAACACAATCAAGGACATTATAATCTTGTCACATGTTAAAATGGTTTGCTAGAAATTAGCATCTACATACTTTGCTGAAATTAACGGTAAAAATTCAACAAAAAAGAAATGCACTTTAAAAAATAAGACATTAAAATTAAATATAGGCACTATAAAAATTTAATGGTTAGTTAAAGCATCATAAAACATATTCTACATTGCAAACCTACAAATGTGCTTTCTAGAAAAAAAACTAAGCATTAAGACAAAACACAAATCCTAATGATGACCAGTAGAAACTATGTACATTATTATACTGATTGCAAAAATATCTAGAAAATTCCCAGCAAAAAGCAAGTTTTATTAAAAACATGTTATCCCAAAGGTAGCACATGATAGTGTCTGATGTTAACATTCTCAGCTTCAAGCAAGATTTTCAGTAGATAAAATATTTTAAAATGCTAAAAACATTTCTGTGGCTTTACTTCAAATGAACAAGGAAGCAGTGGAGTTAAAAACATTTAAAATTTTGATACAATGATAAAACACTCTTAATGTTTCACTCCCAAAATTAAAAAATTAGGACATGTTTCATGAGACCTTTGCTCATAATGTTAACTGCTAAACAATTGGTGCATGGTGGATCATATTAGGTTTGAAAAGGTAGGCGATTGTGGTGAATCTGTGGTCTGTTGATGAACTTGTATAAAATATTGTCTGCTTCAGAAATGTCAAAATTCATGAGTTTATTAATATTGTACTTACGAAGCTGTTGACAATGGAGTGGTAATATATCCTAACCTTAGGTATTTATTTTTTACACTAAACTCCATTTACTTACATAAAAATAAGACACATTTCGGGAGAATCTCTCCCATCTTTAGTTGCTCACTGAAACCTAGTTACTCGAAATGTGTCTTATTTTTATGCAAGTAAATGGAGTTTAGTGTAAAAAATGAATACCTAAGTTTAGGATCATGAATTTATGTTCACATTCCTTTATGAAAATCTTTTCCCATATGTCAAGTTCCTTGGGATGTTGAACAGCTTTTAATAAAGAAATGCTTTTTCTATTTCATGATTTTCATTCCAAAAATGTGCTGCTATGGCTTCTATCTGTTTGTAACGGATATTTCTCCAGTATTCCTTCAATCTGATGCCTATATTTCTCTTGGTGTTGGCAATGTATATTTTTTCACAGTCTTTACAATTGATCTGGTATATTTTTCTTCTTTGGGTTTGGAATCTGCTTTACTTAATTTTAATAATTTGCCAACACTATATCTGCTCTGAGATGCTAATGTAATGTAGTACTGTTTGAAAATTTTTTAAAATTTACTATTGGCTTTGAGTGGTAAGTGAATTTTTTGTAAGTTTTTTTCTGCTGATAAGGCAAAGTGGTAATTTGCTTAGTTTCCTTTTGTATTAGGAATTTTTTAATTTTGTGTTCAATCAATTGTTTTTGGAACTCATTAGAAATGATTGTTTCTATTATATGCAGGTATTCTTTCTTATATTCTTCTTTATTAAATGGTACATTAATTAATCTGTATACCATGCTGTTGAAAGCTGCTTCTTTATCAGGTCTTGGGTTAAAACCCAATGGGCTTTAATGTAATTGTCAGTGTGTGTATTCTTTCTGTAAATGCCAAATTCTAATTTGCTCTTACTTCTTATTACCTTCAAGTTCAGAAATAGTAATATGTTATTGGTTTCAATTTCTATAGTACATTTAACTTACATTTCTGTAAGTTCAATCATTTCAGAGCTTCTTCTACCAATTTCTTTGATGCTATACCAAATATATCTACATATATATATATATCAGATCTTGAAGATGTAGGGGAAGGATTTAGTGACAGGTGTTTCAAAAGAACTCATAAATAAGTCAGCTAGGAACAATGAAAGAGGGCTGCCCATTACTAATCCTGAAACAGCCATTTGTAATGCACTCAAAAAAACAGCTGATTGATCACAAAATTAAAAGATTCCTAACACAAAAGGAAATTAAGCAAATTACAACTTTGATTGCCTTATCAAAAGAAAAAGAAAAAATTACAAAAAATGCACTAACCCCCCCCCCCCCACCAGCCAATAGTAAATTTTAAACAATTTTCAAACAGTACAACATTACATTAGCATCTCAGAACAGATACAGTGTTGGCAAATTATTGAAGTTAAATAAAGCAGATTCCAAACCCAAAGAAGAAAAATCAGATATACACCAGATCAAAAGTAAAGACTGTGAGAAAATATACATAGGCAAGCCAAGAGAAATATAGGCATCAGATTGAAGGAATACTGGAGAAATATCTGTTACAAACAGATAGAAAAATCAGCCTTAGCAGCACATTTCTGGAATGAAAATCATAAAATAGAAAAAGGCATCTCTTTATTAAAAGCTGTTCAACATCCCAAGGAACCTGACACATGGGAAAACATTTTCATAAAGAAATATGAACATAAACTCATGAATTTTGACATTACGGAAGCAGACAATGTTTTGTACAGGTTCATCAACAGATCACCAGTTTCACCACAATTGCCTATCTTTTCAAACCTAATATGATCCACCATGCACCAGTCGTTTAACAGTTGACAATGTGAACAAATGTCTCCCAAAATATGTCCTGAATTTTTTAATTTTGAGAGTGAAATATTAAGAGGTTTTCATTGTATCGATATTTTATATGTTTTTAACTCAGACTGCTTCCGTGTTCATTGGAAATGAAGCCACAGAAATGTTTTTTAAAAATATTTTATCTACTGGAGATCTTATACTCATTTTTACTGTGTTGATTACTAAATATATTAAAATGAAAAGAAGAATAAGCAAGGTTATCCCAATGGTAACCCATGGTAGTGGAGCTTGCTATTTTATCCTCATTCATCTTAATCATTTTCCTTATGGGAAAAGATTAAATATGACAATGATAAAAAACAATTTTAAAATCAGGAAAAACGTGTAGTGCAAAGAAGAAAAAAAGCACTAAAATGCAAGCATAGCTATCCACTGAATTTCTACAGGAATGCACGATGAAAGATTTACAGCACATGTTCAAAAGAAGCTCTGAAGATTGAAGAAAAGTCAATCACCAGTTACAGAACCCTAGCTAGGATAGACATCGTACATGAAGCAGTCACGGAAAAAAATAAAAAAAGGACAATAATATTAAAGAGAACCTTACACTATTATTTCTATTTGCTCTTGTGTTATTTAACTCGTTTTTTCTTTTATAAGCAGTAATTAATGTGGATGCATTTTTAAAGGCGGTCATAAAAGAAAGAGGAGAAGAAAAGGGTTATGTACTGTAACGCAGACTCTAAATAAACAAGAATCAAGATATGCTCACAACAAAAACTATACTTGCCTTTATTCCATGATAGTCATCAACAATGATTTCATCTTTGCGAGCAACAGGATATTCCATTGTAGCCATCACTGTTATTGTCTCCAGTTTATAAAATGTGATTTAGCACCTGAAACGAACATAATGCATTAACTGTTGATTATGTTTTTTTGTTTTCATCTTTGGAATAATCAACCCAAGGTATTTACCCAAGTAAAACATAAAAAAACAACTTATGACTTTTTGTTAGTAGTGTTTTAATGCTTGTTTTTGATTATTGAGGTAGCATAGACCGAGGACAATGATTGTATGAGATGAAATGATAAGTTGGGAAAGGATTTTTAGGGGGCAAGTGTTTAACAAAGAGTTTAGGGTACCTTCCTTCCATTCATCATTGATGAGAAGTCAGGAAAATGTGCTAAATTCCTGTCAAGGAGGATGATCCTGGTAGACCTATCACCATCAATGCCCTAAACTAATGATGTGCGCACTACTTTTGGTTGTCTTACATAGCAACCACAATGCACATGCAGGTGAACCAAATACATTCATTGTTGCTGCCAATGTACTCCATAATGTGTGGCAGGGACTGAACTAAATGAGAAATTATGAACAAATAGAGAAATTCATTTTAGAAAACCTTGGCCCATAAGAAATAACTAGTTATCAACAGAATTGAGAGTTTGTAGAGCTCGTGAAGAGAAGGATTAGACATTACGAATTTGGCAGTGTGTCAGAAGTTGCACTGAAATTATTAAACATCCCAGCATTTTCTTCTCAACTCAAAAGACCTTTTTTTAATTAGTCTTTGTTCATAATATCACAAGAAATTGCCTCAGCTTCAAATGTTTCAAGAATTATATTTCACTTTTCAATATGCCCTTTATGCAATACACTTCTCACATCTCTGAATTAACATTTCACCCCCCCCCCCAATAGTCAAAAGTCTTGTCTGCAAAATGGGCATAAACAGCATCCACTACTTCTTCATTACACTTAAATTTCCTTCCTCGACGTTCCTTCTTAGGTTTTGAGAAGAGGAATTAGTTGCTGGGAGCTAGATCTGGGCTGTAGGGTGGATGGTCAGCCTCCTTGAAGGCACATTTCTGCACAGCTTCTTTTACAACAAGAACTGTGTGCACCGACAAGTTGTCGTGAAGAAGGTGCACACCACTACTTATCTTTTCTCGCCTTTTCTTTTTGATGGAAGTACATAGTCTGTGCAGTAGACCAGCATAGTACTCCACATTTACTGTGGTGTTCCTCTCCTTGAAGTCAATGAAGAGTATTCCTTTACAGTTCTAAAAGATTGTGGTTATTATCTTCGTGGTTGACCAGGTGACCTTGACCTAGGCCAGCACAGTACTCCCCATTTATTGTGGTGTTCCTCTCCTTGAAGTCAATGAAGAGAATTTCTTCACAGTTCTAAAAGATTGTGGCCATTGTCTTCGTGGTTGACTAAGTGACCTTGGCCTAGAGGCAGTGCTTTGCCAGGTTTACCCCACTCCATTGATTATCTTTTGGACAAGGGATCATAGCAGAGGACCACAATTTCATCTCCTGTAACAATGGTTTGCACAACTTCTCTCTTGTTGTCCACCACAGCACAGCTCAAAAATACCTGATAACAGATGAATCGTTGCTTTTGAACTGAGGAAAGAAGTCTAGATACCCATCTTGCACTAACCTTATTCATGTTTAAATGTTCATGAATAATTTGAAGTACTGTTGTTTTAGATAGGCCCTACCTTGCTACCCATCTTGCACTAACCTTATTCATGTTTAAATGTTCATGAATAATTTGAAGTACTGTTGTTTTAGAAAGGCTCTACCTTGCTGCTATTTCTATAACTCTGAGCTGCCAGTCTTTCATAGTTTCTCCTTCCACAAGAGCGGTGTTTTCAGAAGTGAGTACCTCCAAGGGCTGACCTACATGCTCTTCATCTTCAATGCTTTTTGGACCCATTTGAAAAAGTTTGGTCCATTCTTTTATGGTAGAATATGAGGAGGATTCTTCCCCATATACACTGTCTAATCGCTGTTTAATTTCATTTGGAGAAGTCCTTCTTTCATGAAAGACTTAATAACAGGTGGATACTCCATTTTGAACATATCACAATCTTCTATACATAGCCTTCTTTATGCAACTATATCTGAATTAATGAACACAGAGAGCGAAAGTTACAGCTGCAATTGTTTACTTAACAGATAAGATATGACAGCAAATAAGAATTTTCTGAAGGCAATAATCCTTATCAGCGAGGTCAGCAACTTATGGACCTACCCTCGTATGAAACAACTTGCAATGTTTTTCCACTGAGCATGTGTACACATTTCCTGCCAATATCGGGAACATAATCGTGCTAGCTTCTCACTGCCATATGAATCTGATAGTGGTTGCATTGAGTGCAGTTCAGTCATTATGAGTGATGTGTTTTGTTGTGTGTTTAACCTCAAAGTGAATTATGGTTTAGCATGCTTTCTGCTGCACATGCATTCATTTATTTCTTATATGTTAACTTAGCTTGTCAACTTCAAAGATGATTTAAAGAAAGATTCCTGGGTGCAAAGGTTCAGGCTGCATAAAAATATTTATAGTAAATTTCAGGTCATGGGAAGTGTTTAGTGTAAGAATCTTTACAGACAGCATAGGGGTTCTCACTAAATAAACATTAGATGACATGGTAGTCATTTGGAGAACTCCCCAAAAAATCATTTAACACATGTTTCACAACAAACAGGCATTTCTTATGGCTCTGTGCAAAGAGCTCCTAAATTGTTAAAGACATAAAAAATAACTATGGCACACACTAATACGATTTAACCCCCCCCCCCCTTTTTAAAATAATTAACTGATAGGAAATGTGATTTTAAATTTTTCCAATAAGATTCTGCTACAAATCATATAGTGAATATTTTGAGAAGAGAAATTGAAAGTATGTTTCAGAATGACAGAATTATTAGTTACAATGTGTGTTCTTGATTCCCTGATCTAACCTTTGCGATTTTTATCTCTAGGGTAAATTAAAAAATAACACATATAAGACAAACCCACAAACCCTGGAAGAATTAAAACAATCTATCTAAAAGGAAATAGCTAGTATTACTGAACATGAACTACAGCTAGTGATGGACAGTTTTTTGGGGTGCCAAAAGTGTGGACAATGGGTTGGCCAGTTTCAAAACCTCCTTTTTTTAAGTTGGTAAACAAATTTTTTAAAACTGTTAGAAAACTAACATTTTAAAAAAATTGAGTCGAAATTGTGACATACACAGAACTGATGATAGGAGCGATGGCTCCCGAAACTAGTCTTCCATTTTATTGAATTTTAGTGGTGTGTATGTCACAATTTCGACTAAATTTTTTTAAAATGTTAATATTTAACACCACTGTTACAAAAGTTCACTATATTTTATACAATTATTAGAAAACTGCATTATTGTTGTGTCAGCACCACTCAACGACACCAGCATATGGCAACCAGTGCTGCTCCCGTCTATATGCAAAACACAAGTTGGTTTTGTAGTTCATTGAATCCCTTTGTACTACATAATTAAGTTACAAGATCATATCAGTTATGAAAATATTAAGAGATTTTGAAAATGGCAATTTGGAACTCTTTATAAACATTTAAAGTACATAATAATTTTTCAGTGAAAATTGAACCAAGTGTTAACAAGTGATATTTTCAATGTTGGAAGTAAAATTAGCAATTTCAAAATAAGTAGTCAAATATTCTGCTCAATCAGCAGTTTTATCATCTTTTTTATTTTACAATAGAGCTTTGAAATTCAATTCAAATAAATTGCCATCATATAAGTACAAGTACTATTATCAGAAGTATGCCTTGTGCCTATCCTTCTTTATGCAATCAATATATAAAAGTTATGTTTGATTCTCTGCTTTCTATGAGTTATTACACAGGCATAGCCTAATTTTTAACATGTGTGCCTGTTGTCCACAATTTATCACATAGTAAAAGATTAAGGGTGGAAGGTTACACAGAACTGTTATTTCACCAGACACTTCTCTTCTTCCCTTCGGCTACAAGGGTTGGGTACCTTTTGACCTTATAATTAAAAATTATTTCTGGGAACTTCTTCAATGTTCTACACAGTACCCAGGTATTCTGTATTAGCAAAGGTTGTTTTAAATGTAAACATTGTATTTCAGTCAGTTTTACTTAAGGTGCATTTTAAGTTTTGTCAAGAAATGAGCAGTGCTAGGACAAATTTTTCAGCCAGGATACTCTTGACATGGTTTTAAACTGTTATTTCTTTTAAAATGAAAGGCTTTATTAAAGTTTAGTGATTGAAATTTGTTCATCCAAGAGATAATATATTTTGCCAGTTCAAAGGAGTCAACACTTTTAAGATTAATTTTATGAGCCTTTGTCCTTTAAGGCTTACCTTTACAGGCTTTAATCATTTTGAAAATGTTTAGTGTATTACTGATGCGGTTCATTTATTTTCTTACTGTTTGCTAAATTAATATAATGCTTTTCACACTTATAGGTTAGATTTTAAATTCTTTCACTCATGTTGTGCACATCATTTGTTGTTTAGCCAATTATAGTTGTGCTTAAAAAATGTGAATTTTTAATATTTTTCTTCCATATTGTAGAGTCACTTTTTCATAGGCAATCTGGGAGGTTTTCTTCCAGTACTTTCCTAAAGTGAGAGCTTGTAGACATTCAGCAGGAGAATGCAGTTTTCAGATTATTGTGACATGGTGCAGTATCACTTATTTTCTCAATTTTTAAATATATAGTATACAAAAAGGATTTTTAATCCATTAATATGTGACTATATAAGCCTTTAGGTAATAACGTTTCCTGCTGAAATACATAATAAAATTAATGTTCAAAAAATACTAACATATGAACAAAAAAAAGATTTTTTACACCACATAAATTACTATAAATTACATAAAGAATAAATTAATTACCCTGCCAAACCTAACTAGATTTTAGAACAAAAGTAATTTTCAGAAATTATTTACTTACACTAACCCACTGATTCCTACAATTTTGCTGGTCCTCACCCTATAGTTTAACATACTGTACATTTTACCCAGGAACTATTTATCATCTTAAAAATTTTACTTTTAATTTTGAGTGATAGGTATGCATTGTTAAGCTTGTTGACCTCCTTTAGGAAAAGCTTATTACTACTGTGGTATAATTTTTAATAGGAGTAACACGTAGCCAAGTTTCTGCCTTTTTCATATATATTATTGGGATAGTGGCCTCATTACTATGTGTGGTTTTATTGTTAGATCAAAGTGATGATGTTAGATGCAGATTTGGAGCTGTCAGTTATTAGCAGATAATTGATCAGATCAGATGTTTGAACTGACATTTTTTGTGTGCAGAAATAGATCCCAAATTGTATTTTCAACAATTTTTTAATAGTGTTTAACCACCTGTTTTAACTACTGAGGCATTACAGGCAGTGGACAGTGATGATACATGAGATGAAATGATAAAATGGAAAAGGGTTTTTTTTTATATAGGAAGTGTTTCAGGCCTAAATTTAGGGTACTTCCCCAGCATTTGGCATTTATGAAGACTGAGAAAAAAAAAAGAAAGAAAGAAAAGAGAGAAAAAAAAGAAAAAAACAGAGTCCGTGCTTTAACAACCTCGGTATATTTTTAATGCGATGTTTATTATAAGAAGTATCATATTAAGGAGTTAGACATTTTTTTATAAGTCAGCACGTGATAAAGTATTTATATGAAGGTTGCCATCAATTGCTATTCAGATCTTTAATTCAGTCCAAGTGTTCTGTTGCTTCCTTTGACTGAATCAGTCCTTCAAGGTTGTAACCATTTACAATCATGTGTGTTCAGGTAAGGATGTAAAGTTCTGGGGTATACATATATTGAAGATTGATCAGGTTAAATTTGGTAGGAGGAAGTCCCAAAAAGGGTGTTTAATAGACAGTAATGGATATATGGAGGCTGGTTACATTGCTCATGAGTTTTTGTGGCCGTAAAGAAAAATCATTAATTATTAAGCCAAAAGTTGTGGTTGAGAGCTAACCTCTGAAATTTATTTGAACTCTTGGATGATCACAAGAATTTTGGATTTGATGTTTAACATAAACAATTCATTAACCTTTGTTGATTAAAAGGATTGATGTAAAATTCTAAATGTGAAAATAAGTTAGAAAGATAGATGTCCATATATATACATAAGCATACATATCTCTGAAAGGTGTGAGCCATTTGTTTGGCAGAGTTTTTTCATTATATTCAAAAATAATATTAATTATTAATGCTAGGACCATTGAGCTGTCAATTTGACCATCATCACTTAATTAAGAGTTTTTGATTTTTCATAAGTTGTTTCACAAATTGTTTAGTCACTGCAACATTTATTTATTTCAGGTTAATTATTGACTTATCGGGATTTAAACTTAAAATTACCATGTCTTCTTCTTGGCAATGACTATTAGCAATAATTTCCTGTGCAATCAGCTGAGTGAAGATCTTGTTGTCCTCCAAGCTTTTGGCCATCTGACTCTGTGGGAGTTCCTGAAGAAGGCCATTGAATTACAATGGCTGAAACTTGGAGGACAATAAGATCTTCACCTGTTTGATTTTCTGTGAAACCATAATTAATAATTGCTTTGTTTTATGCAGTTGCATATGAATCAAGGCAGTATATTGCTAGCATATATGTCTATAAGGATGTTAAAGCCTCTGATTGACAGTACAGATACCAGGGTTTGTGTGTTTGGTGATATCTGGAGGTTCTTGGAGCAGTATGGCATTGGCCTTAACCTCTCACAAATAAATATTGTGGATTTTTAATGATATTCCCATGAATCTTTAGGATCCAGAAAATGCTCCAAACATAGACAAGCATGGTTATAACTCAAAAGAAGACCACCATCTTGCAGTTGTTTTGAGAGAATCAGTTCAGATAATGAAAGTGAAACTTCAATAGGTTTACAATTAAAAATGAATGTAGGAATCCACACAGCGAAACTATTATAATCTTGTTGAATTAAAAATAAAACTTCTAAAATCATGTCAATATATTAAACTCTCTTGACATTTCACATTAAAACTTTTTTATTAAAAAGTAAGTTGAGACTAGTTACGCGAGTCACTTGCTCACATTGTCAACCAATTGACAACTAACGGATCTCTACAAGTAGGATGTATACTTGGCTGTGTGTGCTCTGGTGGTCTGTTGATGAACCTGTACAATATGTTGTCTGCTTCTGGTATATCAACATTGATAAGTCTATGTTCATATTTTTTTATATCAACCTTTTCCCATATACTGAGGTCCTTTGGGCGCTGAACTGCTCTTAGCATTATTATATCCTTTTCTATTTCATGATTTTCATTCCAGAAATGTGCTGCTAAAGCCGATTTTTCTATTTGTTAGTAGCTGATGTTTCTCCAGTGCTCTTTCAATCTAATACCCAAGCTTCTTTTGGTCTTGCTTATATATACTTTATCACACTCCTTACAGTTGATCCTATATATACCTGAACTATCTTCTTTTATCTGCATTCAATTTTGTTTAGATTCAGTAATTTGCCTACACTGTATCTATTTACGGGTGCCAAAGTGATGTTGTATTGTTTGAATATTTTTTTTAAATTTGTGATTGATGTAAGGGTGGTACATGAACTTTTGATAAGTTTTTTTCTTTATATAAATTGCGGAGTGTGGTGATTTGTTTGATTTTCTTTTTTCCTTTGAATATTTTTATTTTTCAATCTATCATTTGTTTACCAAACCCATGAACTTTTGCTGTGTGTATTATATGTGAGTATTCATTCTCTCGTATTCTTCTTTTTAAATGTTTTGAATTATTTATTCATCCAAATAATATAAAAGAGATTCAAAACGGTAATCAACCTATAAATCATACTAATAAATGCTGCTTCTTTGTGAGGTCTGGAGTTGAAACCTTTAGCTTTTATGTAATTATCGGTGTGTGTATCTTTTCTATATATGCCAAATTCTAATTTGTTATTATTTTTTATTATCTTCAAATCTAAGAACGGTAATGTATTATTAGTTTCAATTTCCATAGTAAATTTTATTGTTGTTTCTTGTAAATTTAAGAGTTTGAGAGCATCTTCTATGTATCTGGTTTGCACAATGGCAAAAACATCATCCACATATCTGTACCAGACCTTGAATATATATGGGAAGGCTTTAGTTATGTGCATTTTATAAAAGCTCATAAATAGATCTGCCAAAAACGGAGAGAGAGAACTGCCCATTACTAAACCTGAACTTTGTTCATAAAATTTTCCTTCAAATGTGAAGTAGGCCTGATTTAAACATAATTCCGTGAGCTTGACAAATTCTTGTATATGTGTTTCTGTAATGCTAGTGGATAGTAACATTTTCTTAACAATGTCAGGGTTTTCTTTTTTGGAATACTTGGGAACAGGGCTTTTACATCAAATGATACCATTTTTTCGTCTGTAGACAACTTATGGTCTTTAATTTTATTTATAAGATCTACAGAATTTTTTAGACTTAAGCTGGAAAATCTCGGTAATGTATTAAATTGAATGGTTAACCATTTTGCTAGACAGTAACATGGGGTATTAACATTGTTCAATAGCTTTGTTTGAAAATCCAGAGACTGAAAGTAAATTATTATTACTTTTACCTTCTTCCACTCCTAGCCAAATAATCAATACTGAAGGGAGCACAACACTTCTGGACTATGTTCCAGCACAACCTTTCAGTACAAAGGAAGGCCTAGCTAGAAACTCACTTCCTGAACAAGTGTCAAAATTCTTGGGCTCAGTGAAAATCATAGAGGCATAATAGGGCATTTGGTATTATTAGTATTACATTTTCACATAGGTTTTCTCAGCAAAACATCTTGAAAAAGAGGCAAGATGTATCTAGTGCTAGTGTTACAAGTGCATGCCTGCTAGTTGATAAATCAATGTTGAAGCAAATCAAGAAATGTACATAAACAGAGGCACAATGGGTACTTTGGAGTTGGAGTTTATAATCTTTTGAAGCTTTCCTAAAACTACAAGCTCCTGAGGAACTTTTCCTTTCATTTTATTGTTTAGTGCACTAAATGGAATTTATCTCTTCCCCTTTAAACACCAATGAAGCAAGGATGTATATTTTTTGGGACCTGAGATCTCTATCATTAAAGACCCTTTATCAAAATATTTAAACATATTCCATTAATAAGTGCCCATTTCATGAAATATTTCACTTTTATAATTTACCAACAAACAACTAGTCTGGTAACATCGAATTTGCAGTTAACAACACAGCAGCTAATAAATGAGCTTCTCAAAACTACAGATAGCTTCCAAAAATTTCAATGAAGAAACATGTTGACCAACTGCAGGCTCTTTGAATTTCCCTCCATGAAAAATGAACTCTGAATTTCCCTCCATGAAAAATGAAGTAACACCAACACTTAAAACATAGCTATTGAGATGATAATGATAAACTACTGGTTAGTGACCAACTATTGGCTGTGCCATCCTATATGAAATATAGCAAAGAGCAATGTAATTTATAAGTTATTACTATTTTCCTGCAGCATTATTTGAATTTCTGAAATACTACATATTTACCATCTTCCACTTACCTCATCCCCCCATCTAGAGTCTAGTCCCCAGGCTCCTACCACCAATAGCATGGTGGCCAACATAAAGCAGATATTAGCAATATATTAGCAGATTTTATTTTGAGCCAGTAATTAAACATATTTGGTTCAAAAATGTTGGCTGTAGTAGATACCTCTCCAAATAAATATATAATTAAGGAAAATTTCTTTAACCCAAAACAACAAAACAACCTAACCAATATTCATTATTTTTTAATAATGAATAATATAAATCTAACTTATAGGCTAAATTTTAAGACTGTTTGAAGGGCATGAACTCTTAAGAGTCTAACCCCTTGGTTGGGCTTAAGTTGACGAGTTTCATTTGCAGACTCCTCTGTCTGTGACATTACCTGATGTCCTAACAGATATATTCAGCAATAATAATGGCCAAAATCTGTTTCAAGTAATATAGTACTATCCAGTGGCAGAAATACTACAGACCCCTGTGATAGCTTGGCAAGAAGGAAATTGTTACATGCCTAGGAAAATGGCGATTCTTCAATTAAAAATGACAATTAAAAGACAATATTGAGCGTGAACATTCAAAAAATGGGAAACAATAATCTACAGATCATTTTTGTTTAAAATTTAGCTTAGTCCATTGTAAACCATATCTCTACAAGAAACTTAGTAAACCTTATCTGTACAAGAAATTTAATAATAATTTAATCTTCAATTTTTAAAAGCTTTGGTGCATATTGCTCTACTTATTTTTCATCCATGTTTTGGTAAAACTTCCATATAGGGTCAGAGGAAAAATTAAAGTGTTAAACTTATTTTTAATAACAAGAAAGTTAATAGAAACATTATTAAGAGATGATTTGATTTGGTTTATTTACATACACTCTTTAACATCTAAGGTTATCAGCATCCCATTCAATTCAGGGCGTGAAACGGTCAACAAATTTTGCTCAGAGGCTTATTCTTTCAGACTTTAGGTTCTTTATCGTGCCGTAAATGTATGACATGGGACCCATGGCTTTACTTCCCTTCAAAAGCAAGCCATACTTAGATTTTACACCAAAAAAAAAAAAAATCATTGATCCTGGCCCTTGGGTTTAGAAGGCAAGTATGGTTACCACTACACCACCAGGACCAACTTTTAGGAGATGATGTGACTTGGTTAAAAGCTAATGTGTCAACCACCCTTTTAAAAAGGTGCATTTACTTTTATAGCTGAAATCAATCAAAGGAGGAAATCGCTGTGTAATGTGGTTATATCACCGATGTACTAACAGTAAGATATATACTAGAAACAAGAATGTAAGGGTAATGGTGAATAAGAGGAAATTTTACACACCATGTAAAAAGTTACTTCAAATTAAAGATTACATGCAGACAAAAGTAGCAAATGTAATACAGGGGAATACAACAAACCACCCAGTATTAGACACTGTGTTATTAATACATCTCAGATTTTCAGATAAATGTATATTTTTTATTTAAATACATATTTTAAACACATTTTTATAATTACACAAATTTCTATTTTTTCAGTTATTATAACATATTTTTAATATTTTTGACCAATACGCTAGATCTTTCAGTTTATTGAATTTTTATTTTGTGTTACTTAAATGCGAAAGATCTCATGACTCTACCTCATAAGCGATCTAATCCTAGCAGCTCTATGCTTCTCATCTGATTGCGCTCATAGAAGCTGGGGACTTCCTTGCTTATATAACGATACTGAACCACATGTCTGATTTTCCTCCCCATTCCATAAGATTGGGCCCTGATTCACAAAATACAATGTGGTCTAATACATTACAAGTGAATGGACTTGTTGTTATTAGTAAAATTCTGTTCCACAAAGGTTTCTACCATCCTTGTACTTTACCACTCCTACTTACAAATATAAGTGACTTTTGGTTGTTATGTTCCATAGAAGTATTAGTATTAGTCAGGCAGTGGAAATTTGTATAAATTTTTCTACAAGTGTAGGAATATTGGTAACTTCAAATACTATTAAAAAAGTTATTATCTTTTTAATGATTCTGGGAGCCACTTGACCCAAATGCATTAAGTATAAGTGAAGTAATGATAATGATGAGAAACATATGTATAAAGAATAAATAAATGTTTGTGTATAATAATAAAGATGGGTTAAGTCCAATTTAAAGTTAAGACTACTGATATTGTCATTTCCTGTACCAAGTGCATATTTCAGACCAAGATCTTATTTGATGCATTTTTAAGGTTCTTACTACATGCCAGAAAAATCATTTCTTTTCATTCTCCATTTTCTTTTAAAATAATCTCTTTGACACAATTTTTCTAGTTATTTGCTTATAATGAGGTGATTGTTAAGCAATATAAACAAATAAATAACTATGAATGATCAAATGGATTAATAAAGGGCAATTGGGAAGCTTGATTCCTCTGCCATCTCTTGAGGCTTCTAAATGTAACTGTAAGGGACTGTAGTTTCAAAAGGGGATTATGCTTAAATATCGATAAATGCATAATAAAATATTTAAATTATCATTATATTTATATAACCATGATGCCTTTTAAACATATAATAAAAAAATTTGCTGCACAAGTACTAGTACACTATATGCAAGCATGGTCCCATAGTTAACAGTGGTCAAGCACTGGGACACCACATGGTGGCCCAGAAGTTGACCATGATAATGGTTTTTGTTTATTTATTTTTTATTTTGCTTGCAATGTGGCTTATACTATTTAACAATGGCTACTCCAAGAAAAATTCCTAAATATTCAGAAGATGCCATGGAAAAAGCCATTCTCGCTGTCTGTAAAGGTCAGGTGTGAGATACTGTGCAAAATTGTATGGTGTGCCTCATTCCATATTAATTAAGTAAAGAGGAATGTTCCTGAAATAAAGAAAATGGGAGTTCTGTTTTATCTAAAGAGAACAGAAGCTCTTAGTGTTATTGATAATTGCTAATGCTAAGAAGGGCTTTCAAACTAATATAGCTGCTCACATAGAAACAGTGAATGAAGGGCAAAAGGGAAACCTTTTTAAAGATGGGAAACCAGGAAGAAAATGGTTTTCTCTTTTCATCAAAAGACACTGAGCATGCTGAGGCAATAAATAGAGGGAGGGCTTGTGTGTCTGAGGCAGGAATTAAAACCTAGTTCATGGAATTAAAAAGTCCTTCTTAAAAAATGAAAATCATGGAGATATTCTTGATGGTCCAACTCATATTTTCAATGCTGATGAGTCAGGATTTCTAATATCTCCAAACTCAGGACCTAAGGGTTATAACAACTTGTATGAGAGTGACAAAGAGTTGATTACTATCCTAGTTGTTTCAGGCATATGGAGAAATAGTTCCTTACATAATAGTTTATCCATCTGGTGAAATTGTGAAAAACTTGAATAAAGTATGGACTGGCTACATAACAGGACAGACCTTTTATGACTACATGGCTAATGTATTCATTCAATGGCTGAGGAATAATTAAACTACTTCCAGTATCATTTCTCAGAGATGATTATTGATTTCATCTTACATACAGTGTAAGTACATTATATGCACAAAATGTTTTGTAGCCCTAAAGCAGGCAGTTACACTTTGTGGCTAAATGGAAATGCAAAACCAAGAATAAGAATGTTAACATCAGCACTGTTTGACACAGTTCTAGAAGAAAATGCATCGAAAGAAATAATATACAATGGATTTTGTAAATGTGCAATATATTTATTTAAATTTATATTTTGCATAACAAGCAAATTCCTCTTTCATGTTTAGTGTGCTTTCCCACACTATTAAGACTAAAAATAAAACAGGCCTTGTCCTATTTGAACAGATTAACATATTATTGATTTTAGACTTAATTTGTGTATATGTGTAACTTTCCATAATTTAATTTGTAATTTATGTTCAATGTTTTAAAAAGGGAAAGGCATACAGTATCATTGCTAATTGGGACCCTGGGCCCATTTATTTCATCGTGTAGCACTGGTCTAGTTCAAAACCTGGCCATTCTCTGATTGGAAGTGGTCAATTACTGGTACTGTTGTGTGCTTCATAATAAATTACATGCTTGATCCAGTGTTATAGAATAAATTAGTATTGTAAATGTGTGCACTTGTTCCTTTATGTCTACAGAATTAGAAGATTGCAGTCTGAATACTGAACTAAATTCTGTAATTACTAACCTTTAAAACTCCACTAAATGAGCCACTACTGGTGCAGGCATCCCATCTGAGAAAAAATATAACATCCATTTTGCAGAAATAACAATAATCTGCTCTGTACATTCAAAATCCCTAAGGAGTGGATATAACCTAACTCAAGGTATGGCAATATATAGCAAACAACTGTTCCTCCATCTTGCTCTTATATGATGTGACTTTCTAACTTTTTACTAATACTTTACCAATGTTGCACTTCCTTTGTGGAACAGAAAGTTACAAGATCATATTTTGTAACCAAGGATTTGTACTAATACACTTGTATGTATTAGGCCACACTTTTGTGAAATAATACCCTAGACAAGAAACAGTTGCAGTTTCTTGTATGATAAGAAACAGCCTCTTTAGTGACCACAGTTCTAGTTTCTTCTGCAGGACCTTCAACATTTTCAGTTTATCGTGAAGATTATGTACAGCATTTGGGTAAGGCCCCTTTCTAAGGTAAATAATCCTATGTTAAGGAAGTTTGTCTACAAATATTAAAAAAATGACACTAGTGAAGAATCAACTTCCAATATATCACCAACAAACACTGCAACAGATTCGTTCAATTTGTGAAAATGAAAAAATTTGGGTTAGCTTAGAAAAGATTTCAAGACTCTACTGGCAGGAAAGTTGGGAATGTCATTGTTGAGGTATTAAAAAGTGAACAAGCAATTCTGAAACTAACAGTGACTAGTGCAAACCATGTGACTGTTGCAAGATTATTTAATGAAGCAATGCAAATTTTGTATCCAGGTGGTGTGAAGTACAACAATGTTTTACTATTGTTAACAGATGCTGCTGCATACACAAGGCAGCTCAGGTCTTCTTGCTAGTTATCCTAAAATGATCATGTTACATGCATTGTACATGGTTTACACACAGATTACAAGAAGAAATTAGAAATTTAATGTGAGTATATTGATTTCTATGGAAAAAGAGTGTTCATAAAGTCACCAAGAAGAATCCACATATTCAAAAATAAAATCCTAATATACCTTGTCACCTACCCCAGAATAAATGTGATGGATAACAGCAGTCCAGTATTATGCAGAACATTTTGATGGTTTTCCCTCAAATTAATGAACTGGACACAGATGAAGCAAATTCAATTGGAACATTTCCTTCCGGAAATGTTAAGTGACACAGTGTTAAAAATGACTTGGCACGTGTATCTGCTGACCTGTCTCCTCTGTAGGACAAATGACAAACTTGAAAATGGGGGGATCCTTCCATCAGAAACAGTTCAGCATGTTCATGACATCAAAAAAAAAACTTAACAGTCTTAGTGGATCTACAGCACAAAAAGTGTATCTATAAAATAAATTCAGGCATGTGTTTGAGCTAAATTTCAAATGGCTAGATGGACATCAATAAAAGAATATTAATGTGAGTGAGTGTGAGTGAGTTGTCCTACTATAAATTTGCCAGAATGACATCTTGTAGCATGCAGTGTTTATTTTCCCAGTACATCAGTGTTTTGCAATAATCATCTTTCATTTTTGATGGACAACTTATGGATGGATTTCAATGTGCTTTATAATTTTACAGCCATTAGCGAGGGATAGCATAAATTGCATTGTACAGTATATTGTTTACATTCACATAAACAAATTCAAACATATTTAAATATTTTTACTTTTTTGTCACATATTTTCCAGATTTTAGCACTTAAAAATTTAAGTCCTAGTTATTAATATACCAAAGCTGCAGTTGGCATGTGAAAATATAGTGATGTCAGAAAATAAACTAGATGCATCCATGCTGCATTATTACTTGTTCATTTACTAACAGTTAACAGTATCAATGAAAACAAAATGTCCTGTACTGGGTGCTCATATATCATAGTGTATGAGTAAAGCAGTATTTCTGGGTTTTGGGTCAGTCCTGGTGGTGTAGTGGTTACCATACTTGCCTCCTAAACCCAAGATCGCGGGTTTGAACCCGGCCAGGACCGATGGATTTTTTCGGGCGTAAAAATCTAAGTATGGCTTCCTTCGGAAGGGAAGTAAAGCCGTGGGTCCCATGTCGTACATTTACGGCACGAAAAAGAACCTCAAGCCTGAAAGAGAGGCCTCTGAGCAAAATTTGTCCGCCGTTTCACGCCCTGAGTTGAATGGGTCGCTGATGACCTGAGATGTTACAGAGCGTCCATAAATAAAATCAATCGAAAAAAAAAATCTGGGTTTTGGAGCTGCAAGCTACTAACCTTCCATCCTCAAAATGCAAAAATTGTCTTTTTTTACCATTAAATACAACAATCAAAAAAATGCAATTGGTCCATACACACACACTAACTTAAGCCTAACCTTAAATAAATCTTGAAACCTTCACTCAAATCATATTCATAAGTATATATGCTAAACAAATACAATCGAAAAAATGCCACTAAGAATGAATTCATTCATACATACACATACACACACACACTCACACTATTCCAATTCTGAACTTGAGTAAATCCTAGAAACTGGAGGACCCAGTGCTTAAATTCTTTTCACAACTATAAATTGTTATGACAATTGCTGCATGTCAACATCCATAATACATGTATTTCATCCTGTTAAATTATATATATATATATATATATATATATATATATATATATGTACAAAGTACAATGATAAAGGACGTGTCAATAGTTTCAATGATACAATAAATCTGTCAGAGTACCGTCTACACACCTATTCTAATACAAATTAAAAAAAACCAACACATACATGCGAACATCTTGTCATATCGTAAAATGAATCATGTCAACTCTGAAAAACAAATGTGGAATCGGTCAAACATGAACTGTAGAGGAAAATCTGAAGCTCAGGTACAGATTTGCCCAGTGGTGAAAAATATAAGACATAGCTTAACAACTATTTGGTAAAATTATACAGGTGTAGGCAATTCTTAAAGATACAGGACGAACTATTCAAAATAATTTGCAGTGGTGGGGAAAGCGAAAATGTTGTAACAATGTGTATACTCACTTAACCTATAGCACTTTTGCTCTATGAAGTTAGCACAGTTTAAAACACCCTAACCGTTGCACTTATTGATTGAATTTACTTTCAAATGCTGAAATTCGTGAAATGCTGATAACTGCAGTATAACTTACTACATTCAAACAATATTCAACGCGTAATTTCTACTTAACACCAACTACACTTGCCTAAAGAACATCAGCCAGCAGCCGTTTAAATACGTCAGCGTTTTCATTTCAGTGTTGCCACCCTTGGAAAACTGGAAAACAACAGGAATGCAAAAATGACCCGAATTTCTTAACAAAAAGCCGTACAGATTCAGTTTTCTCCAAAAAGTATTAAAACACAACAGTTTGTACAGAATCTATCTGAAGAATTCTTCCTAAATGTTTGATGCGATAGAGGCCACGAAAATGAACATTTTGTATCAATAAAGTCCAAAAATACTTCATTTTCTAATTTTTTTTTTTTTGAATGATTTATTTATGGATACTCTTTAACAGCTCAGGTCATCAGCATCCCATTCAACTCAGGGCGTGAAACGGCCGACAAATTTTGCTCAGAGGCCTCTCTTTCAGGCTTGAGGTTCTTTATCGCGCCGTAAATGTACGACACGGGACCCACGGCTTTACTTCCCTTCCGAAGGAAGCCATACTTAGGATTTTTACGCCCCGAAAAAATCCATCGGTCCTGGTCGGGTTCGATCCCGCGATCTTGGGTTTAGGAGGCAAGTATGGTAACCACTACACCACCAGGACCGACTTTTTTTTTCTAATTATAGTGGTACAAAGGAGAATATATATCAATAATAATGAATTTCAACTTGAAAGATCACTTTATTTACTTTATATGGTTACCCAGTAACTTTTTAATACAATATCACATTTAAGAAAATGTAATTTACAAACTATAACAACTGTTCGAAATTGCGACTGCTATTGTAGACACAAAGTATAACGCTGCATGATTGAAAGACGAATCCTTCAAAATATCTGTGGTCGGCTAGAAAGATTATCAAAAGCCTGAAAAATTCTGGCAACTAATTCTTCTGTTTCGATGAGTGTTTCATTAATCAACTGATTTAATAATCAACTGAAGTCATATCTAGGGAACGTACCGTCCCGGTAACTGTAAGTGCTCTTTCTATCCAATGATTCGAAAAATGTACATTTAAATAATTTAAACCGAATTGTGAGGATCCATGTTGTGTTTAAAGATCATATGTTTACGAACATTAATCCGAACATCTACGAGTAGCTCCGGAAGAATTCAATCGTGAAGGCATAACACTCACTAGAAAGTTTTGAAGAAATCTAATCCAAATATTTACAGAAAACTTCCAGTTCCATTGTTTCCGGAGATTCTCCACAGTTTTAACATTAATTTCACTTCAAATGCTATGAGTATAAAAAAGCCATCTTTTGAAAAGCATTCCTAATTTGCCCATAATATGCGTCTAGCAAAACCAAGCTGATTGTTAGTAGTATGTAAATATCATTTATCAAATTTTGGTCTGTTAGAACAATCATCTGGGATTAATGTTTAAAAATTTAGGAAATGAAATGAATGCTATTCATGCCCACGGGAGGTCGTTAAGGTGCGGACTCGTGAGCGGGATGTCTGGGGTTCAAGACCTCCTCCCTGACTGAGGTTTTTTCCAGGTTTGCCTCGGTCCTCATAAATGACAAATGTCGGGGAGGTACTCTAAGTTGGCCTGGAACGTTTCTCTCTTTAAAAAATATCAATTTCCAATTTATCATTTCATCTCATGTATCATCAGTGTCCACCGCTTTTGATGCCTCAGTAGTTAAAATGGACGATAAACACTATTCAATTATACTCACTTAAGACTCTCCATACACACATGTAACTGGTATTCGCTGGACAACTCCAGTGTTAATTCCTGGATTATTTTCAAACCTCTTCAAAATATAATTTTCTCACAGTTCGGTTTGCTCCTAAATATACTTTGTTTACCTAAAACTGGCCACCATCTCGAAGATGTTGATCCAGTATTGTAAATATTGTATGGCTAGGAATATGGCGCTGAGAGTATTACTCCTCATAGATTCACTTTGCCAAGTTAGCATTGCCGTAAGCTGATCCAAATAACTTAAGCATGTCTTCAAACTCATGTGTATACCGATGCATTTTAAAACAATGAAATGAAATAAACTGATCTCGCAGAAGATATTTTGTGACATATAACAAAAAACTAACTTCAGTTGTTTATTGTTTCCATGGTAACAAGAATAGCTGAAACATAAGTGCAGCCATAAGGTGAGTGACGAGTCTTGTCCTTAATATTGAAAGCGAAACATTTTCGGGCACTACTTAATTACGATTAAATTTTTATTTCCACGTCTTCTATCACATCATAAAACTAGGAAAGTTATTTTGATGCACCTGTACAATATATACAACTCTAATGAGTATATATAAAAGTAACACCCATTAATTAAAAATAAAAATAACAAGAATCAATGCCTAACTTATTAGTGCGAAAGAGCATGCAAAACAGTGTCACTCACCATAATTTATACATCAAAAGTGAAGGAGTCTTAGCACCTATCCAAAGATTGGTGTTGTCATTGTTATGATGAAAGAGATGGAACTGTATTATATACATTAATGCTTCATCATGCAGCGTAGCCCCTTAGTGGGAAAGACTTTGTCGCATATCATTTTGTTTTTACGTGCTTAGGGAAATAGTATAAAGTTGATTTTGTGTTTTACATTAATTAAATTAATTTTGCTGAAAACATGTCCACACTCAGCATTCGAATGTAGAAAACTTAAGGCTAAGAAAGCAACCTGAGATAAGTTACTGAAAGAAAAGCCACCAGATCATCGCCACTGTCTTTCAATTTCAGTAATCGACCCCAAAACTGATAAACTTTGTTTGGAACATGTGTGACCAGGCAAACGTCCACTTTCGCCATTTATAATCAATATCTTGCTTTTATGTCCCCATTATTTCCATTTTCGGGCACAATTATCGAATTTGTGTATCGAGATATATCAAAAGTGGGTTCATATACTACGCTCCTAGTCCTTAATAGCGTTTTTCGGCGTGAGGAGAGAAAGTGTCAGCAAAGTTGTGCCTTATTTTCAGTTCCATTTACCCCCCCCCCCCCCCCAAGTCTGTATCCTTAATAGAAATATTTGACGTGGCCTGTTTCGCAGTTCAGCAATTTGTAATAATTTTAGCACATTCACTCCTAAATACATTTCAGAGTCTTTAATGAGATTTTAATTTTTACATGGGTCAATTTCAGTCAATTTAATGTTCATTAGGAATGATCTATCCAAATAAGCAGAGTACCACGTATTTTTAGGAAGTTGCCATTTTATCATGAAGCTCAGTTCGTTTTAGTTTAGTTGGCACAATTTTGCTGCTCTGAGAGTGGGTACCTACTAATTGATTGCTGTGAATTTCGGTAAAACTCAAAGTAAAAATTAACTAAGGAAGAGATAATTTATTTAGTTATGAATTTCTTCGATAGATTTAATATCTGCTTTCATCCAAATATTTTGAATCAAAATATCTCAGAGCGTTCCATGCTCAACAAAAGTCTAACTCCAACTGCACGTATGATAACCGTATCTTTGGGATAGGTAAGAATTTTGTGCACGTGTTACTCAATAGAGGCCTGAAGTTCAGGCTATTGGACCTACCTTTTCGCAATGGCAACAAAAAATTATAAATGTCAGATCCTCACAACGCCTTGGAAGACAATTGGCGGCTTCATTTGAGCACAGGTGGAATGAATGGCAGACCTTGAAGCAAGCCATCAGGAATATTTTGGCCGCACCTTGCGACCGTAGGCAGAAAATCCAATAAGGTTTTCCAAGGGAATGTTGGAGTAGAGAGTTAATTATGCTCGGAAATAAAAATGTCATTTGTAGCACCTTCATTGTTTTTATCAGGTGTTGCTAAGATTCGAAATTTTGCTTTCTTTTCTACCACACAGTCCATGTATCGGTGCATTCATGGGTAATAAGTTGAGTTTTATTGGTAGCTTTTCCTTATCATATATTTACCAATAGTTGTACATTTAGCCCGATTCATTTTATTGTTTGTACTATTTTAAGGAAAGGGGGAGGGAACATATTTTAGCACGCACTGTAAATGTTGTAAAACTTTAAATTGTATATTATATTTTAATTTTCGCCTTATGAGCTATCTGTAGATTATTCGTTCTATATTAGCTTTGTCGAAAAAGCCTTCAAATTGTTTTGACAGCATCCCTATTTCTTTCATGTTTCTAAAATCCTTTGCATTGTTAATTAGTTAATGTCACATTACACACCTCTTACTTTGCTCGTTCACCAATCTTTGAAGCCGAGTGCAACCAATTCATATACTTCTCTATACTTTCCCACGATTGTTTGCACATTTTCTTCTACGACTTTTATGAGTATCTTTTCTTATTCTAGGTGTCGAAAGATACGCTAAAATATCGGAATCAGATTCAAATCCCAATTTTACTTCAATTTTCACAAAAAGTAAACAAACATCATATAAATATCAATTAAGACACAACGCATCTTGCGCAGATATTACCAATTGCAACTCGACAAAAAAGAAAGAAAGAAAGAAAGAAAGAAAGAAAGAAAGAAAGAAAGGAAAAGAAGGAAAGGGAAGGAAAGGAAAGGAAAGAAAAGAAAAAGAAAGAAAGAAAGAAGAAAGAAAGAAAGAAAGAAATAAAGAAAGAAAGAAAGAAAGAAAGAAAGAAAGAAAGAAAGAAAGAAAGAAAGAAAGAACATATGTATGCAAGCTAACAAGCCAGGCACAAGTTTGATAGATGTAAACTGCGCAGTATACATCGTACATAATTGTGTATGGGTATGGGTGTTAACATAATTATACAATATACAGTATACAGAGTGTTTCAGAAATAATTTTACAAACTTGGGGGGGGGGGTTCCTCACACGCACACGCAAAAAAAATCGTATAAACATATGTCCAGAAATTAATAATTTTGTGAGTTATTAATGAAAGTTTACTTAAAGGCATTTCAAGGCACAATTTAATAACTTAAGTTCATGACCGAAAATAAAATTATATTTGTTAAGCAATCGATTCAAGTATTTTTATTGTTGATTTATTTTATTTACGGACGATCTTTAACAACTCAGGTCATCAGCGTCCCATTCAATTCGGTTCAATCCCGGCCAGGGTCGATGAACTTTTTTGGACATAAAAATCTTTATTATGGCTTCCTTCGGAAGGGAAGTAAAGCAATGGGTTCCATGTCGTATATTTACGGCACGTAAAAGTACCTCAAGTCTGAAAGAAGAGGCTTCTGAGAAAAATTTACCGGCGTTTCACCTGCGATCTTGGGTTTACAAGGAAAGTATGATTACCACTACACCACCAGGACAGAGATACAAGTCTGCTGATGCAATTGGCGTATCAACATTGCATACTTAAATGACAAAATATTATTCGAAAAATGCTGCAATACCACTTTGAAGGTTTGGCATTTATGTGATCTGGTAATAAGCCTGTTGAAGATGTGAAAGAAAAAGTCACTTCAACTCTGGTTTAAATTTTCATTAATAACTGAAAAAAATTACGGATTTCTGGACATATAAACATATGGATATATTTTCTTTTTTGGTAAACTTTCATTAATAACTAAAAAAATTAGGGATTTCCTGATATGTTTATATGGACTGTTTTTTCTTGTTTTGGTGTGAGGAACCCGCCACCAAAGTTTGTAAAAGTATTTTTGAAACATTCTGTATATTGTTAGAATTGTGAAATTAAGAAATTTTGTGACTTTGTTAACAGAAATTATTAAAAATCACTAAGAAAAGTAAAAACAGTCTATGAATCTCTTTTTCGGTGGCAAGATAAGTGCTCCAATGTCATTAATAATAATAATAATAATAATAATAATAATAATAATAATATTGATGCTATTATCATCATCATTGTTATTACTATGACTATTTTTTTTTAAGGTGCACGTTCTGAAGAATGGCCCTTATTCATCCATTTGCAGAACTAAACCTTTCATGAAAATATGCTCAAGATAGATAACAAAATGTTAATTTGCGTAAAGTGTACAGACATTTAAACACTCTAAAAACTGTAATTGGTAGAAAGAAATAAGGAAAAGGAAGGAAAAAGAATTACTGCCCCTTAATGTAAGAAGTAGGCTGAAAAATTACAAGGAAATGAATATTTTAGTGGTATTTATTGTTTCAAAGAGTCTGCTGTGTCCTGTTCCCTAATCCCCATGCATTGAATATTTACATCAATGGATTCATAATCAGCAGGTTGAAGAAATAAAAAAATTCTTGATTGCATACTGCTTAAACGTCAGAAATTGAACTACCTTTGGGTAAGAAATATGATATATTGTACATAAACGGCAGAGATCTGTTTGATGAAGTAAGTTGTATTAAAAATTACACCTATGGGGGAAAAAAAAAACTTGAAAAATTGCAACAAGTGAACATGTCAATTGACAGAAATAGGACACAAACTTTCAAAAATAATAACAATAAAAAAAAATACATATTTCATACAAATTTGCTCTTAATCGTTTAATTCTGCCCTTGTTGCCACAAACCAATACTCAAACAAAAACGGTGTTTTCTTTCATGACAACTTGTGCATCATGAAATAATCACAATTGAACTAGAAACAGTGACAGCTCTCCTGATAACAGTGTGTAATTATGATATAAGTATTTTTGGATCACAAATAAATCACAAATAAACTAGAAACAGTGAAACCTCTGCTAATAACAAACTATAATTATGATATGATGATTTTTTAATCATAAACAAATCACAAATGAACTAGATACAGTGAAAATTTTACTAATAACAATGTGTAATTATGATATGATGCTTTTTGGATCCTAAAACGCACTCCTTATTGAGAGGTTGATATGATCTTAAATGTAGTGCAGATAGGAAATTTAAAACATTTTTAAAGAAATATCTTTTGCAGAAAAACTTTTGCTTCAATCTTTGTAGAGATAGTTGCCAAGATTGTGTGCAATATCTCTTTATGATCCAGAGATTAAGTTTCATGGAACAATTTTATATAAGGATGCTAAAAAAGAATACCAATACATGTCAATAGAGCATGTCTCAATGGTCTCAACAAAGAATTAATGAAAAAAATTTTGCTAAATATAAAATAATTTAAGTCATCATGAAAACATGCACACTTATGAAAATGGATGAAAATATCAAATACAAGAAATTACCACCCATAAGAGTATAAAAAATTGTGAAAATATTTAAAAGGTATAATATTATGTTGGTTCACCAGAATAAATTTAGCATTAAACTAGTTAGATATATATAGGGAACACAAAGAGTAATTTATAAATTCAAACCAAGGAACATTTAAAAAATATATTAATAATAAACAAATGTAAAAATTAACATTTTCAGCACATCTCTTGTTGTGACATTACAAAAAGCCGACATTATTAAAGACTGTGAAGAGTCCAGCAGAGCTAGTGACATGGAAAAAATGTTATTCTAAAATATAACCACATCATCATGCTACCACTGGACTGTTTAAGTGAACTTATCCTGGCATTGCCAGAGGATGTCAGTCGATCTACAGCTGAGGATAGAAGTGCATAATCTTGAAATATGTTCTGCGTTTTAAACACATAGGTGAAATTATAAACTGAATAGACGAGACACAGTTATGCTCTTACTATATAAATGACTGCTAATCTCATTAATGAATGACATAATGCTTCACTGCCAAGTTGCATGTAACATCTTCATTAGTTTGTAAATAAAATGTGTATTTCTTTATAAATTGTACCCTTTATAATATATATACATATAAAAGGAATACCAATTTTTTTAAAAAGAGGTTTACATAAACATAGTTTCTTCTCATCACATATTATTCAAATAGCTTTTTTGTTTAATAACTGTTACATTTTGCCTCTGGTGAATTACTCCAAAATGTTACACCATATTTTATTATGGAGTGTATATGGGCACAATAAATTTTTTAGTTATTTGGGAGGTTAGTTTTGTGTTCTAGAATTATTAAGGAATATATTATGTTTTTGCTTAATATACTCAAAAGATTTATAGAATGTGGTTTCCATTTTAAATTACCCTATATACTTATACCTATAAAATTTGCTTCTATTTTGTTTGAAATTATTTAATCTTCTGCTTTTACTATGGGAATATTGGCATATATGTTTTGTGTAATATGAAAATTTAGACAAATTATTTTATTTGTATTTAGTACCAGATTATTATTTCTAACCTATGACAGCAGATTATTACTATTTCTCTTTAATGAGATATTTAATGATGTCATTCTTTGCTGCTAATAGCAGATATAGTATCATCACAAGCAATACTATATTGTGGGGTTGAATACTGTTGCTTATAGCATTTATATACCAAATAGATCACTCTGATACTAAAAATTTTATATCAAGCAGATTTGAATCGATTTTTAATAAAAATTTATATTATGATTCATATGAGGTTTCTCTATTCTATTTATTATCAATTTGTGAGATACCTATACCAGTAATAAGTTCTGTACCTCTGATGCTACAGTTGAATAACTTCCCTAATAAATTTTTATGATCTACAGTATCAAATGCTTTTTAAATTTTGAATATTCCTTAAATCTTATCTTTATTCTTTAGGGCAGTTAAAACACTTTAATGAGTATAATGCAATTAGTTTAAAAGCATGTTGCAAATCAGAAATGATGTTATTTTTTCCTATAAATGAAAGCAATTTTTTATATTATTTTCTTGAAAGCTGATGGTACAGAAGTGAGGCAGCAATTAGAACAATCAGCTTTTTCTTCTTTTTTAATGTAGGCGTATAACTTTAGAGGAACTTGGCACACTTTAATACAATTATATCAGGTATGTCATCAATATCTGCAGAGTATTTATTACTTGGTTTCTTTATTATAAAAGCATTTCCTCATGAGTTGCTTCAAATAAGTACATTGAATTTACATTACTGGTAGTATGCGGACAAAGCCCTGATGATGATAATAATAATAATAATAATAATAATAATAATAATAATAATAATAATAATAATAATATAAATTTATTGCAGACCACAGACTGTATACTTTAGTTTCAGTCATTGTCAAAAAAGTATTTTTTTAATACAAAATGCAATTCTAAAACAAATAATTTCATACAAAGAAAAAAAATTATTTCATATAACAATATATTTTTTTTTATTAGATTTATTTACGGCAGCCTGGTGTCAGCCTCACATGATCCCAGAGATGCTCCCATAAGCACAAAATGCCAGTGTATAGCAAGGCTCAAGTACTGAAGTATCTATCCCATAAATTACAATCCAAACCAACGAATACAATAGTGTAAACTGAAATGTAATACAACCAATTTACTAATAATAATCCTGTACATAATATTATAACATTATCTATTTTTGGTACAAATTAGTTGCAATGAAACCAACTTTCCAACAACTTTTGATGATACAGTATCTGTCCTACCAGTGAGGAGAAAATAAGAGATTATGATCAAAAAGCTTCTTAAAAGAAATGCATTTTTTGAATAAGAATCAGAGTTTTGAAAAACAAATGGTTAAATAAATCATATATTAAGTCACTTCTCAATGTCTGAATGAATCAGTAGGCTAGAAAGTAATAGAACTAGACCATGATCAGAAAATTTAATTAAAATTGGTTCTCATTAAGATTAGTTGTGGGCAGAGAAGGTTATTATTTTGTTAATAAGATTGTAACTCAGCACCTTCACACAGGACATTAAGCAATCACATCCATGGTTTCAAATTACTGTATGAAATTTTTCATGTTATTTTAATTGTTGATAAGTTTTTTTCTTCTGTTTTTTAATTTGTTTAATACCCATTTTAACTTCTGCAACATCATAGGTGGTTGGTACTGATGATACATGAGATGAAATGGTAAATTGAGAAAGGATTTTTTTTTTAAAGGAAGGAAGCATTCCAGGCCTAAGTTTTAGGGTACCTCCCCAGCATTTGCTATTTATGAGGAAAACCTGGAAAAAAACTCAGAGAGAATGGTCCTGGTGGGAATCAAAACCCAGACCTCCTGCTCAAGAGTCCATGCCTTAATGACCTTGGCCTCCCATGGGAGTACAAATGAAGATGTAATGACAGACTTTCAAAGAAATTGTGCTCTAATAATTGATTGAATGGAAATATGTATAAACATAGAATATGATAACCATGGCAGCTCATATGAGCAAGCACCAAAGATTTAATTCTTAAATATTGATTTAGCAGCATATATAGGCTTGCATATGTGTGCTGTCATGGAAGGAATGAATGAAAGTCTTTGGTGTGCATTAGGAATTTCAGTTATACTTTTGAAAGAAGTGTCTTTTCAATATAACAGCATGGAGAACTATGTTATGTCATGTATTCAGCTAGTTAAAACTGGCAGTTGGTCATTTTTCAATTTGAGCAAATTAAGAAGAATTATCCTCTACTATAATTTGGAATCTGGACTAGCTCAGGAAAATGGTCTACAATCTTTCTATCATTCTTGGAAAGCTTTAAAAATCCATCTCATTTTCAAAAGATGTACTGGTCTTGCTTTGAGATATTTGTCTTTAAAATTTGCTGGTGTCTTAAAAACAACCATAGTTCATTTAAGAACATTAAAAAAATTATAAGAATTTTTTAAAAATTCTGTTGAAACTCACACAGTGAAGCTTGTTAAATGTAAATTCTATATAATCTGTCCTCTAACACAGTCTTATGCTTCATATACTTTTAAATATGGTGGGACCGGTTTCAAAGAGATATTCTCTCCATCTTCAACGAGCTTGACGTCTTTTATAAGATCTATCAAGTTCAAGTTGCACAGATATTACAGAGAAACAAACGTTCTTGACTATAATAATATCCTACACATAGCTGCTGCTTAAGTGAATGCTATGTTTAATTAATGGAATTTATGACATTAGTACTCATTTTATTTTTATAAAAACTGGGAAAAGGATCCCAAAAATTTATGTAAAATAACTGACTTTTCAGATTTTGGAGGTTTAACACTAGGATGTCTGAGGGGCAAATTGGACCCTTTAGGAATTTGTCACATTTATTTCTTTTAAACAGAACTTGGTTAAGTTTAATATTTAATGTATGCTGCTAGCCATTAAAATTGCAACACCTATAAAAGACACTTTAAATAAATTCCCTATTTTCTCAGAAAGAACAAGTATGGTTCACCAAAAATTTGGCAGCAATACCAGTAAATGTCTGTATTTGATTGAGGGAGAATTTTGGCATACTGAGAGTGAAGAATGTCATTCCGAGAAACTGTTGCTAATGTATGACGAAATACACCCATAGCAAAATGAATATCAAATTAATGGATTAAAGTAGGATGAACACACAGATGTTAAGGATTCCATTGGCTATGTCAAATAACCAAATGAGAAGACATACATCATTTACAGATGCAGAATGTATTGGAAAATTTAATAATGGCCAGGTGTATTTTCATAATGACCAAGTTCTGGGAATATTAAGAGAGGAAATATAAGGAGCACTAACTACAATAACTGAAGGTCCAGTTTGACCCTAATGCATCTTTTACTCATGTTGCAAAAATGTTATCTAATTATTAATATAACACTAAACACTTATAAATATTTTTGTGATCCAAAAAGCAACAATGAAGGATTCACATTATTGGTGTCAAACAGCTTCACAATGTCACATATAACAAACCTATCTGTACTTTTTAGGGCCATTAATGTTAGTGGTTTACAAAATTTATACTAACAGAAAGTTAGTAGTTCCTATATGAAGTATGGGCTCATATGAGATGATCATATTTTGCAGGAGCTTATATTCACAAAAGTCAATCAACTGCATGTTTATGCTTTCTAGGTTGGAACCATCTGCCATTATGTAATTGCCCCTATGCATGATTATTTTATATATTCAAAACTCTGAACTACAGCCCATGTTAATGATTTTCAAATCTGGAAAGGAAATCATGTCAACAAACTGGTTACCACACCCATGAATCAATCAGAATATCACCCTAAATAGTCCTATAATACAAAACTGAAGAAAACAAAGGATAAGGCAGGAAGATAGTGACAAGAAAATTCACACATTAAAAAAGAAAACAGAATTTAAACAAATAACAATATCGATAGCTGAAAAGGAAGCAACCAGTTACAAACATTTCTCTTATAATCTTTGAGCCACCAGAAATTTTCAGAATATTTTTAAAAACCTTACATTGACCTCCAATAAAAAATTTCAGCCTAAATAAATTTAATTTTGGGGACATGGGCAAAATGCCAATTGAGAAGAAACAGACATTTATAGAATCAATTGCTTGGATTAAAAAAAAAGCCAAGAAAAGTATCTGAGTTAAGTTTAAGAAACTAAAATATAACCAGATGGAGACATCAGCAGTTGCTCATTATTTTTTAAATAAAAGCTGTAATATAGAGGAGAAAATTATACTGAAAAAATTTCTTGAAAAGCTATCAAATCAGGAGAGAAGAGATAATATTTTCATTAAAATATCAGAATATCATTAATGAACTATGAGATATCACGGAGGACAGGGCGATTCAGAAGTTTATCAAGTATTTACTTTAGGCACACCAACAATGTAATCCATTATGTTGGAGGCCCAATAGTTGACTTTGAGTTGATGATGTGTGCATAGCCTGTAAAACGTGTTCAGAAGCTTTTATTTGTAAGCAGACCGCAAGAGTATAATATTGATTTACTTATGTTCTTAATTATCAAATTGACTCACTAGATAATTAAGAACATAATAGTCACTTTACTGTATTGGTTCCAACATGAAATTAAATGTTATATTTAATTGATTCACTTGTTAAATTATTAACTTATAACTGGTCTATTATGATTGTTCCCAAACTAACTAAATTTTCAATTGAAACAAACATGTAATAAATTTTAAGATAACTTAACATATACATGCCACGATATATTTCTTAACTTTAATAATAAATAGAAAACCCAAGTTGAAACTTTTTATTCAAAATAACCATCCAGTATTATGTGTTAAATACAATGAGCAGAATATGCAATATATCCATAGTCTGACCATGTATCATGCAAATTTTAATTAAAAACTAAGGTACATATGTGGTAATTTGCTGGTGAGGGACCTGTTACACCAAAACACACATGTCTTAAATAAAAGAATACTAAGAACTATGGATAAAGCTAACACCAGAGTTCTTGCAAGCACTTATATAAACAATTTTGAATAATCTCACTCCCAGTCTTATATATGTTGAATTGTTGATATTTATATTGAGGATGATGGATATGAATATTCTAGAGAGCAATTGCTATTACCAAAATTTGGATGGAATAAAAGGAATATACCACTGTCATCAACCTGACAATACCACTATGAAATAGAGAGGGCAACACATTTTGCATTTCTTCTAACTTATCCCTCATTCATTAAAGGTAACCATCCATCACATGGCAGGCATATATGGAGTTCTATGATGGCTAAAAACCACCACCACTACCTTGTTTTCTTGAGTGTGCATAACAGTAAAGGTCCAGATGATAAGAAATAAAAGAATGCTCTGCCTTAATCTTAAATGTTTGTCAATCAAAATAAGATAAGATTAGAGTCTCCCTTACAATTTCCTTCTCTACCAAGACTTAATGTACCTCTAATGCAGAGTGAATGTTGCAGGAACTGAAAAACCAAAATATAAAGGTAATGTTAAAATTCTTCAGATTATGTACATTTTATTAATATTATAATTTCTCTGTAGTACAATATATAAGTGCTAAAGATTTCTTGTCTTTCTTTTCATTCTCATCTTTTGGTTGCAAAATTGCCATAATTTAGTATTAATATTCTAAATGGTTCTGTTTCTTGTAAACATGTTCTGCAATCTCATGTAAATAAAAATGATATAATGAATATTAATGTGATTATAATGGGAATTTAGGCAGAATTTTTTCAGGCACAGATCATCAACATGAGTGATCAAGTTTACCACAGCAGTAACAACTGCATTTATGTATTAGTTAGAATTAGGAAGCAACAATGGATTTGATTAACATAGACTGTAAAATACAAATGTTTTGTATTTTCCAAACACTAGAAAAATGTCAATTTCACACATTCTCACAAAAATATATCTACAATCAATCTTAAGGACTTTCTTATACATTTCCTTTTTCATATTTTAATATCATTTATGACAGTAGCATTCTTCTTGGTTTTCCTGAAAGTTAATTTATAATTTTCTCTACTCAAAATACCTTTAGTTTAAAGAGTAATACATTGCCATATGATATTTAGTAATTCTCCAGCAATGTCACTTTTCATATAGATTCATTACAGATGCGGCAGAAACTGTGAATATTTCCTGTTTCTCATACTATTAAGAATATCCAATGATGGCTTAAAAAATAAAGCGTTAATTACAGAGATACAGCAATGTTATTTTCCTCAGTGAATTCAGATACTTCATTTTCATCAAGCAATTCATATCAATAATAATAAGCAACTGAATAATTCTAATATAGTTCCAGGCAAAAAGGTCATCAAGGCTTGTCCCATATTATAACACTGGTGTCTTTACAAATATACAAAAGAATGTGTCCATTCAAGCTCTCTGGAGAGATAGTATTTCTTAGGTATGTTTTCTAAATATTTTAATGAAGAAAACAAATGTTCAGGAGATGCAGCTGTGACAGGTAAAATAGCAGTTACCTTTAGCTTTCTAAGAACATTGCAAAAAATATCATATTTCACATATTCAAAGCAGCAACAAAATATACTTAACCAGGAGTTTCATTCTTGCACTTGGGAATTATGTTATAATTAAACCTTGAATTTTCAGGCAAATGCCTATTTAGTTCTTGTAGAAAAATGTGCAAAATTATTGTAGATGTTTGCAATTTATCAAAAATTATTCTCATTAGGAATGGTTTTATAGTACCTAAAATAGAAGTCAGTGCTTATTTCTGCCTTTTTGTGCCTAAAACTGCCTAAACAAGTCATTTTTAAGAAATAATATACTTATAATAATATGGTTATTAAATTTGTCTCATGTCAGAAACAACACACATTGTTCTTCAAAGTCTACATACAAATTCATGTCAACAACGAAAATCTAACCATTCATAGCTGCACTAACAACTGACAGACTTCTGATTAATTATAAGAACTGAATCTTTTGGGCTGTAAGGCCCTGGTCCAATCAGATCCTTCTCCTTCATCTTCCTGGATGTTTCATCCATGACTGTGGTGGACATCTTCAGTGATGTGGTCGCTGTAATCTTCTTGAAGACAAGGCAGTGATTGACTCGTTGTTGTAAATGATAGCATTAAATGTGGTAGGGGGACTCTGATTGGTTCACTTGGTTCAGGGGGTTGGATCTAGCCTGAATCACACCCCTACCATATATAATATCTTAAATTTCAACACTGAGTTAGTTGCTGCCTCATCTTCAAGAAGATTACAGCAATTACACCACTGAAGATGTCCACCACAGTCATGGACTAAACATCTGGGAAGATGAAGGGGAAGAATCCCATTGAACCATGGCCTACAGCCTGGAAGACTCAGTTCATATAATTGACACCAGCCATGAAAACCTATGTTCTTCAGATTGATGTTTTAACTACTATCCATGTTGAATGCTGCAGTAACAATGTGTAATACATTTAATTTCTAGTTGTCTCCTCTGTGTGTGGTTTGGTGTTCATGTGCTGTATAGTGTCAGTTGTATTGCATAGCAGTGTGAAGAGAAACAATATCAAAATAAACACAAGTATTCAAAAGCTTCTTTAATTTATTCCTGGCTGTTAACTTATAATAATCTTATTCAAAATGAGAAAATAATTTTTAGTTGTTTATGCAACAAAAGAGGTAAGAATTAGACCTTTTTTTTTTTCATGGTAGGCAAGCCAGTAACTAATTTTTAAGAATTGTAAAATCTCAGACCTTTTCTTTTTTGAAACAATGTCAAAATACAAGTATTTGAAAGTTTCTTTAATTTATTCCTGGCTGGTAAATTAAAATGATCTTATTTATGACGAGAAAACAATTTTTTGTCATTTATGCAACAAACAGGTAAGAAGTGGACATTTTCTTTTATTAGGTAGCAAGCCTGTAACTAATTTTTAAGAAATGTAAAATCACCTACATGTTCTTCTTTGGAATTCTAAAAATTTAATAAATACAAATATAATAGTCGCTAAACTCTAATACACACCTTCCCCTCCACATCTTGGAGTAGCAACCAGAAGCTCTATAAAGTCAATGGTCAGGCCATTATAAACAAAAGTTTACAATTCTTATTTCCTGGTGTTGAAGAAAGTAAAGTTCTTCTTAATCTTATTTTGATTTAAAGTAAAACACTAAAAATCATGTCGTCACATTAAAACTCTCTTTAAGTTTCACAAACACACTTATAAAAGTAATTTTGGTACATGTTTCGTGAGGTACATTCCTCACATTGTCAACCAAAACGACGACTGAGGAGCCAATTTCAGCAAAGTATGTATGTTACTATGCTTGCTCTGGTGGTCTGTTAATGAACTTAAACAATATGTTGTCTGCTTCCGGTATATCAAAATTCATAAGTTTGTATTCATATTTTTTATGTAAATTTTTTCCCATATATTAAGTTCTTTCGGATGTTGAATTGTTTTTAGTAATGTTATGACCTTCTCTATTTCATGATTCTCATTCCAAAAATGTGCAGCCACTGCTGATTTTTCTACTTGCTTGTGTCTAATATTTCTCCAAAGTTCTTCTTCTTCTCTGCACAGACACTGCTTCATATATGATTTCAGCCTCTTCTCTTCTGAAAACATTCTACCCAAACGTTATACACATCACTTGTTTGAGCCATGCCTTTCACCAGATCTCAGAAACCATAAGGAATAAATTTCCTTCAGTCAATACCCTGATCTCTGATATAGAAAACTTTCTTCAAAGCTTCACTCTGCATTGTATTCTTTTCCAGAAACTAGTCTTCCTTCTATTTTAAAATGCTGGGGCATTTAGATAGAAGCAGCTCTATATTATGCAAAACATTGGATGACATTACTGCTATGGTGAAAGAGCTTCCTACTTAGAGTACAGTTTATGTTTTACCTGCAAAGGAACATGAAAAATTCAACATTGAAGTAAGATCTTGTTTACATACAGGCAAATTTTTCATTCTCACCCTAAGAATAGCTAAGCTGAAACCCTTTGTTAGATCTGGTGTCAGAGGTGCAAGAAGCTGAAGTGAAAATTAGTGATGCTAAGGCAGAAGTTCTGTACAAAGTAAGGTGCAAGTGGAAGGGTGTGATGAGTAAAAAATCCTTCATATACTGTAATGGGTCATGTAGCAAATGTTTAGGTTGGGGAAGTTGAAGAAATTACAGAAGGAGTGGGCATGAAAAATGTAGCAAAATATAAGTTTGTTCCTATAACATCTGTGTCAACGGAAAGGTCATTTTCAGCCTTGAAAAGACATAGCCTAACTTGAAAATTTGGAGAAAATATTGATAATATATTGTGCTGCAAATTATAAAACAAATAATGAGGGATGCTCATAGTCATACTCACAAAAATACTTACTTTCCTGCATAATTTAAAAAAGCAGGACCTAATTTAATGTAGCCCATTTTGGATGCCAAAAACATACACATTTTCTAGCATAAAATTAAAAAATACTGCCTAATTAAATCATTTTTTAATCCATTTTAGGGGCCTAAAACATCATGCCTAAAGTTCTGAGGTCTAGTTATTACATATCCTAATAGAATACCCAGTAACTCAAAAACAGTTCTTGACCAAATTATAAATAATGCAAATTGTAAATAAACTATACAGATAAAAAACACAGAATTTAGTGAATCATGAAGTACAAACAATCCAAATTGATACTATTATTCCCTAAAGTTCATTTCAACAAAAATCATTAAAGAGAATTTATAATGCTAAAAATATTTTATACATGAATCCCTTGCTTGGTAGAGAAACTTGGCATGATATGTATAGCATAACTGATACAAATGAGAAATTTTGTTGTAAATGATTAAGATGATTGTATGATTGAGTTAAACTACACACTCTTATTGGCTCCACTTACTTGTTTAAATGCAGCTGACAATTATCTGGTGATGCAGACTATTAGTTAATCATCAACTACATTTTAAGTGGAGTCAATAAGAATGTGTAGTTCAACTCAATCGCACAATGATTTTAATTATAAGATTAGCTTCATTGTACAAGTTCCAATTAACATTTCATAATTGTAATTAATTTAATGTTTAGTTTCAATATAGATTTTCATTTGAAAATAGTGAAAATAAGTACTAGAATAATAACAAATACAGTGGGAAAAAGGACTTTGTTTGAGTAATAAAGATGATTGTGTAAAATAACAAGGAATTGTAGAACAATTGTGAAATTTCATCATTATATTAAAAAATATAAACACATAATAAATAAATTAATAAGGCAAGCAGAACAAATTAGCTATAACAAATGGAGTCAAATTCTGATAATAAATCTTAAGTCATAAAGAAGGTAGTGAAGAATGTGACTAATAAAATACCTTATTTGCAGATTAATATAGAACTAATCATACTAATAAAAGAGTCTCTGATCATTTTGAGGTTACTTCAAGATTTAATATGTTCTTTACCAAAGCTATTTAACATTAGTATAAAAAGGGGGACATGTCTTCACGTTAATTTAAAAAAAAAATAATAACAATAACAACAACAGCAATACTTTATTCACCATTTGGATTATAATACATGATGTCAAACAGAATCTATATTAACTAGACACACTAATAATGCAAACTTAAGCAAGCTCTGTGACCTTTTAAAGCAAAACACCTGGGAAAGGGTTTATAACATTCAGGACATAAATAGTAAATGGGAAACCTTTTTCATTTTTTTAACAGTATACTTAATTAAACATTGCCAAATAAAGAATAAAATACTGAATAAATTGGAAGGTAATTATTTATAGATACTAAACAAAATAAAAAATCTTAGGGAGGAAATGAAAGACTACTATCTATTCTACAAAATATTAACATGGATATTTACAGAACCAAATACAAAAATCTAAAAAAATCAATACTGTTGGTCACTTATTAATTTAAAGAAACAAATTTTTACAAATAGGATAACTGAATCAATGAATATAACTAAGTCATTTTGGGAGATAGTAAAGGATAACAGTGCCAATGAGAATCAACATGAAAATATAATCAAATTTTTTTTTTACAAATTGTAAATCTTTAAAAAATTTTCATATGGAACTAACACAGTGAAGCTCATGTGAATTGAATCTGTTGTCTTAACACTCTTCATGCTTCACTAACCTTAAAAATATACGGAACTGGTTTCAAAGATATGTTATGTCCATCTTCGGCCATGGACGACTGGTGTGAAAGGTTGTTGTTGCATAGTATCAGAAGCAATGTTCCGCTCTGGTGAAACTTTTATGAACTTAAAATTTATATTTTCTTCTTTCGGAATGTCAAAATTCATCAAATGATCCTTATGTTTGTAGATGTAAATCTTTTCCCAAATATCCAATTCTACTGGTCTCTGTACAGCTCTCAATAATTCAACCTTTTTCTTTATATCATGATTTTCGGTCAATTTGCCAATCAGTAAAGAAGAATATAACATGGAATATAAGAAAATTGAAGAAATAGTAATTTTAAATGGTTTTAATGAAGACTTAATACTTAATAAGATTAAAAAATTTCAGAAGATGAAAAGAATTTAAAATTGCACTACATTAGCAACAGTTAAAGAAAAAATGTCTTTTAAAAAATTCACATATAACCCAACAGTAATGTATAAATTTCAAAAAATATTTAAAGATGTTAATATAAAGTTGGCTCCCACTAATAAGTTTAGTCTAAACAACGTTTTGAAAGACTATACTACAGATAATACTCCAAAGGAGAAAAAATCAGTAATTTACAGGATTTCATGTGCTGAATGTGATAAGATCTACATAGGAAAAACCAAGAGGAATGTGGGGATACGTCTTAAAGAACATATGAGGAATTTAAAATACAAACAAATAGAAAAATCAGCGATGGCATATCACTTTTGGACCGAAAATCATGATATAAAGAAAAAGTTGAATTATTGAGAGCTGTACAGGGACCAGTAGAATTGGATATTTGGGAAAAGATTTACATCTACAAACATAAGGATCATTTGATGAATTTTGACATTCCGAAAAAAGAAAATATAAATTTTAAGTTCATAAAAGTTTCACCAGAGCGGAACATTGCTTCTGATACTATGCAACAACAACCTTTCACACCAGTCATCCACGGCCGAAGATGGAGATAACATATCTTTGAAACTGGTTCCGTATATTTTTAAGGTTAGAGAAGCATGAAGAGTGTTAAGACGACAGATTCAATGAAAATATAACTTTATTTGAAAATGATCAAACCATTGATAGTCCACTGAAAGTTTGCTAAGTATTCAATAATCACTTTGTAAATGTGATAAATGAAAAACCAAATATGGAAAAGAATATGATATATTGGATTTAAGAGGCTAAAGGTTCAATTTTCTTAAGAGAAACACAAATGAAGAAATAAATAAAATTAAAAAAGAACTGAAGAATAAAACTTCAGCTGTGTGGGATGGAATATCATCTAAAACAATACAGCACTGTAAAGAAAGATTAACTGGAATATTAGTGCATATGATAAATTGCTATATAAGTGAAGGAATCTATCCAGATAAACTGAAAATTAGTACAATCAGACCATTTTATAACAAAGGTAACAAGAATGAAATAGGGAATTACAGACCAATTGGGGTAACTTCCATCTTTGCCAAATTATATGAAAAGTACTAAGCATAAGATTATTACATTTCTTTAATAACCATGAGGTGCTAGGTAAATCATGGCTTCAGAAAATGCTTATCCATACAACAGCAGTAGTAGATCTTTATCATTCGATACTTAAAGCTCCATATGATGATGAGAAAAATATGGGATTATTCCTTGACCTGTCTAAGGCATTTGATTCAGTGTCTCATTCAATATTATTAGAAAAAGTGCAAAAATATGGCATCTGTGGTAAAGCCAGAGAAATTGTACAATCATATCTACAAAACCATAAATAATGTACAGAAATTCACTATAAAAATGGAAATGTCATAACTTTGCTAAATCAAACTGTAAAATAGTTAAGTTGGAGCAACTCAGGGGCCTGTACTGGGTTCACTATTGGTTAATATATGTAGACAATTTGCCTAAAATTGGTAAATATAACACTATATCATGATACAACAGTGCTATTTTCTTGAAAAACTCTTACTGGATTAGAACAAATTATAGCACAACAATCAAATACCATTTACTAAGTAATAATTTAATGCTAAATGTGCAAAAAACTAAAGCACTTATGTTTCACTACTGCAATAATAGGCAATAATAAGAATCTAGACATAAATGTTATAATTAATGGAAAGCAATAGAACAGTTAGATCACATAAATTTCTTTGAAGTCATTATTGATAATCAATTAACTTTCAAACACCATGTAGACTATACTTGTAACAAAGCAAGCACATGTATATACTTATTAAGGAAATCATCACAATATTTCAATTCAGGCAGTCTAAAATTAGTGTATTATGGTTTAATCTATCCATATTTTTCTTATGCAAATTGAGGTGTGGAGAAATATATTTGGTATAAATAAAATGGACAATAAGCTTTCAAAAAAGTTGTTTGAGATGTATATATAAGGTATATAGGAAAGTATCACATAGAAGTATTTTTAAGGAATCTAAAATGTTAATTATAACATCATTATATGTATATAAGGTAGTTCCGTTTGTTGCTAACAATGAACAAGAATAGATCCTTCACAAGGACTGCCATAACTATAGCACTCAGAACAATTATTATGTTCTAAATGTAAACAAAAAACTACTGAAAGAGATACAAGAGTTATTAGTAAAATGTTATATAATAAATTGTCAGTAACAATTAAAAGTCAAAAAGAGAAAATATTTCAAATAGAATTGAAAAACTTCTTGATAGATAAATGTATGTACAGGATAAATGATGTGTAAATATATATAAAATACAGTTAAATATAATTGTTTATAGAATAAATAAAAATATTCTATTGATATATGATTGCGGGTTCAATTCCAGCCAGGATCAATGGATTTTTTGGGCATAAAAATCCTAAGTATGGCTTCCATTGGAAGGGAAGTAAAGCTGCAAGTTCAGTGTCATACATTTACTGTACGATAAAGAACCTCAAGCCTGAAAAAAGAGAACTCTGAGCATAATTTTTGGGCCATTTCATACCCTGAGTTGAATGGGATGCTGATGACTGAAATGTTAAAGAGCGTCCATAAATAAATCTAATTGAAAAAAAAAATCTATTGTTATATGAAATAAATTTGCTTTTTGTATGAAATTATTTGTTTTAGAATTGCATTTTGTATTAAAAATATACTTTTCTGACAATGACTGAAAGAGTCTGTGGTCTGCGATAAATTTATATTATTATTATTATTATTATTATTATTATTATTATTATTATTATTATTATTATTATTATTAGGGCTTTGTCCGCATACTACCAGTAATGTAAATTCAATGTACTTATTTGAAGCAACTCATGAGGAAATGCTTTTATAATAAAGAAACCAAGTAATAAATACTCTGCAGATATTGATGACATACCTGATATAATTGTATTAAAGTGTGCCAAGTTCCTCTAAAGTTATACGCCTACATTAAAAAAGAAGAAAAAGCTGATTGTTCTAATTGCTGCCTCACTTCTGTACCATCAGCTTTCAAGAAAATAATATAAAAAATTGCTTTCATTTATAGGAAAAAATAACATCATTTCTGATTTGCAACATGCTTTTAAACTAATTGCATTATACTCATTAAAGTGTTTTAACTGCCCTAAAGAATAAAGATAAGATTTAAGGAATATTCAAAATTTAAAAAGCATTTGATACTGTAGATCATAAAAATTTATTAGGGAAGTTATTCAACTGTAGCATCAGAGGTACAGAACTTATTACTGGTTTACATCATAGGTATCTCACAAATTGATAATAAATAGAATAGAGAAACCTCATATGAATCATAATATAAATTTTTATTAAAAATCGATTCAAATCTGCTTGATATAAAATTTTTAGTATCAGAGTGATCTATTTGGTATATAAATGCTATAAGCAACAGTATTCAACCCCACAATATAGTATTGCTTGTGATGATACTATATCTGCTATTAGCAGCAAAGAATGACATCATTAAATATCTCATTAAAGAGAAATAGTAATAATCTGCTGTCATAGGTTAGAAATAATAATCTGGTACTAAATACAAATAAAATAATTTGTCTAAATTTTCATATTACACAAAACATATATGCCAATATTCCCATAGTAAAAGCAGAAGATTAAATAATTTCAAACAAAATAGAAGCAAATTTTATAGGTATAAGTATATAGGGTAATTTAAAATGGAAACCACATTCTATAAATCTTTTGAGTATATTAAGCAAAAACATAATATATTCCTTAATAATTCTAGAACACAAAACTAACCTCCCAAATAACTAAAAAATTTATTGTGCCCATATACACTCCATAATAAAATATGGTGTAACATTTTGGAGTAATTCACCAGAGGCAAAATGTAACAGTTATTAAACAAAAAAGCTATTTGAATAATATGTGATGAGAAGAAACTATGTTTATGTAAACCTCTTTTTAAAAAAATTGGTATTCCTTTTATATGTATATATATTATAAAGGGTACAATTTATAAAGAAATACACATTTTATTTACAAACTAATGAAGATGTTACATGCAACTTGGCAGTGAAGCATTATGTCATTCATTAATGAGATTAGCAGTCATTTATATAGTAAGAGCATAACTGTGTCTCGTCTATTCAGTTTATAATTTCACCTATGTGTTTAAAACGCAGAACATATTTCAAGATTATGCACTTCTATCCTCAGCTGTAGATCGACTGACATCCTCTGGCAATGCCAGGATAAGTTCACTTAAACAGTCCAGTGGTAGCATGATGATGTGGTTATATTTTAGAATAACATTTTTTCCATGTCACTAGCTCTGCTGGACTCTTCACAGTCTTTAATAATGTCGGCTTTTTGTAATGTCACAACAAGAGATGTGCTGAAAATGTTAATTTTTACATTTGTTTATTATTAATATATTTTTTAAATGTTCCTTGGTTTGAATTTATAAATTACTCTTTGTGTTCCCTATATATATCTAACTAGTTTAATGCTAAATTTATTCTGGTGAACCAACATAATATTATACCTTTTAAATATTTTCACAATTTTTTATACTCTTATGGGTGGTAATTTCTTGTATTTGATATTTTCATCCATTTTCATAAGTGTGCATGTTTTCATGATGACTTAAATTATTTTATATTTAGCAAAATTTTTTTCATTAATTCTTTGTTGAGACCATTGAGACATGCTCTATTGACATGTATTGGTATTCTTTTTTAGCATCCTTATATAAAATTGTTCCATGAAACTTAATCTCTGGATCATAAAGAGATATTGCACACAATCTTGGCAACTATCTCTACAAAGATTGAAGCAAAAGTTTTTCTGCAAAAGATATTTCTTTAAAAATTTTTAAATTTCCTATCTGCACTACATTTAAGATCATATCAACCTCTCAATAAGGAGTGTGTTCTATTTTTGAAAATCGTCTTGCATTGTTTGAAACCAATGTAATGGCCACTGGTGAAATCTGGTTGCAGTGATGGAGAGTGAAAGATTATATATAAAGAAAGTGAGGTTTCAATGTCACAAATTGTACGGATTTGGGTCAAGCGACCCATCGTGACGTCCCATAACCATCGCTAGGAAGATTCTTCTGGGTATTCGCTTCACAAGAATGATTTGGGGCTCATTGCTTTGGGAATGTTGAGAGTTAGAAATTTAATATCATTATATTTTGCATATTCCTTTCCCAGGACCCACCGATGAGCAATTTTAATATCCGGATTGGGTCTGATGAACTTGATAAATGTTCCTATTGCTCTTTACTCCCGCACACGTGAGATGAAAGGGTAAAGCGCATGAGCTTGAGAGTTAAGTGGACATAATTGAGCAACTAATGGTTTTGGTTGAATATACCGCTGGATAAATATCCCATCACGATCTCTTATTACCACGACATATCAGAAAAGTCGTTCATGAGTTCAGTTGTGTTCTTGTTTCATAGGGAGGACTGGTGTGTTCATTACATCTGAGAGTAGTTTATTAAGTTGGTCAAGTATGTTTTGAAAGGGTAACCGATTTGTGGCATTGACACTATGACGTTGATGGCCATCTCCATCTGTTGAAAAAACAGTTTGTTAAAATATTCCAGGAAGAAAGTAACAAGCGCTTTTTATGTTTAGAAACTGTATGTGCGCTAAGTGATCTGGGATTTATGCTACATCAAATGTGGCTTGTGCAAAACAGATATAAAAAGTATAATAAAGCTAAAGGTAATCTATCTAGAGCAATAGCGGGTGCGCATGGAAAAGGTACAGAACAACCAAAAGTAAAGCATAATTAGACGATCCAATGTTTTACAAAGGCAGAATGGCATATGCTAAAATAAGGACATGACGATAGTGTGTACGCTTGATGACGTAAGAAAATTTCAGGAAGTGTTTGAGTATCTTGGGCGGTCACCCAGGAGAGAACGTAAAAGCAAATTGAGCTGATATTCCTCCTAAGGAAACTTATCTAAGTTATATTTCTCAGCAATCGAGTTAAATCTTATTCTTCCGTCGATTTCTCCTTGGCTAACAATCAAGACGTTAAAAGCAAACGTTTAGGCCTGCATGGTGCACATACAAGCTACTGTTACCAATGCGGCGTTAGAAAGTGGATCTAACATGTCACTCAGCACAGGTTTGCCAAATAACAAGTTATCGATATTGTGCATAATCTAAAGCCCTATGATAGGCAAATACATGGTAACTGCTGTAATGGATTCCGGGACCGATCATAAATTGAAGTCGCATTTACCAAATAAGATATGAACACCTGACACTTTTGACTTCCTGTACGTTATTTCTGAGGTGCTATTAAAATTCTTTCAATTGCAGGATACTCGGGGTTATTTCCTATACCTTTTTATCAGGGAGGAAAATACAGGCGCTACATGGCGCCGATGTCCAAACCGATGCCTATTATATTGTCTGAAAGCATGCCCGCAGATAGACGAGAGAGAGAGAGAGAACAAAACTTAGAATACGGCGAAACATTTTCCCGGAGTACGAATTCAACATGCAAAAGGAAATTGTCACGCACTGAAAATTGACCGTGAATCTCCTGCGGTAGGTGTGTCACATTTTCGAAAGAAACTAATGAGTCTGATCGGCACAGGCCTCTTCAGGGAATATATCGCCATAGACAATGCCTGCATGTACAGGTACAAAAAGAAGTTTATGCCAAAAGAACAAATTATTATGCATAACACTGCCCGCCGTAAATTATACTTACCTCGTAGATCCACCGCCAAGGGTGGCCGAGGTCGTTAAGGCGCGGACTCGTGAACGGGAGGTCTGGAGTTCGAATCCCGCCAGGACCGTCCTCCCTAACTAAGGTTTTTCTCAGTCTTCATAAATGGCAAATGCCGGGGAGGTACCCTAAACTAAGGCCTGGAAAACGTTTCCTTCCTTAAAAATAAATCCTTTCCCAATTTATCATTTCATCTAATGTATCATCAGTGTCCATCGCCTGTGGTACCTGCGTAGAAAAAACGGACATTAAACACTATTCATTCAAAACTCGTAGGTTCAAATCTTACCAGCGACGACGTTGGGTAGAACATAAAAATCCTGAGTGTGACTTCCTTCGAAAGGGAAGTAAAGTCTTTGGTTCCATATCGTGCATTTAAGGGCAAAAGAACCTCAAGCCTAAATGAAGAAACCTCTCAGTAAAATTAATGCATCATTTCACGCCCTGAATTGAATGAGACAGTAATGACAAGAGATGTTAAAAAGAGTTCTAGCACAGGATTTTACGCGACAAGTACTCTCACGCTGGTCCAAATTTGTGGATTTTACAGTTGCTCACGAGATAAAGATTTATCTTGTTATCAAAGGAGAGCAGGCTGCTCAAGTTACAATAGAGCGCTTTCTCATCCTCTGTAATCTCGCTATTCGTTTTTTGTATAGCGCTCTTTAAAAAGTAATTGTAAGGTTTGCAAAAATTATATAAAGGCAAAATATCAAAATCAGATTCAGTTTACAAAACAGTTCAGAAGTGAAAATATTTACAGGACGTATTAGACCGACAAAGTTTAGGATAAGTTTTAAAAACACTTTTCGTTAAGGAATCCTTGGGCTGCGACGTTTCGTTTCAGTGCAACATGATTTTATGTAACTAAATTAGGAAAGAATTGAATAAATTGATTATCTGAAAATTGGCTGATGAATTTGATAAACAAATTAGTGTTACGTTATTTATTTGACTCCCTCCCCCCCCAAAAAAAACAGAAAAGCACAAATTAAAGAAAAGAAAAAACCCTTCGCTGTTAAAATTAGCATTAGAAATATATGTGCTGGAGGACATGTCATACCCTCTCCAATACGCCAAAAATGTCCTCGCTTTCAGTTGCTGTGCTCACTATGCGGGTACAAGATCTGAGGTTTCATAAACTGCACACCTCATATGAAATCAAATGTAGCTCGGCGACAGGCAACGGGGCCATGATCGCCGTAACTTAGCGACATACATTGAACTAGTGCCCCATTTTGTTGAAAAAATATTTGTCTAGTATTAAGGAGGAAGCGCGTTCAGTAGTAAGAATACAAAATAATGTTTGCGCTGAATCGTCACAGCGAAATGTATGATCAGATGTGATCGAGCAAATATGAACGTTCATCAGTTAAAATCACACGGTTGGAGAGTTTGCTGCAAATACCAAAAAACAAAGTTGTTCTTGCATGAATAGAAGCAGCATTAACCGTTTAAAGATGTTAGAGATGTATCAAAGCTCTACACATTGCAGCATGGCTTCCTCAATGCGAGAAGTTCACACACAGCACACCGTCCATGGCCCTTTGCTCGACCATCGAACACAGTCTGGCGAATGTATTGTGATGAGGATCCCTTAGGTTTGGTAATTTCCTGCTGAAGCCTCTGAGCCACAGGACCACAGTCAAATGCGTGTTCGTCAACTCATTCCTTTTTCTTTTTGATTGATTTATTTAAGGACGCTCTTTAACATTTCAGGTCATCATCATTTAGGGCGTGAAACGGCCGACAAACTTTGCTCAGACGCCTCTTCTTTCAGGCTTGAGGTCTTTTTCGTGCCGTAAATATACGACGCGGGACCCGCGGCTTTACTTACCTTCCGAAGGGAGCCATACTTGCGATTTCTAAACTCCCGAAAAAATCCATCGGTCCTGGCCGGGTTCGAACCCGCGACCTTGGGTTTAGAAGGCAAGTATGGCTACCACTACACCATCAGGACCGATGCTGTCGATAGATGGTCATCAGCACTTAGGGACTGTAAAATACCGAAATTGTGTGTGTGTGTCTTCTGCATTTTATTAAATGTGCATATACTCTCGAGTTCTTATGTAGATCATCTGTAGGAATGTTAAAGTTAAATGCATCTACCAAGCTGTTAAGATCTCTTGGTAAATGTCTTTGAATTCAAATGATTTGATATATCTATAAAATATTATTACATTTACAACCTAATTGGTAAGTAATGGCAAAACAAGCCGTATATTATTTGAAATAAACCCTTCAGCAACTTAACTATAAGAAATTCATAATTACTACGCATTTCTTTCTTATTTTTTAATTGACATTTCATTGCATCTATAATTAATTTCTGTTTTTTACTTAGTTCGGTATGACCAGATAGCTGTAATTGAACTGCATTTTTACAACATCCCCGAGTTATTTTTCAGTACATTAATTGCTGCAATTAGTTTGTGCAATAATTGAAAGCAATCTATTGCATTTTATTTATTGATTTATTTTCCCCAAAAAGCCTATGTTAGTTTAGGAGTTGGCTGACATCTTTCTATCTGGGACGAAATTTTCAGTTTCCGCTATACAAGAGTAAACAGCATATCCTGTGGTACACCCTATGCTTCTATCGTTCTTTAATCCGATCTAAAATAGATTATGAGTGTATGGGGCGGCCTTCAATCCTGCGTCCCTTGTACTCGAATCATCATCGGGGTATCCGTCTCTTATGTGCGGAGGCGGACAATATGCTGCTCAAACTCAACACCCCACTTCGTTTGGATCCAAAGTCACCTGAATATTATTTTCGAGAGTGTTTAAGGGGCTTCCCCCTTTTCGCCCTTGGCTATCCAACTTGGGTTGACGCACTCGCGCCCTCTGTTATCAACCCTCATTTTGCTGAGATTGCTTCATAGGTTTCGGGAACGTGTTTTAATAGGGAAATGCTGCTGGGAGCTTGTGCTATTGTTCCGATTCTCCAATTACAGAGGTCTTTATTTCCTGTGTAATCTGTACAGAACATCAAGCATACGCTTCACATCGATGTTGTAGACTTTCTTTGGGTTCCTAGATATTGTGCCCAAGATGCAGCGAGAGCGTCTATTTTAGCACCAACATGTTTGCACCCTCTAACGTGAGGCCGTTCTCTTATGATGCCTCGAGGAATGGTCTACCCTCCGAGGGACTCTCTGGGAAAGTAAGCCTTTTACTTTTTCTTTGTTGACTCCTTCGCGAGTTAATTAACGAGAAGAAGTGGATTTAGGGCGTTAATGAATTTTGCATTGCAAGTTTAGTCACCATGTTGCCAGTTGGCATCGTTTAGGACTTCTCTTTGTTTGCCTTCTACAAGGACTATGTTGCGTTATTGAATATGTGTTTAGTTTTATTTGAATTTGTAACATATGGAGCAGGTCTGACTTTTTAGTCCAGTACTGACTGATTTCTGGTGTCTGGCTCTTATACTTTTATGTGTTGTATTATTTTATCACGCTTTTTTTATCGTGTTTTCGTAACTGGTGAATGCTGTATATGCCTAATTTAGTAGTGTTTTTATGTTTGATAGCATTTTTTACAAAGCACATTTTGGCACTTTTCCGTGTAATTTGGTTATCTTGCAGTGGGTTTGTACGCTGAAAACCGTTGTAAATGAGCGTTTAAACGCCATTCTTTTTCATCATAATGTACATAAGAGACAGTGGAATGTGTGAGAATTCATTCTACATGAATCGAAGTTTAGAAGAATCTGAACGTTTGCTTTCTTTGGTTGCAGAATAACTCCACTTGAAAATAAAAAAGCGTCTCCTAAACTAAAAATTATGCATCATAGCTCAATACGCCTTTTATTCCACTTTCATTTTTATTATAAGTAAACTAGAAATAATATATCAACTGGGTTACAATTTTTCATGTTTTTTTTTTTCCTTCTCCTTTACAGTAATGGAACTACAAAGGAAAATAGGAACGCTGTTTCTGTTTCTACAGGTTACTTCTGGCTTCGTTACATGGAAATTATGCCCTGATTACTGCCATTGTACAGCATCGTATGAACTAAGAAGTGCAGCTTGCAATGGGCAAAATCTGCCAAATATTGAAACAGGAGTTCCTAGTGATGTTGAAAATCTGACACTCTCAAATAATTCGATATCATTTCTCAAAGATTATGGTTTTAAAGTAAGCATTTGAGTGCTCGCAAAGTTAGAATAAGTTTCACATTTGTATTCTATTTAAACCTATAAATTCGCTTTATAAAAATATGACATGACTGGTATTAAAAATGTAGTGAAATTAAAGTAAACCAGCCTTCAGTCACCTTATGACATTGTATAAATAATTTTAAATTAAATTAAACATCAGCCTGGGCAGCCTTCAGTCACTTTATGACATTGTATAAATAATTTTAAATTAAATTAAACATCAGCCTGGGCAGCCTTCAGCCCCCTTATGACATTGTATAAATAATTTTAAATTGAAGTAAACATCAGCCTGGGTAGCCTTCAGCCCCCTTATGACATTGTATAAATAATTTTAAATTAAATTAAACATCAACCTGGGCAGCCTTCAGCCCCCTTATGACATTGTATAAATAATTTTAAATTGAAGTAAACATCAGCCTGGGCAGCCTTCAGCCCCCTTATGACATTGTATAAATAATTTTAAATTAAATTAAACATCAACCTGGGCAGCCTTCAGCCCCCTTATGACATTGTATAAATAATTTTAAATTGAAGTAAACATCAGCCTGGGCAGCCTTCAGCCCCCTTATGACATTGTATAAATAATTTTAAATTGAAGTAAACATCAGCCTGGGTAGCCTTCAGCCCCCTTATGACATTGTATAAATAATTTTAAATTAAATTAAACATCAACCTGGGCAGCCTTCAGTCACTTTATGACATTGCTATATACGGTTTTAAACTTAAGATTCTTGCATAGAAGGGGGAACAGTTTTGTTCAATGTTTTATTTTTCAGTCTTCTCACGATGTCTATAGATTGGACTTGGACACTGTAAGTGTTAAATGGCGCAATGAACTCGGAGTCCTTGGTGCAGTAAATCTATCTGACTTTCACCTTCTCAGGGCAAGGGAAACTCTGAACAAAGCCTTACTCTGAATGCTTGACCTGACCGTAGCATTTTTATATATTAGTTATTATTTTTTATAGTGATTAATACTCGTTTTTACTGCGAAGGCATCACAGGCGGCAGACACTGATGATAAATGAGATAAATCATACATTTGGAAACGATATTTTTAAGAAAGACACGTTTCAGGCCTAACTTTATAGTGCACCCCTGGCATTTTCCATCTGCCATTAATGATGACTGACAAAACCTCGAAAATTCCTCAGTCAAGGAGGACTGTCCTGGCGGGAATCGAACCCCTGACTTCACGCTCACGAGTCCGTGCCATAACGACCTCGGCCACCTATTGCGGTATTTAATTTGAATATAATTGCTTAAGTAAATCTTATATCTAAGTGCATGTCTATGCAATTTATACAAATACATCTTTCATGTTACACTTCAAAATCTTTCTGGTATCCTTAAATGCCTTCTTCAATTACTTACTAATAATAATTAGCTAAATGTCAATAAATAAAGCAAGTAAATATCTACTATGTAGGCTGCTTCTAATTTGCAGGTAGGTAGTCCGTCTAATGAGATTTTAAATATATTTCTGTGCGTGTGAACCTCAACTTATGTTTCTTTTTCTTTTTATCCCCCATTTTTTAAATGTAAAAGGGCTCATAATATGAAAAATTAGAAATTGTAATAACATGTAATAATTGAAGCCACTTTAATATGACCATATTTTTAAGCGTTGGCTTCATGTAACAGATTTTGCTTTCTTCCTTTTTCTTTCCTTCTTCCTTTCTTCCTTCTTTCTTTCATTCTATTTTTCTTTTTTTTTCTTTCTTCTGCTGCTTTCTCAACCATATGAATGTACTTTCCTAGCTCCCGCTGAATTATTTCATGAAATTATATAATATATAATATATATAATATATAATATATATATATTATATATATGTTTAAATTTAATTCCTGAACAACGTAATGCGGTAATTAGAGCATTTGGAGTGCAACCAGATACTACGAGGCAATGTGCATTTGAATATTGCGTATAGTGACCGAAAACATGTTTTTCAAGAGCGAAAATTTAATTACGCACATCGTTGATAAATATAGAATGAATGAAAGTGCCCAATAATGTACGTTTATTTGTAACATTTAAAATTACAAACTATTCTCAAATTAAAAGTTTTAAATTGTTATTTTATTATGGTTCCGAATATTTAAAACTATTATTATAGCAATCGATATAAAGTTATCAATAAATCAAAATTCTCAAATTGTTTTGCAATAAAATTTACTATAAGTATTTTGGTGAATACTAATTAAAGTAAATAATAAACCTGTGAAAATATGCATAAACTATATACGTTTTCATTATTTATTTGTTTGATTTATGGACGCTCTTTAACATCTCAGGTCATCAGCATATCATTCAATTCTGGGAGTGAAACAGCCGACAAATTTTGCTCAGAGGCCTCTTCTTTCAGGCTTGAGGTTTTTTATCGTGCCGTAAATGTACGACACACGGCTTTACTTCCCTTCCAAAGGAAGCCATACTTAGGAGCATACGTATAATGTACGTTTATACGTGTGCGGAAATTGGGTAGTTTATAAGTTTCCACGTTTATTATAGATATTGTTATTTATACGTTGACATGGCATAATTGTGTGTTAAACTGAAATAAATGAAATTAAATTAAAATTATTATGTCCGAAAAAACCCATTGGCCCTGGCCGAAACTGAACCCGCGATCTTTGGTCTAGGAGGCAAGCAGGTTACCGCTATCACCAGGTCCGACCATTGCATATGTATGATGTAGCTAAGTTCTAACTCTTGTCCAGCTTTAGTTTGAGTACTTATTTCCTGTAATTTTGGTATTGTTTGAGAATAAAGATGTGGCTATTTTATAACCAATAAGACTTTTACATATTTAAAATTAGTGTATTCGTAATTATATATGATAATGGCTCAAATAAAGAAGGAGCTTGAATTTAAACAGGATGTTCTCACCTAAGTTATCGAAATGAGGCATAGCTCCGTCCACAAACGCATATGGAATCATTTCTTGAGAATAAAGATTTGGAAATCAAAGAATAGACAATTTTATTTGCAGTACAGAGCTGCTGTAAATAACATAATGAAGTAAATAGAAAAGATAGATGCAAGAAGACCGAGTGATGCTGTTTGTTTCTTGACTAAACAAAAACTTTCCTTCGGGAGTTACGTTGAAGAAAAACGACCTTTCAACAAGGGAAACTACCCAGATTTTCTGAAGGCACTTATTCCATGTTACAGATTTTAAAATACTATAATGTTTTCCTGGGGACATCAATATGAATTCAAAAATGTGAGAGGTGGCATAATTATTTATTCAGACTTTACCAGCAGTTACGTCACACTTTCAAATTAACTCGCGGTAAAGTTTAAATAAATTCGAATTCACCGGTAGATTACATCCAGCTGACGATAAGTCAGCTAGAACTTAACGAGTTAGAGAGTGTAAGCATACGATAGCGCAGCCGTTATTAGTGATCACTTGGATGGAAACGTACTCATAAGCCACTATTTTGTGCATATTCTAAACGTGGTTGCCCTAAATAATTTCTGTGCACAAAAGCATTTTTTTCAAAAGCTCAGCATTTTTTCAACATTCTCAAACAGAAAAGGTTTCTTTGGAGAATTTTTTAAACCTAGGCTATCTTCGATTACTCTATCAAGATGGAATATCACACCAATGCTGTACCTATAGTTAAAAAATAGTGTCCAATTGAATTCAGTTAATTAAGTTTGTTTGTTTGTTTGTTTGTTTTTTTTTAAAGAATTGTGTGAAAAATCTACCTTGCTGGGATTTGTAAAACATCAAGATTTTTCGTTTGTTATTTCTGTCTCTACACCGAGTTTGACGGGATTATAGTGTTGTCATTTAGAAGATGATAGGCAACACGCTTACAATAAACAGAAGCAAACCGCTGCTAATAGAGATCGCATTTTCATTAATGGTGTGTGTTTTATTAAAAAATATAGAGCATAGTTTTATAACTATATTTTTTTAATCTTTTGTCTAAAGATATATTAAAGTTTGTAGAATATCACTTCCAGATGAACTACCTTCATAACTTTTCCGTGTGAAACATTGTTTTATTTTGTTATTTTAAAAGGTGAATTAAAAGTACTACATTCAAGAAGAATTTGGACGTTTTACCTCCTATCAGCTGATAAATTAATTATATTCGGTTCAATAATAGCATTATGTATGAGCTTAACTGTTAACTGATCGGATTTGAACTATATCTATAGAAAGTACTAGTTCCGTTAATCGCTAATTTTTAGTTCTTAAATACCTAGTCTATAGAACTTTGAGTGTCAGAGCAATGAATAAGATGTGTTTTATGAACTAATACTCTATGACATGGTAACAGAAAAAGATTTATATCAAGAGACAAGAATTGAACAAATATACAAATAAAATCGAACATTTATCAGACAGATTCAAGAGCTTTGATATGTAATGAAACTTCATTAATATATAACCTACTATTGCATTTATGATCAACTTTTCGATTGATTATATGAAATTATAGGAATACGTGCATATGCCATTGGAATGACTTAGAAATACTTTTACTAGACAAACTCTTTATTTTGAATAGTCAACAGCAAACTTAGTTTTCGGAGGCAGAATGCACCACTAAAAGGAAGCATCGGCTGAGTGTGCTCGAAAAAACCTTCCGGGTGGTCTTGTCCATAGATAAAGATACTTCTGACGAGACAGACGTACGTGCAGATAGCTCTGAAGTCAACAAGCATGTTTAGACAATTTTATGGTCATACAAACTGCAAGAGCTTATGCCTTTTTTGAGAACAAGTCAATCTTTGTGAAGGGGAAACGTTTCATTTATGCAGTAAGGTGAACTGCCATAAAGCTCGAAACGACTTTAGGATTAGAACGATCGCTTTTAAATTTTAAATGCATTATTACTGTGTATGTCATTGAGAGTTTATGGTTTTTCCTGCACATCGTGTGGATACGCAATATTTATTTGTACATTTACACTTAGTCGTCAGATTGGTTTCTATGTTATTTTACTGGTAATACAACTGAATGCTCAACAATGTGTACAATGGTTGCAATTTATTTGAGAAGTGGTTTTTGAACAGTAAACATATCAAACCGATCGCAGTGGTGTAGGCAAGGACTTCTCACAGATGAAGCGTTGGCTTGTTGGAATGACATTTCTGAGGATCAGTCAGAATTTGTTGCATCAGATGAAGATTATCAAGCAAACGATGATCCTGGAAGTATCAGTGCAGGAAACATGAATGGCTTACTTAACAATTCCACATCGAAATGAAAAGACAGAAGGGTAATTTCATTTTTATAATTCTATGCTATTGCTATTCTTATTATAATAATTATTATGATTATTATTACTATTATTATTGTTGTTGTTATATTTATCAATATCACTATCATTAGTATAAATGTGGATCATGGCAATAGAATTTTATAACCCAAAAGTTTCTACTTGACACATTTTTCACAAAGATGCTGAACCTGAAGAGCATGCTAAATTCTTTCTGGTACATGTCCTTGTCCATATATATTTTACCCTTTCCTTTCTTCCATCACGCGTGGATTATATTCAAATCTGTGACTGGATAGCAGATAGGCCGAAGAAGTATCATTCTAAAACTTGCGGAAGAACTGCGCATAGAATAAATGAAATCTAGAAATCAAAAAGGAGGAAGAGGATGAGGCGCCAAGAAAGTAACCGATAAAGCTGTGCCAAATGAAGAAGTGTAGAAATAAGACCATTGTAACTTGTAGCAGATGCAAACGTGCACACATAAAAACAATATGTATTCCATACATGTATGCAAGCGATTTCTACAGTCTGTTGTTCTAGAGTTAAAACATTTACAACATATCATTTGATTAAGCTTTACAGAGAGAGACAAACTTCATGTTTATACAATAATAATTCAAACAAATATATATCAATATATTTTATTGATTCAATTCATATCGTTTCATTACTAAATTATTGCTATGATTGTTATTTATTATTATTATTATTATTATTGTTAATTATTATTATTATTATTATTATTATTATTATTATTATTATTATTATATTAAATGAACTTGAACTGAGCTATTAATAAGTGCAGTGAGTATTATGGAGTCAAACTTTGTGCTTTAGATATCTTCAAAGCAGTGAAAAAACAAACTCAGTTTGTAAAGTTGCTATAATGATAGTAAAGAAACACTGTATTAGCTTGAATTCTTGTCATTTTATTACTAAATATAGTTTATTATAGCAGCATTGTGTTGATTATTTTGTTAACAGCTGCGGTCATTTGGCCTCGGCTAATTTTATATAACTAGCTGTAGTATTAGCGTGCATCACTCAAAGTCGCTGTATTAATTGAGAAGGTGCACTGTTCCTTTTATCTTCTGCGGACTGTCGTATCTCTGTATATAAACGACAATTAAGAAACACGCCAACACACTACCACCATCATTTCAACCCGTTACCGCAACATTGGGTACAGTTCACAACTAGTATCAATAGCTTTGATCCGCTGCCCCCAAGCTCACCAGCACTGCCGACATTTTCTTCAAGATCAGCATTTTTGTACCTGCGCTTGCTGCTAATTTGAGTGCATTTTGATATCGCATCATCAATGCAGCTACCTGAGAGTCGGATAAAACTACGTTGTGATGGCGACTGGTGGAATGCGTGGAATGCGTGTGCTGATCACATGCCCTCCTGCAGTGATATTGCCAAACGAGGAAACCAAATTAGAAAATAATTTTTTTTTAGTTTTTTTTATCTCTTTGAAGTCACCATCCTTTGATATGTTGCCGATATTTAAAAGTGTCAAATTGTTATGAATATCTCTGTATCCAAATCCGTAAATATTTGCGCATTTTAATCTTAAAGACTGAACAAATTTATGTCTACTTTCTAAGCTTAGAGGACCAAACACAAAGTTTGAATGTAGATTTAAATAATCGCATTTACAAACTAATTATGCATCTTATTTTTCAAATAAATTCTATGAACATCTTCTGTATTTAAACATATTTGTAATAATCCAATCTAAAACCCGACACTTCTTTCAATTGCAGGAACTGCAGCTGACATTTCTTGTCATCTTGAATCTCAGTCATAACCACATTGGAAGTATCGGCCTTCACGCGTTTGCTGAAGTATTGCACCTCGAGATTCTGGACCTATCTAGTAACTATCTTCATTATCTTCATCGACTGACCTTTGAGGACACACCAAAACTGCGAATTCTCCACTTATCAGCTAACAAAATCAAAATGTCAGCAGATCCCTTCCTAGCATCTATCTCATTGCAGGTGAGTACTTAGCATAGTTAAGTTAACTTAAAAAGAGTAAGTCTTATAGAGACTTCAGTAACTAAGGACTCATAAAATTAAATTTGATGTTATTTTTATTCACACAGACTCGCCATCCTTCAAAATGCGCTATTCATTATAATTCAACAAGTTTTTCTGATCTTGTAGAAACAAATTTATATTAGTCAAAGTCCGAAACACATTACCATCACCATGAAAACTTTGCATTCTTAAGCCTGGTAGTAGGATGTACCAAGTTTGGATGATAAGGAAAGTCGAGTGTCTCATCATATGTTTTCACGGCCAACCTCTTGATGTATTTTTTTTTAATCGTGGTCTGATAAGTTAACTACCGGAGTTATCCAGGAACTATTTATTCTTCTCCGATTTTCGGTTCTTCAGATCTTGCTTGAGCCAGTAAATGATTAAAGCGGGGCTTTTGTCACGTCGTTAAATCATTCTTTCCAGAGGCAGAGGAATATTGGCGATTGACTGAAAACTGTGACATCCAGTCCTCTTCCTTGTCTTGGCTCCAAGTCTTGGACCTATCCCGACCACTATTCATGACCAAGCCCATCCTTTAAAGTATTTCACAGTTTGGTTTTTGGGTGAAAGAATTGCAGAATAAAAGAACATTTCCCACAGTAGCCCTCACATTATGGCCTGGCAACATGATTACTTGATGAAAATAAAACATGTGTGACAAATCAGAGAAACATGTTCTACATAGAGAGACTTGGGTTAATAGTCATCTTAGTTTCCTAAGTACTGACTAACGTTCATGCGGGAGTGTGAATAACTTTCGGAAAATGTGCTTCTAACCTACAAGGATGGGTAAGCCACATGGTCGAATGAACCAAGAAAACTATGAAAAGCAGATTGTTCCTATCCTCAGTCATTATTGTGATCTTAGAAAATGCTGTATATGCATAGCAATGATAGAATGCAGAACAAAGAGGCTGAGTAAGACAGTGATGTGCACAAACGAAAACTATAAAAGTATTGCAATTAAAAAATATACTAAAGAAAACCTGTTTCAAATGGGTGTATATTTGAAAGCTTTAGCCCAGTTCGCTGTCTTCACACACACGTGATCTGAATCTCATTGAGCTAGCAAGGGCTAGAGAGAGGAATGTAATAGGAGACTTATACCTTAAAAAACTACAAGACGATTTTCTCAACAGTATTTTGTCGTGACAAAAAGTGATTGGCAAAGTTTCTACAAACATGTAGAACAAGTGGAAAGTGAATTCTGTGAGAGAAGATACTGTAGGGATGCAATCGATAGCATTAAGGTATTGTTATATACGAAGAGAAGCGAACTTCCTTTTCTTTTTCTTCTTCTACCTCTAATGAAAGCTCTGAGGAGTTGGTCACACCACAGTAGTGCACATCCCCGACTAAGTGGTTGGATCAACGATAATCCTGCAACTGCTAGTGTCGCATTAATTCTTCCTTCAGATGGTGAGATTGGGTGGAAACATGTGACAATTCCATCTAGTGATAAAATTATCAAGATTAATCCGGGATTAGACTAAATATAATAATTGACTGAATGTACAAAATATAATAATGGCAACGTTGGTGGGATGGCAAACCTAGGAACTAAAATGTGAGCTGATAATTGGGTGGTTGGCGAATCTAGGAATTATAAATGGGTGGTGATGGTGGAAAAATAAGGAACTAAAAATGTGCAGTGAGTACGGAGTTGATGGCAAAACTGTGAACTAACTAAAAATATGTGAGATTATGTCTGGAAGTACTTGGTGGTAAAACTGTGAACTAAACATGAATTGAAATAAGGAAAATGTTGGGGGTAGAACTTGGTGGTATTAATAAGAACTAAACATGATTGAATTACAATAGAGCGACGATAGTGGGAATTTTAACTGCAATAGTTTTGACAAAACTAGGAACTGAAAATGTGTGGTGAGTATGTTGCTAGTGCCGGTGCCAAAATTACGAAATAAAAAATGTTTCGTGAGAATGGAGTCGGTGATAAAACTGTGAAGTAAAAAAATTGAGGTTATATGTGGAAGCACTTGGCGGCAAAACTGTTAATTAAACATGAGTTGAATTAAGGAAAATGATGGGGAAAGCACTTATGGTAAAACTGTGAAGTAAACACCAGTTTAATTACAATATGGCGATGATGGTGGGGATGTGAACGACAACAGTAGTGTGGCAAAACTAGGAACTAAAAATGTGCGGTGAGTATGGCGTTGGTCACTAAACTGTGAACTAAAAATGTGCAGTAAGTATGGGCGCTGGTGGCAAAACTGTGAATTAAGCGTTGGGTATATTCACGAATATTTACACAGTGATTAAAATTTTTATTTACAAAATGGTGGTGAATTACAAAGATAGGATAACTAAGAACCAAAAATATCATTATATAGTGATTAAAATGGGCGGCAATTTGAACTACAATAGCGGTGGTAAAACTATGAACTAAAAGTGTACATGAGGGTAGAGGTAGATATGTTGGTAAAAAATGTGTGGTGAGTTTGGGGATGGCAAAACTAGGAATTAAAATATATTAAGAACATGGTGGAAAAAAAATGTAAAAATAATTTTCACCGTGATATTTAAAATAATTAAATTTTAAATGTTAAAATAATATGTATTGATAAAAACAAAAAATTGTACCTACACTGTAAGCAAATTTCTAAATTGTATAACCTTTTGTTAATCTACCTTATAAAAATAGGTTTGATGGCTAAAATATATTTACACAAGATGGTGATGTGGGTGAGAAATGTTATTTAACTCTGCAAAATAGATGTCATACTGAAAAATAATTCATCACTGAAAATGGTAAAAATATAAAACTAATATATATAATATTATGACATGGAGGTGCTTTGAGTACGATTGCCTACTGGCTACTGGGGAAAATAATAATAAACAGTGAAGGGTGCAGCGGAAAGTCCTGTGACTAATAGAAATAAACTGTGGGAAAACAATAAACAATTCTAGGGCCGAATGACGTCACACACCCACTTAAGCCAAACTTTCAGCCGGTGAAAAAGCAAATTCCAACCTGTAGAGGAAAGTTATGTCACATTGACTACCAAGAAGAGCATGTAGATATGTGCAATCATCCGCGAGGTTAAATCAGTCACATGTGATGTTGGAAATAAGTTAACTTGCGGTGAAATCTCGAAATATATGATATTAGAAACACGTACTGAATAGCATCTGAATAATATTGGTAAATACAATTTATTTGTTAAAATGAATCATTTATAATATTTAAGTTAGCAAAAATGAGCTTATGTTGTTCAAAAATAATAAGATTTACAACAAAGTCAAAATTAATTTCATTCTTTGATTTACTTTTATAAATCAAATAAATAATAAGTATGAAATCTAATAATGTTCTTAATTTAACTCGCAAATAAAATAAAATTTGTAAGTAAGCCTTGGTAACACGACAAAAGACTATATTAATAACTAAAAACAAATACAAAATCAAAAATGAATAAGGGAAATTATGTATGGGCTGACATACCTAAGAAATAATAAATACTCTTTGCGAAAAAATGGAAAAAATAAATAACTTTACAATACAAAGTTATTTTGCGCAAAAAGATGTTACGTTACAATTACAAATATTTTCACCGTTTGATGTAACTTTAACTACAAAAATTAATAAGTATGAAATCTATTTTTTTTATTTAATACACAAATATTGGATATATTTCAATTCGTAAATAAATTCGTCCTTAAATAAAACGAATAATACAATAACAATAATTACACATATCGTGGGAAAATTGTGTATTAAAATTATTGAAATTTGAAGGATCAAGACATCTGAAACAATTCAGTAGCACAGAATCTTTCCTTGCATAAATTATAGTTTTCAATGGCACTCCGTGTTCTGTTTAGTGTCTCTCTTTCTCTTTTTTGTGAAGTCAGAATTGGCATAACTATTTGGAGCTTTAGCTAGTTCCTCCCTAATCGACCAAACTGAACAGCTAAGGTGCTTTGCACTGCAATAAAGGTAGTAATTTTCATTTGCACAATGTTATAAAGGCACGAATGTTGAAAAACTTTAAAAACTAATTTAATTCATAGAATATAAAGACTGCCTTGAAGTGACGTCAGATCATAACCTTCTGCGTTGGAAGAATAAGCTGATGACCGATGTATAGCGGATAAACGTTCTACACTCTCATAGCAGCAAAACCATCATAAGTATGGGCAATCAATTTATCCTTTAAGTGAAATGGCTGTAATTTGGTCATAATCCATTTAGAAAATCCAAAATCTTACCTATCTGTGATATGAATAAAAAATCCAAGAAAAAAACTCTTCTACTTTAAGTGCTGTACTAAACGAGAAAAATTACTAACTGTACTTGTTAGAGACGTCTGAGGTTTCGTCAGCTTGCATGGTTATGTTGAGGTCCTTATATGCATTCAAATAATTAAATTTTGAATCTTAGGAGATGTTCATTTGGAATATTTAGATTGTTGTAAATACTCTTACAAATTGCTACCTACTTTAGCTATTTCGTCTACCAAGTGTACAAAAATCCCGTTATTATAAGATCCGTCAGATTTGCCATGTCCCCTAAGGCTATTTCACGCTTATCAAAAGCAGTCTATAATTCGGCTCAACTTATGTCGATTATCGTAATTCACTGTAGGGAATAATTACTACATTATGTTCTTCATTTTGTTGTCGGCGAACATTAACACTTTCGTACAAACATATATTTATTGAATTTCCAATTTTAACAGAACGTATTTCATTAGACTTTGCTCTTTCAGACAGGCACTTAAATGTATTTATGCCATAAGCGACCAATGCTGGATCGCCACCAAACAACTGAAACAAATATTTTCTTCTTCGTTACACTAACAGTTAGCCACTATTTTACATTATACCAGTTAATTATTAAAAGCGACTGTGATTTGTTTTTGTATTACGATTACAACTCAATGATCTGGCCCTAAGTTTTTAATAAGGTGCTTCTTGAATGTTTAAACGGATATCCACTTGATTAATATCTTCATAATTATTATTCCTGCTACTGTATCATTTCACAAGCGCCGATTATACCCAGGAAAACATTTAAATACAGGTTTCACTCTATTGCAAACGCACTCAAGAACTATGCGAGTTATTGCATTTGCTTCACGTATTGAAATTGACATTCTTTTATTACAAGAACAAAACAATTTTTGCGATTCCATAAAACACACCACACTCATGCGTAACCAGTAGTGTAACGGAGAAAGGTTGCACCCCCTTTACAAAGTTTAATTTGGGTCTCCTAGCAATACGATTCATGTTCAAGCTTATGGGTTCAGTAGCATGTATTCGACCGGAGAATATAAAATTGGGCAGGTTGATAGGACCTCGGAGGCATTAAAATTTTTCTGTATTATTATTATTATTATTATTATTATTATTATTATTAATATTGGTGGTGATGGTAGTTTAAGACATTAGGAAATAAAGTATTATTTCCTAGATGCTGATACATCGCTTACTTCCCAATTCTAAGACAGGTACACTGTAATATGCAGAATCCTTAAGGATCACTGGAAGCGACGAAGATGTCGAGTATTCTTTGAGGCAAAGGCTTCCACTACTACACTCACGTCAATTCTTCGTGTTCTCTCACTCTCGATACTTAAAATACTAAGTTGCTTACTCTGGTTTGGTGCTATGTAAATATGTTTTAATTTGGAAAAGGATTGTTGAGTTGACGCAACAGTCAGGTAGAGAGAGAAATAAAATGAAAGCAGTGCAAACGTCTACTATACTTGACGCTTAAACGTAATTTTCGATTAGCAAGAGGTGTGTCAATTTTATAACGCATTTTTAAGTACTGTAACAGAAATGAGAAATGCTCTGTTAAGTCTTCAAATGTTGCATTGATAAATGTTGTGCTTTATTATGCAATTCTTTGTCTTTTGCAGTGGACAGAAGGATCACTTAAACAGTTCATGGAATTGAACCTGATTTTGATTTGATTAACGATCATATCTAATATCATGTGAAACACATTTACTTGAATATAATTTTCAGGATCTGACAGACGTTCATCTTGAAGCAGTTCATTAAATGCCTCTTAGTTTTGTGAAATGTGCTGTTTTCAAATGTGGCGTCAATTCCCCATTATTTTGCAAGAGACATGCCGGACAACTATGCTTGCTGAAAAGTATTTCTGTAGTCACATTTGTTGCGACTTGGAGTAACACTGAAGCTCAGGAAAGACAAAGCTCGTTAGATTGCCGTAATTTTGAAACTGATCTTACATTTTCTTTCCCCCTCCCTTTTGTCGCACCGCTCAAATATTCATAACTAGTTTTAAGTAGGACGAAGGAGGGTGTACTGGGGTGGCAAGGCGCCAAATGGCTGATTAGCCATTACGAAAGTAATCTTAATATTGACAAACGACAGGCTCGTATTAATTTTAGTTACTCAGTTTTCTGATTGTTGACATGTGCACTGAAAGTTGCCAACTCTTTTTCTTTTGCTGTTCTGCATGTCTTTCCCCACCTCCTCATTATGACGGCCTATTTATATTCCTTTCTTTTTTCAAACTTTACCTTTTTGCAGACAGCGGGTCACTGCGGATGGCAAAGTGTGACCGGGGATGTGTCGGTATCTCGGTCTCATTCTCACCACAAGAGAAAATCTGAAATTAGAAGAGAGGGTTCCTCTCAAAACGTTTACCAAGACATTGTCGATTGCGACACAACCTGCTGTAGCTCTGATGAATATAAGAGTTTTTACTCTAACTTGAAAATTACGCCTGCAGTCCAGTCCCTTTCACATAAAGTTTTCGCTCTAGCCTGAAAATTTATGTCGGTCCTGGTGGTGTAGTGGTAACCATACTTGCCTTCTAAACCCAAGGTCGCGGGTTCAAACCCAGTCAGGACGTAAAAATCCTAAGTATGGCTTCCTTCGGAAGGGAAGTAAAGCCGTGGGTCCCGTGTCGTACATTTACGGCGCGAAAAATAACCTCCAGCCTGAAAGAAGAGGCCTATGAGCAAAATTTGTCCCAGTTTCACGCCTGAATAGAATGGCACGCTGATGACCTGAGATGTTAAAGAGCGTAAAAAAAAAAAAAAAAAAAAAAAAAAAAAAAAAAAAAAAAAAAAAAAAAAAAACTGAAAATTTATGTGCGCATTTTCTCCATAAACATTAAAAACGTTTTTATTATAACTTTAATAATTTAAATTCCATAAATAGGTTAATGGATACTGCTGATCCAATTGCTTCTTGCTGCCTTCAGCGTAGAATCTTCCTTTTCTTCTGTCAAAGTATCTATTGTCTTCACATCCTCTTCTATATATATTTATTATTCCACATCTGCTCTTTCTTTAATAGTTTACCGTTGAACTGCTTCCACATTTATATTCATAGGTATTGTCCCCACAAGAATGGTGAAAGTTTTCGCCATTTTTATGCTAATTATGTATGTATGATAGGTATGGAGGGATGATTGTATGAATATTCAATGATTTCTTCATTGAATTGCAATGAATTACATTCCAAACATTAAAAGAATAATCAACTTCCGGTGTACTACTTTGAGTAATTTAAACGTCAGTATTGTTAAAAGTCTTCTTAAATAACAAACACATTGTATGAATAACTGAAAGATCAGAGGTCGTCAGTTCTTCTGATGAAAGTATATATCAGGAAAGCAGAAATAGAAGTGAACTCATATACCAAGACTGAAATTAGCCAGATTAAGGAGCAAATAATGCTCCATTAATCCCATCATTAATCATTATCATATCAATGAGTAACATATTGTTTTTGCTAATTATGAATATATTGGGCAAATTAAGAGAAACATTGCAATAATCAGAACGTGCCAAAAAAGGTATACACACTAAAGCAACGAAAAAAATGCGTTAGCATAACAAAATTGAATTCACCACACAAACAAAAAAATTATGAGCACTTATCATTTTAGACTTTTACAGTTACCAGTTCTCAAAATGTTCACCATCGGCGTCGATACACTTCTGAGTACGTTGAACTACTGATTGAGCAACGTTTGCAAATGTCCTCAACGATTGCAGCACATGCCGTTTCAATTTCTTCCCGAAGTGCTGCCAATGTAGCTGGTTTTCTACGGTATACAACATCCTTAAGAGTTCCCCATAGGTAGAAATCAAACGGTGGTTCTGTTCTGTACACACGTCTCCATTACCTTTGAACTTCAACAACATTCTCGGTTTTCTAATATCACTTCAAAATTGTTTTCAGCTGTTCAAACGATAATCTTGGCTCCATTTTGTCGTAGCAACGCTAGCATAACGTAACGTGAGTCACGTCTGTTTACAGAACATCATACTACACAGTACTGTTGTTTTTCGGTACAACTTTGAAATATATTAAAGAGATATCTACTGTGAAAGTGTGTATACATTTTTGGTACCCTCCATAAATGCTTCAATGTTAGCTTCAAGCAATGCTATTAGACATGATGTTTAAATGCTCTCCATATAAAGTGTCACTGCTTCCTGTCTTGTTACAGACTATTTACATGTGTTTCATAACACTTGTTTGCAGGAAACCATTCTTATGTGAACAATACCACTAAATTTTCAGAAAACTGTTATGGATATTCAACCTAAAGATTGAACACTAGAAGTCCTGGCATGTTCAGAAATACAACCAGCTTAGGGGTTTAAGTTAAAAGAGGCTAGTGCACACATCAAAGTCTCAATAAAATTTCAGTGAAATTATTTTTCTCCAGTGGCAGCAACTCTTATATTTCATTTCTTAAAAAAAAGATGCATGATATTCACACTGCGCCTAGCAAAATTATGGCTCAAAGTAATGGATATTCATAACCTGATAGAGGGGCTTAAACATTATAGAAGCTGCAATTTACCCTTAAGAAAAATTAATCATTTTATTAAAATTTCTAATAATGCACTTAATGTTTAACTCCTGCTTACAGTCGTTTCAGTACTTACCTACAAAGATATTCAAGCTTCTGAGTAAATAAAGTAAATGTGACACATCATTTATTTCAGTAGTTATCTGCATATAGTTATTTCAGTAGTTATCTGCATATAGTTATTTCAGTAGTTATCTGCATATAAAATGCAGTTAATCATTTTATAGAATTGGTACAAAAATGGTATCTATTATTAATACTTTGAAATACAACAATTATTATATTCATTTACCTATATTGATCAAGTTATAATTTTTATACAAAGCAAGATAGTTTATAGAAGAAAGATATTATACTCTAAATCTATGTTAAGAGGTATTCCACTGCTAATTGTAAATGTACTAAGTAGGTAACTTTCTTCAGTTATTATCTATATTCAGTGCATGAACCAATGAAGAGAGAAGAAAACAAATTATTATTACATGCAACTTAACTCTGTATTTGTTACTTATTTTTACTAATTGTAACAATTTAAAATAAAATTAAAATATTTTCATTACACTATTCTATGTTATAGATTCTTGACCTTGCCAGGTGTCATCTGGACAGTGTTTGGTCAGAGAGCTTTTCAATGCTTCCATCGATTACTAATCTTAATCTCAGCAATAATCAACTCATTGGACTAGATGTAAAAGCCCTGGAACTGCTCAAAAATCTTAAGAAATTGGATCTCAGAGGGTATGTAAAATATGCATCTTTTATCTCTGGTTCTTGCTTAGGAATAATGCCATTATACTTTTTTCCCAAAAAATCTTCACTCTTCAATTTCATGCACTGCAGTATTAGTTTGAACAAATGTATATTAATTTGCTAGCAAGAACTTAAAACAAACATTTCATCTATGAATAAAATTTTAGTGCATAAATTAGAACTTTTTCAAGAGATTTCTTCAATCGTTGTATCATAAATGTGCTTAAGTTTTCTACACACTAAGTGCAGTATGTCATTATATTAAGGCAAAGAGGAGAAGAGCATTGGTAATCTAGTAGTGTTTGGAAAAATAAAAATAAAAATTTCCGGTTTTATATGTTCGAACAAGTACTACTTATATTCAAATTGAGCAACATGTAAACTTGCCATGGAAATGTACTCTGAACTCCAGTTTGGCCCCACTTATGCCTTATGTCCCAAGTGCCTTATCATGTGCTGGTGCTATATGAAGCTATTTTCTAAACTGAAAGTTTGAAAGTTCCTTTAAGATAGTTACTGTAAGATCAAGCACCACTTGGAAAGAGAAAATGCTGGTTTATAACCTTTCGTAAAATTTAAAATAATTACAATTCACTGTAACTCTCTCTCTTGATTAATAACAATATCAACAGCACTAAATTTTTCTCCAGTTTATAATGTACACCTCATACATGCAGTTCAATACCTCTTCTGTCTCATGAATGAAGTATATTCACAAGCAGAGGCACTTTTCAAATGTCTTGTATTAAAACACAGTATCAAGGCTTCTGAGTAAATAAAGTAAATGTGACACATCATTCTTGTGAATATACCCTAATATTTAAAACCATATACTATTCTGATTAATACATACCTATTTTTGGTGACTTGTTTTGAATAGAAATTTTGATAGGGGAAAATATCTGTAATGCAATGATTACAATATCATTCCAGTTCCAACTATTCAAATTTACAAGCATTTTCTAAATAAACTGTACATCATTCATGTTTTTCTTAATTTTTAAAATTAGCTGATGTGTTCCTAATTTAATTTCAAGCTTTAATGAAGAAAACAGATTTTTAACAAGGAATCAACATCACTCATGATACATTCTTTCACCACACTTTATACTTTTTCTCGTGAAATAAAGCTTTATTAGCATGCATAAAAAATTGTTAACATTGTTTTGGTGTAACTTTGACTCTCACATCATGAGGCATCTTTGTAGTCAATATAGCAGACTAAACAGGGCCCCAATCTATTTTGGGTATTTTCTTCATTGGATATGTTGCAGTCAAACAATCTTGGCAAGATACAGCTACCAAATGGGTTAATTTGCTTCAGTCATGCACATATCTCTGCTTTAATTCATGAACAAGATCTGTTGATTCCAGCCCTAAGCTCACATTTATATTTTGCAAATTTATTTCATGAGGTAATTTGTACTGTTTAACATATGTAATCATTCAATAATTATATTTTAACTAAAAGAGAACACAATGTTTGCTATTATTCTAAAGAAAGTTTGGTAGGATATGACCCTGCAAATAACATGCATTTCAAAGTTTTCAAAAAGGATTTTATATGTTTATTAACAAATAAATATTGTAAAAATCTGTTTAACATCTCAGGATGTATTTGCTTTCACTTATTTGAAATTTGAACTATTGAATTCAGACTCACCATTGAGCCATCAAACGCTATTGAACACTTGTGTCTAGTGTTGCCATGCTCGTTCGGAGAACTGCCATTGCCATGCACATAGGGTCCTGTCATGTTAAATATAATACCAGTTGTGGCTGGTGGAATTTTTCAGTGGGTGTGCAATAATACAGGTCTAAAATATAAAGCAAAATTTAAATATGCTATTAAAATTATCCATAATGTAAATTATCTTACAGTTTATATGTGTAGAGCATAATGTTATTGAGCAGTTTCAGAAGTATAAATGTCGCACCTAAAGCAGAAAGAGTATTATCCTCTCACTTTTACTGGCAAATCTATGCATGACATTCTCGTTGAAATTGAGCATGTCTCTTAACGAATTGCTTTTCGATTAGACAACATCGCTAAAGCTGTCAGTCTCTCTTCCCCCATGGTGCTACACCGAAACGTTTCGATAAGCTTTAACGCCGAAAAACACCTTTCAGCTTCATGAGTAAGTTTTAAACTTTCACTGAATGTGCGTTCTAAATTATGAATTGTAACAAAACACTATCACTGGAACAGTTACTAAAGTCTTTGCTTATGTAAATGATTTGTAACTTGGTTAGAAGCCTTGAAACAGCGAAGAATGGATAACTTTCATCAATAACACTTCCGGAAACGCAGTGTTATACTTCCTAAAGTTTTCTGTTAGATGCCGTAAGACGTCCAGAATACTTAAATCTTTCCTTGGCTTGTGTAAAATAGTATTATATACTTCTTTGGCTGCCGTTTTCCTTGTTTCAGGTGTTTCTCTCTTTCGTTTTTTCTCGAACATTGGTAAAATATTTTCGCGTATCTTATCGATTTTTCTCCTAATCTGTGAATATTTTGTTCAAAAGCTGAGATAGCTGTATTTGCTTATACGTGTCTGTTTTTTTTTCTTCTGAAGTTGGTTCAATATTATTAGGTATAAAACTTCCCCCCCCCCCCAAAAAAAAAAACAGACTGCTGGATTCGAAGTAGGAGCCCTCTTATATTTACGATGGTAATAGTTTGTTGCTTTTTTCTTCTAGTCTTCTAGACATATTATCAGCGATTATTTATTCCCATAAAGAGTTGTCACAAATCTTGACTTAAAGTTCAACTTTATGCCTGAAAGATTCGCAAATCTCTTACCAACAATTTGATCCAAAAGTTGTACTAGTTATAGTGAGTTAGAGAAAAATTCAATATCCCATTTAGATATGCGCAAAGATTCTTACTTTAGTGTTTTGACTTGTAGCTTGCACCATTATGGACGCTGCAATGCACAAAATATACGCACGGATGCTGGTGTTTAATTAATCATTTTAGCAAGAAATGACATATCAGCAATCACCAACACATAGTTTTTCTTTTGTCCTCTCCCGACATTTCTCTGGCAAATGTTACAGAGATCGTTTTGAGCATCCTTTGAGGCGCATTTGAATATGTCGCTTCACTCACATGCTCTTTAAGAACTGAATCCAACTCCTCTGTAAACTTTATTAATCCACAAAAAATTCCTGGATTTGCTTTCTCATAATATCCGCGCAAAGCAAGTTCAAACGCGCCACAGAATTTGATACAATTAATTATCTGTGATAACACATACTATTCCTACTAATTTGCAGGTTTCCTTGTTGAACTTTTTTCTGAATTCATTGTCCATTTATTGGCCAATGTTGCTTCAACCGAAAACTTTCAGGTCCAAATCTACATTTAAACGACTTCTAGAACTTTTGTGCATGGTGATTTTTTTTTGTTTCAGATAACTGATATCTTCAAAACAGCTTTGGTCCAAGTTTCAGTTATATCTTCTCACACGAAAAGTAATCAAGGAAAGCAATACAGTATATTGAAATGGCGCCAGAATTATGTGCAAGTCTTAACTTGTCTGAGGACGTCATATGCCCCGAGTTTGGCGTGTAGGTCCGAACAGGTTTCCCCCTCCCCTGTTGACGTTTATGACCTTGAGCCTCACCGCGAGATTGTCTCAACCTATCACATGACTTTTCTTGCTACTCTTTAATGGTTACATGCGTTTATTTTGCTCAGCAAATGCCAGAAGCCGTGCTCGAAATCCTTCCGCGTCAGCTCGTTTAAGGTAGGTCCTAATATTATTTGTAGATGCTACATTAAATTTGCACCATCATTTTTCATCGTAACAGCTTATTTTGCAGAGTTTAAACATATTAGCATCATATATACACACTTCCCAAAAATATTGTTTATAAATTTAATTTACAAATATTTACAAATTCATCCCTTTGCTTGCAGCATAATTATTATTTTAATCGTTATTATTATTATTATTATTATTATTATTATTATTATTATTATTATTATTTTAATCGATATTATTATCATCATCTTCATCATGACTGTTATTTATATGTCAATTATAAATATCACACGTGTTCACTCGCAATATTGTTATTATATTTTACATCCCCATACTCACGCACAGTTTTTACCAACATGTCTAATTCTACCCATAATCTTCCAACATTTTAGTTCATAGTTTTCTCACCAAGAATTCCACACATCGTCCACCATTTTGGGTAATTTATATAATTGTATGTATATATTCAATCAATAAAACAATGGTAGCTACTTAATTGTTTAGAGGTGATAAATATCATATTACCCTGAAATTATACTAGCCCCTAAATGTATACTTATGCCCTGAAAGCACACTTACCCATAAAGGTGCAATCACCCTGAAAGTTACTTGCCCATGAAAGTTTGCTTGCCACTGAACGTTTATTCACCCCTGAAAGTATGCTTCCCCATGAAAGTATACTCACCCCTGAAAATATGCTTGCTCATGTATACACGGATTGTAATTAATATTATGTATAATTATAGTGTATAATGAACAAAATAATCAGGACCTATCCGAATTTAGCTTCTGCTGTGCCTACCTATGGAGAAGCCACCGCAGCACCGCACAAAGCAGCAACAGTCAGATAGGAAAACTACTACATTACTACTGAACAGGTCCCTGTTTCCCTAAATCTATTTACAAGATTTCGAACCGTTTCTCCGTGAGGCGCACGAACAGGGAATCTGTCTATAAATCGCCGTCTCACTTTTCTAAAATAGATTTTGTCACATAGGAATCATGTATGAAGATTCTATGTGTTAAAGTATGGGGACTTTTTGCTATTATAAGAACACTAACTCACTATAACACTGAAAACGTAGTCTCACAACGTTTCAACTTATGTACAGCACGAAGAATTCGCGTCAACTGAATAGCCTGCACACGGAGAGGAAGGAAAGTGAAGGGGAAGTAGAACCGGTTAAAAACAACGCAGCACAGGACAGGCAAATCCCCGTTAAGCCGGCCACGCGTCCAAATGACATATATAGGGCGGACAGAAAATATATGTATAAACTTCAGGAGGTGATTTCTGACAGGAAAAGGAACAAAAAATTTCATATGAACAAATGTCCGTAAATGGATATTCTTGTAAAGTAGATGGCACTGCTGAATGACATCATTCTATCATAGTAACACTCAGAGTGTTACAAAATATGTTCAAAGTGGCCTCCATGGGATGCAATGCAAACATCCACAAGTTGCATGATGGATTACCTCACCTTTTTTAATGTTCCAGCGTGTACCCAAATAGCATTACAGGTTACACGGGTTATTGAGGTGTTGACGAACAATAATGCGCAAGTGGGCTGGCATCAGCCACATTACTTGTCATATTGCCAAAGGCACATTCTCAAGCAAAAGAAGCAGAGTGTTCTGCAGGAATTCCAGATACGTCTATCTGTTAAGGCGTTGTGGAAGAACAATTAGTCCAAGTAGGTGGTCGCCAAAAACTCCTACACAAGCATTTATGCTAAACCGTTGCTGATGAGACGATTCACCCATTCCCCGAGGATTTTCTGTAGTTCACACATGATAAATTTTTTCTTCGATGAAGAAGACAGACGGCATAAATCTCATAATGATGGTGACCTGTTGCAAAAACCAGCGATAAAACCTTTCCGTGAAATCCGCTAGTGATAAACCCTGCACACATTGCAGGTGATAGGGACAGTACTGGTTATCATGCAGAATAAACAATAACGTCGCTTTGCTTACACCTTACTGACCAGCCAATTGTCTAGAACTTTACTGGGCTGTCCTCAATATCATGTAGAACATGTTCCTCCAGATCAGGTATACATACATGCCGCGGCCGCCCTACACGTTCCCCTGTACAAAAGGGCCCACCCTCATACAAACGACTAAAAATGGCTGCAAAAGTTTCGTGGTTTGGGTGGTTTTCTCTGCACGGATATTTCTCTCGCAAATTCGTGCGGCCTCTTGACTGTTTACGAAAACTGTCTCGACTTGTTCCTGGAATGATAATTTACTATTGTGCTTCGACTTAGGTCTAATTAAACAATCTGCAATACAAATAAGCACCTTCTGAGTGTTGTCATGATAGAATGATGCTGTTCATCAGTGCCATCTACTTTAGAACCTATGCATTTCCGGACATATGTTCATTTGGAAACGTTTGTTTCTTTTCCTGTCAGAAATGTACAGATAGTTTCTGTCCACCCATTACATACATTATCATTGTAACACTGCCGTGGGCCATATAACTGTAAATACATAAGATTGAAAAACTCCCACTGAGAATTCAAAGTCAACAATGATGCCAGCAAATACACAAGACTACAAAACTGAATCATTTGCATACAACAACAAACTGAGTGAAATTACGGCTAATAAGTAAACGGCGGATTTATATCACCTGGAACATTAGAAATATGCATGTATTTATGACTTAATAGAGTTTAAAGATAATGTAAAAATGACCTTGTAATTTAAATCGTTTATTTAAATGTTATTTAACTATTTCTGCTGTCCAGTGGTCAGCCTGCTGGCTTCTAAATCCTGGGTTTGATTCTCAGCTGAATATGGTAATGTTTTTTTTTAAATTAGTATCATTCTCCACCCTCCATAAATTTGTAAAAGTGTGCATATGAGAGTGATTTTATGTATGCATTTCAGAGTTTAAAACGAAAGAAATAAAACCCAATTAATCTTAAAGTTAACTACGTATATGAAACAAGATAATTGGTGGGGAGGGAATGGGAATTAGGCGTATGGTAGCTGTGTTGATTAAATCAAGCCCGCTGATCGCAATTTGGCCACGGCTGCTGCAGACCACCAACTCTGCTTCCATCAGACTCTCTCTCTCTCTCTCTCTCTCTCTCTCGTCGCTCCTGGTGGTGTAGTGGTTATCATACTTGCCTCCTACACCCAAGATCGCGGGTTCAAACCCGGCCAGGATCGATGGATTTTTTCGGGCGTAAAAATCCTAAGTATGGCTTCCTTCGGAAGGGAAGTAAAACCGTGGGTCCCGTGTCGTACATTTACGGCACGATAAAGAACCTCAAGCCTGAAAGAGAGGCCTCTGAGCAAAATTTGTCGGCCGTTTCACGCCCTGAATAGAATGGGACGCTGATGACCTGAGATGTTAAAGAGCGTCCATAAATAAATAAATCTCACTCTAGGGCTTTTCGCTGATTTCTGGCAGCTGTAAGCTATCCAGGGCTCAGTGAACGGGAATTTATATGGAATTTGCCGATAAACAATGCCTCATGATTTAGTTGCAGTCTCCCAAACATGAATAATCAGATGAACACACAAGGTAAAAAACTCGTTAACTTTGGTTGCGTTCACCAAACGGTGCCTAATATGAAGAAAGTACTACTTCAATGGTATTTAATACAGCACAATGGTGCTATGTGTCGCTCCCGCGTTGATTGACTGTAGAGTCTCGTTGATGCCGGATCTTGTACTTATGACTTAGGTCGTTATTCCTCTAACTGATCGAGCAACGCAGCCCGGAGAGACTGTCCCTTGAGGCAAATCTATTTCTTATATACTCCAGATAAACTGACGTTTTCCCCTTAGAGCGACGCGAAATATTCCCGCCGGTTTTGTTTTCACCATGCTCATAGGCTGATGCTTACATCCTAGAAATCCATTCCTATTTGCCGGACAAATTTTGGCAGAGCACACATTACGCTATTCGTCAATCAGCTCACTTCAAACAAATTTGACACGTTATGTCAATGACCTGCGACTGCACCTGTGTCGCATACCCTAGCGAAAAGTGACTGGTTTCTATGCCAGAGGGGAGAACATTGTTTGCCTGCTGAATTCCAAAAGGGATTAACTTGCATTGTCTGACTTTTCCAACCCTTGCCTTCATGTTCAAAGGGAAGTTCAAGTCTATATTTCCCTTTACTATATTACATATTATTTCTTAAATATAACTAAAATCACACATTACAGACGTTATGCTCAGTCTTAAACACTATATAACCTTAATTCTACATATATGAATTTTGCCATCGAAGCATACAGAAAGCACAACATATCTGTAAGAAATCACAGAATCCTTGATTTAAAATTACCAATATTAATTACTTCAAATACCCTGTAATTGATGGGGAGCCAGGAACAGCTTCAAACTTCACGGATTGTTTCGTAGTCAAAGTAACCGATATGAACACATAAGTTAAGGCGACTATAAAAATGGGGGGAAGCATGCTGATTGCTTACTCAATTTTCTATAATTTCATAAGAAGTAATTTACTCCCCCCTTTCAAATACAGCATCTTATGTAACCTGTCAAAAAAAGTAATAATCTGCAGAAAATTATGATTTAAAATATTTACATTTTGCTTAATTTGGCCAAAATACCATAATTTATCTTGAAAAAAGGATGATTGTCTATATATTAGACAACAGCAACTTTCCATTGTTTTGCACTTTTCTCTGAACTCTACTTCTGTTATTAGTAACCGTGTCCCTTTTCGCATCCTCTTACTGGGCTAAGGGCAGTGTCTATCTATGAACGATGATGATGGTGATGATGATGATGATGATAATAATAATAATAATAATAATAATAATAATAATAATAATAATATTGAGAGGGATATTATGATGACAATAGTAATGTTCATGTCGATCATAATAATGATGATGCTTATGACTATGATAAAGGTGATGATAATAATATTAACAATAACAATAATAATAATAACGTTATGATGATATGTAATTAATATATCAAATAGGCGTTATAAAATTAAAAAACAGAAAGGAAAAAATGAAATAAATAAATGTTTTCAATATCATCTCTATAATATTAAAATAATACAATAAAGAAAAGTATTACGTTTGATCTCATGCACTTTGACATGTCCCCTTTGCCAAAACGGATCGATATCTTTGGTAGTGGAGGCGGAGGTAAGAAGTCTTATTTCCTTTGGTCGCCGAAACCTCCCCGTGGTTCTAATGCTTGCCCATTGAGTACAGAGATATCGTGTATTACTCCAATACCAAAATAATACAATGAAACAGATACGCTAGAAAACAAACTCATTATTAATTTATTTATACAGAGCAAAAACGTAGAGTTTTTTTTCAACCAATTTAATATGTAATTTTAAATATATTTGCATTACGTCCTCTGACCTGCAAGGGTAATATTTGATAAAAAAAGAAGCCAACAGGTATAATTTACAGCATAGTCATATAAGCCTGTTTATTGTTTGTTATCTATGCCTAGGTTTTCTTTAATTGCATAAGCCATTTGATGAAGGGCACATGCTACGAAAACGAGATTTTCAATAAAATGCAATTTTTCCTCTTAATTGAACGATTTTATTGAAATAGCAATTAATTTGTCTTATAATTAATAGATTGCATACAGAGTATATTCGTTATAATATTTATTATTTCCACTTGAGTTTTTCCCAATATGGTTGACTTTTTGCACATACGTTCTTTTTGCGCTAAGTTCATAGATATCGGCATTTCACTCCATTGAACAATTAGATCATTAATTTTAGTTGCATAAATTCAACTTTTGAAGTTTGGATTAACATATCCTTATTTCATATTATAGTTTGACACTTGAATGAAAATTTAAACTAAAATGACTAAAGTTGCAATAAATAAAAAAAGGATTATGTTCGGTGGCTAACACACGAAACAAAACAAAAAATAGGAGGCAAGTATGGACACAAGATCGCGGGTTCAACCTCAACCAATTGGTTTTTTTTTTTTTTTTTTTTTTTTTCGGGCGTATAAATCCTAAGTATGGCTTTCTTCGGAAGGGAAGTAAATCTGTGGGTCCCATGTTGTAGATTTATGGCATGTTAAAGAACCTCAAGCCTGAAAAAGGAGGCCGCTGAGCAAAATTTGTCGCCCGTTTCACGCCCTGAATTGAATGGGACGCTGATGACCTGAGATGTTAAAGAGTGTCCGTAAATAAACAAATTATCAAACTTCTGTCCTTAGCAAGATTCGCCATTATCATCACTGTATTCTTTTCTTGTCATTGCCTGTGTTTTAGGCCACTTCTGCATCATATTATAAAAGACATAACCTTTTGCAATATTTTCAGTTCTGTCAACTTCTTTGCATTAACCCGAGCAGATAAATGTTTGCGGCAAAAATGGAATTACATTAAAATTTACAGCAAGAACAAAGATGGACCTCTACCTTTGGTCACTTAGAGTACATGTTAAGTGTTTGTCAATCATAGAAGCTTCACTTTGAACAAACACATGGAGAGTCAAAACGGTTGAAGTTACAGTGAAGGCGCCTTCCCTGTACATTACCTACAGGAAAGCTGTGTAAGTGGGAGTCTAGCTATAAATTCATGAAGGAAGGTCTGTATTCAGAATTCGGGAGAATATTTCTGGTCGAAGAGATCACTCACTCAAAATGTATTCTTTATATTATGGATACTATGATTTGAATGTTTTCTGTATTCACTTCTTGCACACTATACTCCCCGTTGTATTTGTCCGGATAAGTTCGCTGTAAGTATGGTTCTACAGGTATGTTCTATATCCCTGATCTCTTGCATTCGATGTCGCAGGATAAATATGTTCAGCTGCACAGGATAAGGTTTTTTTTAATGTAGATATGCAGGTAATTGTCAATATAGTGCAACAAAACCGAGCAGACCTCGCTTAGAGATGAACTTGCTTATCCAGTACATACTTTCTTAAAACAACCTAGCATACATCTACAGTTTTTGTTGCCACATATTTCTTACCAGAATGATCCTTATGTGAAAATCCTTTAGTTCTTGTTTGTATAATAAATTGCTCTTGTACTTAACAATGTTACATATTCCTTTCCTCTTCTTCGGCTGTAGATATTCTGTTTCATTTCTACTGAAAAGTTTTATAATATTAAGCATAGAACAGAGCAATGTAAACAATTATATTGTAATAGAAACTGTACAGTGGATACAAAATTACAATATGATTTCTATATAGGTTTGCCAGATGTAAGAGCAGAAGGGCAGGGAGGGCGAATGAATGTTGAATAATAGCAAATTTATCACTTTCTATTAGATCAGCTTCCATTTATTCAACTACTTCTATAATAAACATTTCTGCAAAGAGTCAGTGTTCCACTGACCATGTTACGTTTTTGAAAACATGATACACATGTCATTTATGTTTATTGCTACTTGACCAGTTCATGAATACCACAAAACCATACAGAAACTATTTAAAAAGATCACATTTCAAATGACCAACTGAATTGATGAATTAACTGTATTAACACGTGGTTTGTTTCAACAAATATAAACATTTTTACTTTAGAAATGCATTAGATGTTTGTCAAGTTCTTAATTTTACTTAACATTCTTATGTATATGTTTACTTTAAGATGTAAAAGAAGCAAATTTATTTACAATTATCACTTTTATTGTAACTGTTGGATGAGAAGAAACATATATCCAATTAATAAAATATTACATGTATTAGGTGAATTGAACTTAGAACTTGTATCTTTATCGTGTATATGTTTATTATTTCATTTCAGAAACCCTTTTTCCTGTGATGGGAAAGCAACTAAGCTGCAAGTATGGCTGGATAAACATTACATACAACATTGGAATATGTGCAAAAACGAAAAGAAGAATGAGGAAATGTTTCAGAAAATTATCCTTGCAAATTACACATATAATCAAACAATGACAAACGAAAATATCCCAAATGGATGGTTTAGTAAGGAACCAAGAGATGAGCTATTAAAATGCAAGCCTTCAGAACCCTACTTTTATGCCCAGTCAGTTCCAAATGGCATTGACAAGATACCATCATTTTGGGCTTTATTAATTGGTTTTGAACTTGGATTTGCTTCTGCTTTGTTTGGAACTTGGATATGGTTGAGCGTGTGTAGTAAACAAAATAAACTATTTCAGCCAATTCCAAGGGGAAGGGGCAGTTGGTATCAGATTAATCGCCAATTATCTGTTTTTAATGTGAGAAATCAACAAGATGGCATTGAAAGATTATGTACAGAGCAGGAACACGTTATTTATCCTGTCACATCACCGCTTCCTTTCAGAGATGCTCAGGAGCTTGAAACTTTTAACTTTTCTTATTTTCCATAAAAGTCGGTACTTATTGCTTATCTTATAATTTTGCTTAGAAAACAGAAAGAAAAGCATTTTATCAAGAATATCACGACTAATATTTTCTAGAGTTTTAGAAAATCATCCTCGAGCATTCATAAATTTGTGGGCCATTATTAAAATTATTTTTTTTTCCCTGGTAAACATGCGGCAACACTGCCTTTTCAGAATATACGTTCAAAAGCCCATTGGTTGTGCTTCTGGCGTCATCAATAAATTTGTCTGCAATGCAAGTTAGCACCCCTCATAGATATTTCCCATGATTCACCAAGGTACGTTGCCAGCGAATAGGACGCTAATTGCATGCGCAATGAATCATTCAAGTGCTGCTACTTTCCCCTTTGTTCGCAAAGTTTTCACACGCTGGGTCCTTTACTTTGGGAATCACTTGATGATGTGTAGTCGTGAAAGTACACATATATACAGTGGGCCAACACCTTCGATATGTGCCACTGGCCTTTCTCTCTGTACAAACGCACGACGTTCACTACGCGGGCGGCATATCGGCTGTTGCTATGTATTCGCGTTGTAATGCCCGACCCCATCTCGCCACTTTTCCATACCGCAATGCTTTCAATTGACACTCAAGTGTCAAGGAGGATTGCAATTTTCACGTATGATTTCTGCTTCCCCTTTACCGACTTCAATCTTCTAACGGTGCTGGCAACACACTGAAAGTAACGCGCAATGTCTGCCCACATGCGCCTTCTACTCGTAGAGATGACAAGCACAATTAACGGCTTTCTTCTCCTCCCCCTTTTGTTAAATTTCAGAAAAGACGATTGTGATCAATCCTATAACGACCCTGCGCATAACGGATTAAAAAAGAGCAAAAAAACTGTGGCTTCTACGTAGGTATTTATTAAATAATAAAATTGTTATTGTCAATCAATTAGTTTTTCATGTTTTTATTATTGTCAAAATGATGATTAAAATACCCTGAGCGCTTCCGAGGTCTAGTGGTAAGTTTGCGACCATTGGTCTGAAGGTCCTCGTTTCGAATCCTGATCATATCAAGTTATCTGGGTAAGATCTTTTTCGGAGTTTTCCTTCCGTAACAAGGTGAATACCAGAGAGCTTTAAGGCGCCAAGGACTCCCAGCTCATTTGCGCCATTATTAATTCATTTAATTTCATATCATTCATTTCACTTTATTCATCCCCACAGACTTACACTTTCAAAATTCAGTTCACAATCTCCAGGGTTGCAAAAAGGCCAGTGCAGTTAAAGTTACAATAATAAAAAAACAACAACAACAACAACAACAACAACACAGTTGGCACGAATTATGATTTACCAAAAAAAAAAAAAAAATGCATAGTTAAATTGAAGGAGTATTAAGAAAACTATGCACATTTTGTAATATGAAGTATTCAAAACATATGCATTTCATAGATTGGCGCTTTTTCTATTCATGTTGTTCAATTTAGTTTGGTACAATTCATGAGCATTACAAGTACAAACTTTAAATTATATTGTGAATAGTACATACCTATAAATGTTATTTTAACCTAGTTTAGCGTATCGTCCACTCGATGCTTTATTGTTGCTATTCATTGTCATGTATTAGTATCTGACATACAAATTTAAACGAACCAGTGATGCTCTCTCCTGGAATTTTTCGTACGGAATGATGTTTTCTTGTTGAAGTACCAGAGTGGAAGGCTGTTACCTTAAAGAAGTTAATTCGACACTTCATACTATTATTGTGGCATACCTAACATTTCGCATCCACTGGGATTTATGAACATGATGTAATTGTTCACCAGCAATTCACACCCAAAACGTGGATGAGGGATAAGCGGCGGTATGCAATCTTTGAATATACCCGCTCAAGATTGTGAGATGCAACTGTTCGCGCCCATGCATATGCGACCTTGGTGTATTTAACGCTTGACTATCCAGTGCTTTTGCAAATCCGACATTCTCGAGGACTCCGTACCCTGGGCACAAAGATTGTGAATATTTAATTATATTGTTAGCAGGACATCTGTTTTCCGGATTATTCGCAAACCTCTGCTACTAGAGCACATTCGCACGTATACTTTTTTCATAAAGAAAAGAAAATATTTGGAGTAACAAGTGTATACAAATTGAACAGACGTGCACAAATATGTCACACCGGACTGATGTGTGGGTTTCCACTGTTTTTGAGCATCAATTCAGTTTTTGTTCACTTTCTCTGTTGTATCAATCATTTCTGCTGGTGTGTAATTTGCGGCGAGATCTACAATATGGTCTAAATTTTCTCGATAAAACATATAACATATTTTTGACTTCAGATGCACACTTCAAGTCTTATCTTCACCAATTCCTGTGGACAAATTCATCGAAGTATACAAATGTATTTGCATAATTTATCACATTTTTTGATTGGTTTAGATTCTGCATTTCTCTGCAAAAAAATTTCAGTGAATATCGTCAAATTTAAGGCATGAGTAGGGGGATACACTCACAGGCATAAGTAAAAGTGCTACTGTCATTGCTTCTTCTTTCGTTGTACATGAATAGTAAGGTCTCCTCTATGCTGAAGGCTTACGTTAACACATAGTGATAGGATAGCTAAAAGCTAGGCCATTGGGGCCGATCGGATTCTTACCTTAGGGATAATAGCACGGAGAGCCGAGGTGCAGAGCAGCCAGCAGCATGGAGTAGCATAGGCGACGAATAAAGAAACAGGCGCACCTTCAGGCTCTGCTACCTCCTAATATAGTTTCCCACAAAAGCCTAGGGGTGTCTTTATATTGTGTTGTACTATTCACCAATTATGGTATACCAACGTTCTAGGTTTGAATTACACTGACCAAGGAAAAAGCAGTACGTAGGTGTCTAAGTTCAACAAGATTTTGCTTGTTGTTAAGCGACGATTGCGTCACGGTAAAATCATTTAAGTCATCAATGGAAGTGGTAAAACAAATGGATTTAAATAAGTTAGCACTTTCTGATTCCACTAAGCGATATAAAAGTATAAAACATTCAAGCAAATAAAATTAACTGTGACTATTAAAATTACTTGTCACTTGACAATGTGTAATTTCAGATATAGGGTAAGCATATCCTGGCAATCAAATAGTTATAGTTTAATTTTGTACCTTGAATTACTACTGTTTAAGGAAAAAGCAATTAAAATAACATTAAGTTAACTGGATTTCAACACCAATTAAGGCTCCTTTATTTATTTATTTTTGGTGCACGAAGCTCATGGGATTGTAATGAAATTCAGTGCGTCTAAATACTGAGTCTCATACAACAAGTTATCTATCCGGTTTTGCACACTACTTCCGGTTGTTATACCAAAGTAACTGCGTGGAATAACCGCAGTTCTGTAGGAAATCGCCGTATCATATTGAACCTCCTAAAATAAGTTATTTGCACATTACTTCCGGCTGTTGTGAGCTAAATACCTCAGATTCATCACATCTTTATACTGGATGCTCTCCGTTCGAAAACAGATTTTAACTTTCTGAAATTCAATGGGTTTTGGCATCATCGCCTGTGAATGTCTAGGCCTACATTGTTCCTGAGTTTGTTTTGTTGTTCATTTTGATACCTGCTCTGTTGACTTGTGCACTTAACTGACGTTCACTTTCCCCTTCACTCTCTACGTGAATACTTTCAGTGATGAACTTTTTATTAAAACAACAAATAAAATAATACATTTTTAATTTGTATCCTTTCAAGTGAATATGCTAAAAAATCCATTTTATTGCCTATATAATAATACATAGATTACATAAAATTTTAATTTTGTTGAACTATTAAATTAAGTCAATATTGTTATTTGAGATTCCTGTAAGTTCAGAAGAGGGGAGAATTGCAAATCATTATATTGCAGTTTGAAACTATTCCATGTGTGTTGGCAGTATGGATGTAAAACATTTGCCAAAGTATAGTGGAAATGAATTTATAACTATCAATGGACATTTAACTGTTGCTATTTGCAATAACATTTCACTTACGTCTCTAATGGATACCAAGGTCGCATGTTAAAGAATATCAGATTTGCAAAAGCATTGGATAGTATCAAATGTGCCTCAATGCCTGACTTTCTAGCCCTTGAATTCCCAAGTTCTAAGTAGTGTTCTCAACCACTCCTCCTCGGACTCTGGTGTTGAGAACATAGTGCTAAACCACTCCTTATATCTTTATCGTACAAACATTCCAATAACAATACTCGCCTTCCCTTATGTAAGTCATTGGTCGAAGCTTAAAATTCCTTCTTACGATGATAAGAATTACATGCAGACAAAGACGTGTTGAAGGAAAAGTGGTATGCACGTTCAGCCGCACAAGCGCAGAAGTTTCGTATGGTTCCTCTCTCTCTCTGCGTATCATCCCGAAAAGAAACAGGCACAGTATCTTATGCCCTTTTGGCAGATCGTGCTTTTCCTGAATATTTAATTATCGTATTACAGGGCGCGAGGAGTCATACAAAATTATTCGGGATATTGACATCTGTTTTCCGGGTTCTTCGTAAACCTCCTACTACCAGAACCAGAGAAAGCTGAGAAAATTGTTCAGCTCTTGCCATGCTACAACAGTTATTTACGTAGAAATACAGAATAAAAATTAAATTACACACCAGCAGAAAATTTTGATACGGAAGATTTAGAAAGTGGTACTGCAATTACTAGATCATGCAGAAACGATCCTAAACCGTGTGAGTCATTGCCAAGAAAATCAACAAAAGAAACAAAAGAAAAAGTCTGTCTAACAGGGAGCTGCGTAAACTAAGCGCATTCCTCACGAGCAGAGTGACTTTAATAGAACTTAATATAAAACCCAAATTAGACCTAATTAATTGATGCAATGAAATAAATTACGGCATTTCTGTGTGGTATTAGAAAACAAAATTAGAATTCTTGCAATCTGTATCACAAAAGAAAAACCACATTTTTATAATAATAATAATAATAATAATAATAATAATAATAATAATAATAACAATAATAATAATAACAATAATAATTATAATAATAACAACAATAATAATAATAAATGGTATACTATTTAATTACACGAAATATATGATCACATAAAAGGCAAAACTATATTGTGTGGATATTTTTAAACATTTTTAAAATGTAACCTGTTATGGCCCATTGATATCTTCACATTCATTTAAATACAGAAAAATAACAAAAAATTTAGAGTTACAATCTGTATTTAAGTTGATGTTCATATGTTCCAATAAAACATAAACATGCTACCATTAAAAACAATTACAATGTACTAAGCAAATCTACAGGATCAGCAAGGAACAATCTAAAGTTTCATCGATTTTCATTGGCTCTGAAATTTATTTTAAATATTATTGTATTAAAATACATATAACGCAAATGTTTTCTGAATATTACTACAGAGCTCTCTTGCATATAAATATATTTCCCCAAAACATATTAGATTAATATGTTATAGCTGCTATCTTCACGACGATGCTTTTGTTAAATATAAAACACATGCAACGTTATAAATGCACTTTATATGCTTAATTAATAAGTCCTTTATTTTAAAACATAACTTTTAGGTTTTAGGTAAACCCTTACTCCTAATGGCCCGATTTCACTGATTTTAAGGAACCATTTCTCCTTAAACAGTTTTATTGCGATAAAGCAAACGGTGGTGTTAGAGTAAATTCTAAATTTTGGGTTTCAGGTAACTCCCACTCCTAATAATGTGATTTTTTTTTTATTTCAGTAACCCCTTTTCTTATTCTAATTAAATGGCATATACAGAGTTTAGTTGCGAAAAAACATATTATTGTTACGAGAGAATTTTAAATTTTGGGGTGCAGGCAAACCTCTCTCCTAATGGCCAGATTTCATTAATTTTGAGGAACTATTTCTTTTCTTATCTTATTTAAACGATATATACCATTGTGAAACAAATACTAACCTGCTAGAGCGATTTTTAAATGTTGGGTGACCTCTCCTGCTAATAGTCCCATTTACTGATTTTGAGAAATTATTTTTGTTATTTTATTTCAATGGCATATGTCGAGTTTTCTGTAACAAATTAAAATTGCGGCCGTTAGAAAGATGTTTAAAATTCGATTTAACCACGGAAGGTTCTTCAGGTACACCCCCTCCAGTTCCAATAATCTGAACATTTCAAAACAATAATTTTTCTTATTGATATAAATGGTATATGCCGTGTAAAAACCAATTATTGGTGCTGCTAGAGTCATTTTTACATTTTTGATTTCAGGTAACTAACTCTCTCCTAATGGAATGATTTCCAATAAACATCTGTAAATAAACGAAATAATTTTTTTTTCAAATAAAAGAAGTTCCGTTGTTGCTTCATAACTACAGCTTTCCAGTTGATCCCTCATATTTGTAATCTCGCTGATGGCATTTGAAGTTGCGTGCAAAATTGAAATTCTTGTTGCAGATTTCACAGTGGAAGGCGTACGGTTGCTGTGGTTTCAGAATAGGCGCGATAATATTAAACGTTTCCGGGTGTACTATAGAAACATGCTGTCTTAGATGTCTACTGTAGTTATACTCCAGCCTACATTAAAGGCATACGAACTGTTTTGATGCATTCAGTATTAACAACAAATAATTTAACCACAGTGCACACTAAAGCTTTCTATTCAACTTACTGAAACTGTCTATTCACAAAAATTTTAACAGATTCGCTCTAACACAGGTGCATGTGAAACTTTCCTTTACTGAAATAGTCACCGTTTGACTTTCTTCGCTACGGTTTGGGACAATCGGAATACCGCATTTCTCCGCTACCGATCGGAGATTTGATTTATATATGGAAGCTCTTTAACACCTCAGGTCATCAGCATCCCATTCAATTTAGGGCGTGAAACCGCCGAAAAATTTTGCTCAGAGGCCTCTTCTTTCAGGTTTGAGGTTCTTTATCGTGCCGTAAATGTACGACACGGGACCCCAGGCTTTACATCCTTTCGGAAGGAAGTCATACTTTGGATATTTCCGCCCGAAAAAACCTATCGACCCTGCCCGGTTTGAACCCGCGATCTTGGGTTTAGGAGGCCAGTATGGTTATCACTACAGCTCAGGATCGATACAGTGGAAACTGCTCAGAACTGCAGCCTCAAATGCGTTCTTCGTTTAAGGTTAAGTCACTGGTCCTTACAACAACCTATTGCCCTATGCAGACAGTTCGTACAAAAATACAAAACCTGTTGCCCTTTCCCGATTGAATCGGGACACCCCCCCCCCCCCCAAAACACACACACACACACACACACACAAAAACATCTCCCGACAATTGCAGCAGAAGGCGTACGACAAAAAAGCGAAATTATTTTTTATTTTGTTTTAGGTTTGTCTGTTTGGTGGAAAAAAATTTAACCCTCGCCTCAACTCACAAACCTATACAAAACAGTCTCAACAACTCAAGTTTGCAATATTTTTTGTAAATGTTGCACATGCGTTGCAAAAGACATACTTTTTCCTCTTTTTTCTATTGTTTCTGTTGAGTCTGTTTGGTGGAAAAATTGCCTTTACAGCTGTTTGATACAAATGAAACGAGTTTTTTTTCTTCTGTTTTGTCCGATTGACGGAAAATAGCCCTTTACATTAATGTATCCAGCTTTATTAATTAGTAGCATTCTTTGGGTTCTATTTTAGAGACCCTCTAATCTTTTACTTGAGCATCATGATAAGATAGACTACTGATTAGGGAGACAGTTTATCTAAGGTATAATACACCGATATTAGCCGGAACAGCCTCCCTTTTTATTCTCTGTTGTCTTTTTTTTTTTTTTAAAGGTAACGCCAGAGTGTCCTTTTCTTTTGGCAAGTGTTCTTATAATATACAGTTTCATCAAGAAAATAGGGCAGTCGCGGGATGTTGCCGGATGAGCACTGGGCAGTTCACACAAACGGAGCGAATGCACATACTCCCTCGTGACTTTCTAGTGTACATGTAGATATCCGTTGCAGCGTGCTTAGAAGATAATCGAATATGACCGAAAAGTTGACACTGAAAACATCGCAGGAGCTGGGTAACATACGGGCGGACAGCTTGTCATTATCTTCTGCGGCATCTCAACCCTATTAAATAGAGGAATACAATTCAAGTCGGTTGTACTTCGCCATCTCTCCTCGCCTGCACTCGATAAACTGAGATAACATTTTGTACGCCAAATAGTCTGAATTTCCGTATCTGTCATGCCGTCGACCACAGAGGTGATAATGCCACCTTGGAAAGAATTCAGGGTACGAAGCGAATCGACGCCGATCGGGTATCCGTGGAGTATGATGGCATTAAGTAGCGCATTAGTTTGAGAAACACTCATCGTTTCAACTAATAGGAAACCATTGCGTAAACGTGTGCATGATTTTACAGGGCCAGAGATACCATCCAAACCTTTCTGGATGATTAAAGTTCACACCAGTAAAGGACTGACCTTCAGTTCTATTGACAACTAGAAAACGAGGGAATGACACCTTAGTTATCTCTTTTACGTCCCCTCTTTTGCGTTTAGTACTTTGGTGAAAACTTTCATGCACCATAAAGAGTTCTTCCTTCATAATTGCAACTGTCTCCAATGGCAGGCTGCTTCCTGGGCACCACCCCGGCTTAGGCGAGTTGTTCGGGCCTGAACAAAAGTCACCTCAGGGTCACACCTCCCAGGGTATAGACAGAGGGACTCAATTATCTCCGGGAAGTAAGCAGCTCATGCAATGGGACCTCCCCGGGCCGGAACCTGTACTAGGGGATACGCTCCGGTCCTATATGATAGCCCAGTGCTGGGAGTTACGCCATTACCCAGTCACTTTTTACCGCGTCAAACAAGAGTGTGTCCATTAGATGAAGAGCAGATGGCTAAGAAATAAAAAATTAGAGGAAATAAAAATGGTCAAACAGGCTGGGCGTGGACCTGTGAGAGCATCTCGAGTGCCTCGGGTTTGCTACGCCCCGTACACAATATGTGGGCTTCTGAGGGGCCTAATGAGGGGATTCTAGTTATAATGTTGTATCTTAAATTTTTACTTGCATATAATGCAGAAACCAGTACTACGATATTGATTAAGTGTTAAAAATACCAACTTAAAAGAAAAAACCAATTGCTCTTTTGGAAACAATATTAACTACAATCAACCTGACAAAATGCAAATTCTTTCTTTAGGTAGTTTTTTCTTGAAACTTCTGCTACCAAACAATAACCATGCAATAACAATCGTGATAATTCCTGTTATTTCAAATATGTTCGGATAGGCAGATAATATGTCGGTTTATATTGTCACAAATTAAGCTCTTGAGTAATTAATCTATTTTACTTTTCAGTGCTTTAATATTTTGATGAAATACTAAAAAGGTTGTTTTTTGCCAGATATACACTTCAATTTACTTCCTTTTCTATGCAGTCATTAACATTAATACTATAGTTATTTTAATTAACATTAACTGCAATTAATTTCATCTTGGTGAATTTAAGGCATGAATCAGGAGTCTGTCCGTTTCCTACTTTATCCTAAAAATAGGGGGTCTATACCAGAGATAACAAAAGCAATCTTAATCTCGATTCTGTCATCAATAAGTGCTTTTAGCCACTTGCCCTTACAAATTGAATCATTCTGTGACCAGAGTGCCGAAAGACAGCGGAGAAAGCCAAATTGCTGTTCCGAACGGCAACGGAAGAAGCCGAATATAAACGATAAGACGACTGACTTACAGAATTTATTCGTTCTCCCTGAACCGATATCATCCACCACCTTTCACGGAAGATAGCGGAGAAAACCAAAAGCCTCATTATTGTCGCTTGTCGCCTGCAAAATTTGATCTCGAGCAGTAGCGAAGAAAGCCGACTAATTACGATTATAGTAGAAGTATGGAAACGAAAATATGGAAAGAAAAATTCCAGGTATTATACTAAAGAACAAAGAAACAGAAAGAAAATATCCCTTTAAGACGTAAAACCAACATTTATTCGATTAGGAATTGTATAGTAAATTGATGAAGACGGAAAAAAAAAACCTCAAAATTTATTCTGCGAGGGAAAAAAAATCAGAATGCCCTATAGGGTATTTATAGCGCACTTGAAATTAACATACGCTATGAATGTGTTTACACCATTCCATTTAATACTGGAATCAACACACGTGCAAGAGTATCTGTATATGCATGTATTACATTCACTGCAGATTAATTTGCATTTACAGTGCACATTATTATCTTGATAAAATATATCCCGGCCACTTTCGATGATAACGGGATCTTTGACATACGATCTTCCTTAATAACGAGGTTCATGTTTACATCAAAGCCTACTTTGTGCCTGCGACGAATGTTATTCGTTTTGCAGGTAAGCACAACGAGTCTGTCTATCCAGATGTACTTTATGCACTGGAAAAATATGGACAGCACCTGAAAATAACTCCTGTTGAAAAAAAGGAAGGCGCGTGGAACCTCTTGTCTTATGTTATCCAGTACTAGAAGTGTTATGAGTTCGAAATCATAGCTTAAGTCCATGAGTTCCGTCAACACATAGTTTTTTTTTTTTTTTCGTATTTCTGTAATAGCTCGCTCTGCACGTTAGTCATAATAATACAACATCTGTGTATGTGGAGGAGGTCACTTACAGTGTCTTGTGGTTTATAAAACAAAGTTCATTTCAAGTAACCATGCCTCAACATTAGTCCCCATCACTTTGATGACTGACGGATGAAGAGCACAAATTAGCATCATTCAATATTACAGTTAATAGATTAATTCCGTCTAATTTAGCACCTGACACCGAATCTCTAATTTTTCCCGGTATGGCTTGAAAAGGAATTTTGTTCGCAATATCTGCAGCTATACTTTCCCCCTTTCCCTCTCTTTTTCTTTCTCTCTCTCTTTTGACAGTCCCAAGTGACTTAAGTCATGTTGGTAACCAGCATGAGTTGAGATAAATATAACTCGTCATTTTACATTTTGACTTGCCTGACTTGTACCTTTTCAAGATACACACCATCGATTTTATTGCTTTCTTGCAATTTTAAGTGTCTGACATCTTTATTCTCAGAATCAAAATTGTCTGAGCCATGACACCCACAATAATGCCTTACAATATTGTCAGATGAAGTGAGAACCACTATATTTTATAAGCATCGATACAGCTATTTTCTTAATTTCCTGCTTCCGGTTTTTAAAATGGTTAAAAGATGAAAACTGTGGTTCTTCTGATTTTTCTTTTATTTTGTACTGATTCTAAATGTTCAAATAAAAGAAATTCCGATATTGTTTCATGACTACGTAAGCTGCACGTCATTGTTTTCTTTCTATCTGATACCTCACCATGGTAATGGCGTTTGAAGTTGCTTGCATAGTTGAAATTGTTGTTGCACATTTCATAATAATAAGCTTACATTATTGTTTTTTAGAAGAGACAGGATAACATCCAACTTTTCCGAGTGCACTCTACTCATAACACATTTAACAATTTGGCGCTAACACAGGAAAGTATGAATCCCTTAGGCCGGTCGCACACCAGAACACGTCAAGTCATGATGCAAATAAATGGAGCTCAACGGAAAACAATGCAAATACGATATCCGGCACACACCAGTTTCCGTCATGAACATGTTGCAGATACGTTTCACGAGATAGAGTACGCTGCATTCTGTGCATGTCTCACGTCAACTTGCAGACAACGTTCACTTCCTGTAAGCATTACATATTTAGTGTTGCCAATTTAGTACTTTGTCAACTAAATCTGGTCTATTTGAAAGACTGTCTAGTTGGAAAATTAATATTTTCAGTGGTTATTGGGAAATCGGTCTGTTATGCCATTGTCTGCTGGAGATAAGAGTTCCACAACTGCGGCGGACATCTTCAGTTGCGTGGACGAAGTCTCCTTTATCAAACGCCTTCTCCAAGGAGACTTCGTCCACGCTATTGAAGACATCCGCCGCTGTTGTAGATGGAATGTCTGGAACTCTTATCTCCAGCAGACCATGGCATAATGCCAGAAGATATCTCTAGTTATATCTGAAATCTAGTCTGTTTAAATATTGTTTAGTTGAAATCCGTTTTCCTTTTTAATATTTTGTCTAAAGTTATTACTTTCACGAATCATTCAGAGAATTCTGGCGAATGTGGGTTGATAGTGTTTACTGATTCATTTCATCATCACATAAGGTTCATACGAGGTGGTATCCACAATATTCGGGACTGGTGCTGCTATCTCGATTGTAGTTGCAGTAGACTTTTGTACCGCTAGGTACAACACTAGCACATCTGATGAGTGAGTGTTTAAAGTTTCATGTAGCTGGGTAGATGTGTTGAGATTGTATAGTACTTTTCATGATACTCTGTGTTTAGTGTGTGGCGATTTTACGATGGATCCAAGATTATAACAGAGAGTGTGCATCAAATTCTGTGCAAATCTCGGTGAAAATGCTACGGAGAACCTCGCAATGATTCAACAAGTATTTGGGGAACAAAGCATGAGCCGCAAACGTGTGTTTGAGTGGCATGCTCGGTTCAGGGGTGGTCGTACAGCTATTGAAGACGATGCTCACACCGGTAGGCGCGTCAGCAGCACAACGCCTGACATTGTTGCCAAAATCCAATACCTCGTTCATGAGGATCGACGTCGAACCATTGAAGGCCTTGCTCTTGAAGTGGGAATTGGTTATGGGACGTGCCAAAGAATTTTAACTGATGAATTGGGCATGAAATTTTGTGCCAAGGATCCTGACCGCTAATCAGAAGGCGTAGCGTGTTGAAGCTTGCACGGAGCTTCGTCAGGCCGTATCCGATGACCCAACCTTCTTGTCCAGCGACGAGCGCTAGATGTACGCTTATGACCCTGAGATAAAACAATCCTTCCAGTGAAAGAGTCAGAACCCACCAAGACCAAAAAAGGCGAGATAAGTGAAGAGCAAAGTCAAGAGCATGCTCCTCGTTTTCTTTGATACCAAGGGATTGACAATAGCTTTTCCCGGGCTATCAGCCAGGTGAATTCTGGAAGGAGTTCCAAGCTTTCAAGAGCTAATATCGCTCTCATCTTCAGGGAATGATGTACAGGGTTCATAAGGTTCATAAGGCTTTTATTAATCTAAAGTATGCCTGTAGCTGGTACAAGGGCCCCAGTCTTGCAGGCAAAATTTTTACACATTTATGTTTATACATTGTTTGTTCTTCCTAATACATTTCTAGGGCTTATACCTCGCCCATACGAGCCCCTACTTTTGGGACTCGAGAACAGCGTTGTTTAGTATATTGTTTGTGTTCGTTTTTTTTGGTGGACTGAAAGTCTTGTCACTTTTCTGATTACCTGTAGAGAGTTTTTTTTTCTTCTCCCACTATATACACTGCTTATTATGTACATATATACATATTTACATTCCGCCGCCACGTGCCTGCTGGAGGTGTGAAGCACGCGTCAGTGTTTAGCTAGTAGAGGGGCGGGGCTCCCCTCCCCAATGCCCCACGTGCGTACTACAGGTGTTAATATTGGCGCACGCGCCGGTGTTTGATGTAGAGACTTCTGGTCCGCCTGTATTTATAGTCAATTTGGTAAGGGAAGGGGCGGCCAGATGCCACCCTATGATTGGCTCGGGTCCAGCATGGGAGGCGTTAACCGAGGACCAATGACGTCCGTTGCAGAGACGGACCTCTCTAATTGGCCCGTTGCCGTATGTAAGCCCGTACTAAAACCAGTGATTATGCCCGGTTTGCCCTAGACACCATTTTGGTCAGCGAGACGCATTTCCATCAATACTCCATCTTCCGTCTTCCGGACTGACCGAGGTGCCCCTGGCGGCGGCACGGCGATCTTCATCCGGAGAAAGTAGACCACTGCCCAATCGCGATCCCGAAACTTCAAGCGATAAAGGCCACAGCTGTCTTTGTGGAACTTGGTGGCACGGAGGTACTGTTAGTAACTGCATACCACTCTAAACCAGAGCCTTTGTGGTGGCTGATTACCAGCCCCTCTTCGCCCTTCATCCCAGTGTTATCCTCGCAGGAGATTTCAATGTCAAACATCCTCATTGGCATTGCACTCACCGCGCGGATACTAAAGGCAAAGCAATCGTTCGCTTAATCGATCAGGACCCTCGGCTCAGAGTATAGGGTCCTTGGTAACCCACTCACCATCCGCTTAATGGAGGACAGTCATCTGTCATGGACTTTGCGATTCTCAAGCATTTCCCACACCATCTCACCCTCAGTTCAATCAACGCACTACATTCCGATCATAACCCCATGTTGGCTGAAATTAACACTAGGATTGCCAGCCAAGATGTCGCAGGTCTAAACCGCGAGATCGACTGGAAAAGCGTAAAGGAATGCCTCGGCACCATCATCCCTCCCAACCCCAAAATCACAGACATCCACTCCATAGAGACCGCAGTCTCATCCTTCTCCCTGACAGTCACCAAAGCCACCCATAGTCTCACCATCCTTACCTCCTCTCCTCTTCGCCCAGATGTTATTCCTCTAGACCTTGAGCTCCTCATCCGTCGCTCCTGGGCTGCCGCAGACTCTACCGGCGTCACCGCACGCCACATCACCGAGCTCTGTTAAGGACCTTGCGACGCCAAGTTAGTGTCCGCCTCCGCGAGCACAAGAAGCTCGCGTGGGAGGACACTATGGCAAGACAGAATTTGATCAATGGCGACGTGTGAAGGATAGCTAAGAACCTCCGTGACCAAAGAGACAAAGCCTCCCGATCAATTCATGGCATCCGAGGCCTCGTGTATGACCCTGACACCAAAGCCAATGCTCTCGCTGATTATCTGGAATGCCTATTCAGGCCTAGAGACGACCCCCAGGACGATAAATTTTCAAGTCAGGTTCGTTGATATCTTCGACAGCCGCCGCATAAAGATGATTTAAGGATTCCCATCTTTCACCCCCACGAAATCCAGGGCGCAATCGAGCGTCTTAAACCCAAAAAGGTTGCCGGACCTGACGGGCTAACTCCCCTCATGCTCCGCAACCTTCCTTTCAAGCATGTGCTCTTTGTCACAAAAGTCTTCAATATGTGCATCAGCCTGAGTCACTTTCCACGAGAGTGGAGGGAGGCAAGGGTGATATGCATATTGAAACCAGACAAAGACCCAACCCACCCCTCCAGTTACCGATCAATCTGTCTCCTTTCTACACTCTCAAAAGTGTTTGAGAGATTACTTCTTGCCCGTATGCTTCCCTTGCTGGGAAACATTCGAGCCATCCCCCTTCACCAATTCGGTTTCCGTCCTGGGCATTCTACTATCCAACAGCTGCTGAGGGTTGTGGAGGCCTCAGTCTTGGGCTTCCAGGAGAGGTCCTTCACCCCAGCGTTATCTTTGGATGTAGAAAAGGCATTCTCAACGACCTGGCACGCCGGGCTCCTAAATAAACTCATTCACCTGCAGCTTCCCAAAAACTACATACATCTAATACACGCATACCACAAGCATCGTACTTTCAAAGTAGCGGTGGCGGGAAACAATTCAACACTAAGACCGATACGCGGCGGAGTCCCCGAAGGTTCTGTTTTATCCCCAATTCTGTTTGACATATACATGTCAGACTTTCCCCACGCAGCAGATGTCAACAATGCTCAATACGCAGAAGACGTCCTGCTATACAAAACAAATAGAAACTTAAAACAGAGCCATCATTCCCATACAAAGACTACTACACCTAATCGAAAGGTGGTGTAGATCTTGGCGAATGTCAATCAACCCGGCAAAGAGCAACGACATAATTTTCACTAAACGCCGTGTACCCGCAAACTCCCCCACACTGACATATAGACAGTAAAGGATAAGGTGGAAATTACATAGCCTACCTGGGTGTGTAACTAGATAAAGGTCTAACCTTCAGGGAATACAGCCGGTACTGCTCACAGGGCACAGGGAGCAATTGCTCAACTGTTCCCTATGCTCAGTTCCAAGGGGATACCAGTTCACCTGATATTACACCTTTTCAAAGCCCTGGTCACCCCTGCCATGCTATACGCCTGTGAAATCTGGGGTATGGCAGCTGACATTTGGCTCGCACTTCTGCAAAGGGTACAGAATAAAGGACTCAGGACCATTTATTCTGTATATCGATGCTTTCCAGTTAAGCTACTTCATGACAGTTCTTCCCTCCCATATATCGAGGAGGAAATTAGACGCCGGGCTACAAAATTTTACGCCAAATTACCTTTACATGAGAGCGCTCTTGTTCGGTCACTCGGTACCGCCACGGGTGGTCGAGGTCGTTAAGGCACGGAATCGTGAGCGGGAGGTCTGCGGTTCGAATCCCACCAGGACCGTCCTCCCTGACTGGAGTTTTTTCCAGGTTTTGCTCAGTCTTCATAACTGGCAAATGCCGGGGAGGTACCTAAACTTATGCCTGGAACGCTTCCTTCCTTAAAAAAAATCCTTTCCCAATTTATCATTTCATTTCATGTATCATCAGTGTCCACCGCCTGTGGTGCCTCAGTAGTAACAACGGGCGTTAAACACTACTACTCGGTCACTCGGCAGCTATTCCTGTAGCAGTAGGCCTAAGCCAAAATTCAAGGTGCCACCTAGCGTGGTGCCACCTTGGATAACAAAGGGGCAAACATAGCAACAGGAAAACATTCCAACTCCCGAACAAAGCAACGACAATAACAACCAGAAAAACAAAGTAGCGGTATGCCCATACTGTTCACAAAGCAAGTGAACAACATGCGCATATCAAGCAAACTCCAAGGATGTCATATCCGGCCGCTTCAACAAGGATAAGCTTTTACTGCACAATCCTTCCGCCCCACACCCAAAACAGCACAACCACTCTACAACCCCTATCCCTTCTCTGCGATAAAACGCAACCCAGGGTAGGTACGCAGCATCCTCACACAGGCTGAGCACTAACCTCAGCCTGCCAGTTTTCTTCGGGCTTCGGGCAGTTTTATACAACTTGCTGCGTGTTTGCTGAACGTTGAACCCCAAATGTTATTAACTTGCAAGCCATCATCCCTGTTGATATTGTTTTGTTCGTATTTTATAGCTATAGCTTCTTTGATGGAGCGCTCCCAATAGCTTGAAGATTTAAAGATGGTAGTTGTTTCACTCAATCTTGCTCTGTTGCTTGGATACAGTGCTCAGCAAGGCCGGATTTTCTGGGTGCATCAGGCGGATGTAGCTCTCATGTTCTTTGCATCTCTGTTCAGTTGTTCTTCCCGTCTGTCCGATGTAGGCCCTGCCACATTTACATGGGATTCGATATACTCCGGGAGTCTTGAGACCAAGGGGATCTTTGATCTGTCTTAGCAACTTTCGCATTTTGTTGGGCGGTTTGTGCATTGTGTTGATGTCATATTTACCCATAGTTCTACTTAGTTTACCGGACAAATTATCTATATATGGGAGGTAGGCCTTGCGTTGTTTCATCATTTCTTGTGGCTTAATCGTCTGAGATGTGTTAAGCTGTGTGCAGTTTATACTGGCCAGAGCCCATTTTTGTGCAATGTTGATGCTGCTCTTGCTGTGCCCATTTTTCTCTAGTGCAGTTCTGAGATACTGCGATTCTTTAGCCAGGTTTTCTGTGTCTGAAATGGTTATTGCTCTGTGTGCGAGCGTCGATAAAACTGTGTTCCGTTGAGCTGTGTGGTGGCAACTGTTTGCCTTGAAATATAATTCAGTATGTGTGCGCTTCCGGTACACCTCATAGCCCAGTGAGTCATCGGTCCTCCGGCGTATTAATATGTTCAGGAATAGTAACTTCCCGTCTTGTTCAATTTCCATTGTAAATTGAATGTTGGGATGCTGACTATTTAAATGGTTGCAGGAGTTTGGTGAGATGTTTTGCAAGGCTGTAAGTGGGGCTTCCAATAGGCTGACAATCTGCCGAAGCGGCATGCCCTCCTTGTGCACTTTAAGCAAGCCGTCTCGGAGGAACAGCTACAGTTGTAGTTAGAACGTTGATGATTTCGGCGGGAAATTGTGTCTTCCTCAGGGGAGCTGAAGTTTTCTTAACAATGGCTGCCGTGGGATCATGTTTTAGAGATCGATACGCCGGATCACGTAGTATTTCAGAAATCTTGTTATGGTAGTCCTCACGGGAAAGGACCACTGCAGTCCCTTATGTGCCGGTAGAATGAGAATACTCTCATCATCTCGTAGAGATTTCAGAGCTACTCTTTCCCCTTTGGTGATAATGGATGTTGGCGGAGCTGCTTTCTTCAATGTCAAGACTGTTTCTTGACTAATGTCGTCTGCAGCTTCCTTGGGCAAAGTTTGAATCGCCTTTTCTGCTCCGCTTATGATGTCGGATCACAGGAATTTTTCATGGGGCCGGTGCGAAGTTTGCCTGGCAAACCAGGAAATTTACGCGCCTAGCCGTAACGCAAGATCCCCCAGCAACACTAGAGCACCATCGAATTGTCATGAACTTGTCAGACCAGATGCTGAACTCGGCCTCAATTGCAGTACTAGCGAAGGGGTTTATTCACAACACACTGTACACTTAACACCTATTCACAACACAGTTAAATTTTTCGCGCTAACAATGGGACATTTTGTTGAAATCGTAACTATTGGGCTTTCTGCGCTACGGTTTGCCATTTACCGTTCGAGAATCCGGCCGCAGGATGGTTCAATTTGTAACGTCAACGGTTTTGGCTTTTGAATTACAGTTGGTTTACTCTTTGGCTACACTGCTTATGTTAGCAGTACACATAAGTGGGAATTGCAGATAAACTATGACTTCCTTACAGTCTGTCAAGTCTTCCGAACGGATTGTGGGTAAACTTAACGATGAAGGATCACTGGTTGCGACTGTAAAGTGGTGAGGCGACAAAAGCGCAGCAGTTAATTTGAAATAGTTTCGTAATCGAAACTGTTTCATAAAATCGGTGTACCGTGGCGCTTTCTGACAGGTAAGCGCTTTGGCTATTGCCTCCGAACTAACGAAGACAGTTGAAAACACTAGTGCCAGTTTTAAATGGTCAAATGCAGTCATTTGTTTTCCCTTTTTCACAATAATGTGAATGGTGGCAGGAAAGTGATGAAACTAGTTAATGTAAATGTGTTTTGTCTAGTAGCTTGTATTGTATATTTTGGTTTTGTACAAAGTTTTCTTTATTTCTTATATATAAGTTCAACATAATATATATTGACATGGAAGAGTTAAAATTTCACATTGCATAAAAAGGTTTTTGCATGAATGAGCAGGCATGTGTATCAGCGATTATTCGTATGACTTTTTTTTTCTGTAATGGAAGATGCGTTTACTTTTAACTGAGTTTTCCCAAAATATATAACCATATTTTATTATTAAATTATATATGATAAACTAATTTTAAAGTCTTAATTGAATTCAGTGTTAGTAATGCGCGTATTCCATAATTATGCACTGCTAAATTTTGGTGTAATACGATGAGTGTAATTTTTGCGGTTCAGAAGGTTATCAATTATTAAACCAAAGCATTTAATATATTTCGTATGTAGAAGTATATTAGTATAATATCCTATCCATAAGCGGAGATCTGTGAGTGATGAATTTTTCATAATATTGTTTTATCTATATTTATTTTAATCGCACAATCATTGTCATTCCCATTTATTAATGTGCTTGTGTCATCTGCAAATAGCTACCGCCACAGTTGGCCGAGGTCGTTAAGACGCGGACTCATGAGTGGGACGTGTGGGGTACGATTCCGACCAAAACTGACACTCCTTTCCCAAATTATCATTTCATTTCAGGTATCATCAGTGTCCATCGCCAGTAGTGCCTCAGTAGAGAAAATGGGCGTTCAACAGTATTCAACAATAATAAATCCGGAAATAGAACTGATTTTTTATTCGTTTTATTTAAGGATACTTTAACATCTCAGGTCATCAGCTTCCCATTCAATACGGGGCGTGAAACGGCCAACAAATTTTGCTCTGATGCATCTTCTTTCAGGCTTGAGGTTCTTTTTCGTTCCGTAAATGTAGGACACGGGACCCACGGCTTTCCTTCCCTTCCGAAGGAAGCCATTCTTAGGACTTTTACGCCCGAAAAAATGCATTTATCCTGGCAGGGTTTGAACCCGCGACCTTGGGTTTAGAAGGCAAGTATGGTTACCACTGCACCACCAGGACCGACGAAATAGAACTGTATTACCTATATCTAGCATTTGATGAATTGGTGAAAAGGTTGCCGTTCAACAAGAATTAACGTGCAATATCGTTTTTAAAATCCTCAGTTGCATTGGGAGTAAACAAGACAATTATAAAATCCAACACTTCCCATCAATTCCTTTTTGATCTCGTTGAAAATGGATGTTTTCTTTTGAGTAATTTTTTCTCCACTGAAGAGAAAGATGCTTATTCAGATTTGTCAACACAAGAATTCTGGAAACAAACAAGGAATGTCAAAATTTTCTTTGTGAATATTTATTTAGAAGCTATCTAAAATTTATCTTTCTTTGCCTCCCTCCAATGCTCCTGTGGAACGTATTTTCCAGTGGTTCCCGATATCAAAACCAAAAAGAGAAACAGATTATCCTCACAAAGAGTTTATGCACTTGTGTATGTGAAATTACAGATGAAGGGCATTAAAAAAGCGTGTTATGACTATCCTGTTAGTGATGAATTGCTGAATTTATTTGATGAAAACATATACAAAAACACAAAGGATGACAAAATTCAGAGTTACCTGTTTCGAAGAAGAAGACTGTGACCAGGACACGGACAGTGTGAAGCAAGACCGACTGTATTTACAAATCCTAATACGGAAAAAATGGCGGCCGAAGTGGCCCAATTGCTGCCAATAGCAAATACGAAACTTTCATGCAATATAATGTTGACAAGATGGCATTCATTAGAAAATATTCAGATGGTTTTTAAGAATCTGAAAATGTTTATAAACAAATTTTTCATCATATGAAAACGAAATATAATATGAATTATAAACTTCTCCACAGGTAAACACTATTAGTAAAATGCAAAATAACTGAATACCTTAAAATTAATCGTCATAGTGGCGATAGCATCATATTTATGGTCCTCTAATTTAAGGAAAAAAAAAACAGTCTTCCTTGGTAATAGTTATAAACGGGAATACCTGTCTTCCATAACTTCAGTTACAAAGATGTAGTAACATGTTTAGTGCAAAAGACTCTTCCCTCTTCCTGGTGGTGTAGTGGTTACCATACTTGCCTCCTATACCTAAATCGCGGGTTCGAATCCGGCCAGGAGCGATGGATTTTTTCGGGCGTAAAAATCCTAAGTATGGCTTCCTTCGGAAAGGAAGTAAAGCCGTGGGTCCCGTGTCGTACATTTACGGCACGAAAAAGAACCTCAAGCCTGAAAGAGAGACCTCTGAGCAAAATTTGTCGGCCGTTTCACGCCCTGAGTTGAATGGGGCGCTGATGACCTGAGATGTTAAAGAGCGTCCATAAATAAATAAATAAACTCTTCCCTCTAGTCTAAAAGCCTTAATAAGTGATGGTAAATGGTTTAAATCTGCTCTTAGAAAATACCTATGTAAAAAGGCCCATTATTCTGTAAAGGAATACATATAAAATACTGAGTTAAAACACTGCAATAATTTTATATGAATTCATATAGTAAAATTTGTGTGATTGTCTGTTTCCGCTTCTCTGGTTCTGATAATAGTCTTGGATAATGAGTGCATTGCCATAATTAAGATATACAAGAGCAACCAAGTTTGTATTAAACGCGTTCTATTACACAAATTCCTGGTCTGCTTTTACTAAATCAACATTTAATTAATAAAAAACAAAAGACCTAACACGCTAATGTTCACTTACTTCTAAGTATAAACCACTGTAATTAACTACGTAACTGCAACAAACCAAATAAAACAAACCTATGTATTAACAGCTGTAACATGACCGACTCCATTATAATAGTATCTGTCTTTGCATAATATCCAACTATAAACCACTGTAATAAACCACATAACTGCAATAAACCAAATAAATAAACGAATTTATTTAATTGCAGTAACATGAACGATTTAACTACAATGTACTGTCTGCATAAACTCACTTGCTAACGACTCGAAACATAACAGGGTCACTAAAACTCTCTTCCTGCTGATCCAAGCCCCGCTTCATACGTTTTTTCGGATTTTTCCTTGCTTTGCTAACCCTCGCCGTCACATACATTGTTAGATTTGAGAAATTTGCTGGGAAACTGTCTTCCGTAAGTTTAAGTTTAAGCGCTAAGTTTGGTACGATGGGTTTAATACACACTACAGTTTCACCATTAACTTCAAAATTTTCACGTCGTGTACTCTTTATCCACTCCTTTCATTACTGTCATTTAGGACATGTAAATATGGTATCATGCCATGCACTGCCGCAATAAAGATGTCAAGAGCAAAGCCATGTATTTGGAACACTTACTATTAAACAAGTCCTTGGTGTAATTCCACTTAATGAATATTAACTTATTAAAAAAAGAAAAGAAGTAACACGCTACAGGTTATTTACTTCCACCTATAAACCACTGTAATAATCCAGAACGCTGCAAATTAAACTTGAGAATTTTATACACTAACCATATAGCCCGCCATTTTGTATTCTTAAATACCAACTTCAGAATCAGTTAAATTTAGTTGGTGGTACTGGATGAGGCATAAGCACTAAATAGGATGCAGATTAGGAGATACCACAATTCCAAAGGGAGTGTACATGAATATTAGTATGCTTTAGATTTTGTTTTAGGCATGTATCAGCAAAAGTGTAAAATAAGTATTTAATATTTAATTTTGAAATTTTCAAGATTAGAGAAATATCTGATATCAACATGTATTTTAAACTTGGGTTTTATGAGCAGTAGGAACATTATAAAATTGTAGGGAGTACCTTTGATTCTGGGGGATTTTGAAGGCCTAAAGGAGATTTTCTCTACTGCAAATCTGGCAACAATGGTCAAAAGTTTTATCAATGTCATTAATTCTGTTAATTGAGGGTTTAACAACAGAAACTTGATAAAATATTGAATTCACATCATTCATGTAAATAATTACTAGAGGAATGTCGTTCTGGGAGGAGACAAAGGCTATGACATTATAAACTCTATACGAAATCAAAAATGGAAAGCCATTATGTTAATATGCGCCGAAAAGCTTTACAAGCAGCAGTTGCCGGTCTCTTATGGGAACCTGGGTTTGAAGCGGCAGAGAAGCAAGCTCTGGAAACATTAACTGAAATGATTCAAAGTTGTAAGTAGATATGTTTCTAATTTGGTTGTTTGTGCTTTTTTAGGTAATGCATTGGTAGCAGTATAATTTATGTTCGGTGTGCCGTCCGTGCTATTCTTTCGTAACTGCTTTTGTACTTGATGCATTTATATAACCTTTTAATTCTATTATGCCAGCCCACTTGCCCTAAAGGTTTGAAAATTTGATAATAACTTACCCATTCATATAACCTTAGCACTCGTATTAACATCAGCTTTACTTTGTACCAACATTCACCCTTCCTGCCCCTGCATTTCAGTATTCCTCACTACCAATATATTATAATTTTTAATACTGTAGATATAACCGTTTATTGAAACATTAGGCCTCATTGCTCTGTTTAATTTCCAAATGCATCAACCACCATTTTACATAGCATTCTTCCACGATGGGAGTATTTCTTGTGACCACACATACAATGGCTAATACAATAAAAACAAATGTACAATATGTGCAGTGCGTATGTTGCAAGCACATAAAAGTACCATTACAAGTTTGCTAATGCAGTTGAAGACACTTGTTTTAAAAGTTATTTGGTTATGTTAGGTTAAATGTTTGCTGCTTAAGTTTGAATTCAAGAAATTTTCTTTATATATATACTTGGAGGGGTATCCACCCCATTATTTTTGAACCAACATTGTAAATATATATCTAGTATGTTTCTTTTTAAAAGCTGTTTCTCTTCTTAGCAGCTTTGCATTTCTCTTCTCTGCCAAATATAGATTGTAAATCTTTTCATTTGAACTTAATGGTAATATGCACTGTATTTTCTCCTAGTAATTCACAAGTCTTGTTCTAATGCAGTAACATCATTTTAAACTATAACAGCTTTATTAGTGCATTACGGTGACTGCCAAAAAAACACTTAATGGCCCTTCATAAAATGCTCTGAAATTCTGTTAACTGTTAATTGAACTCAAAATAACATTCCTAAAAACTATTGTGCATAATATGATTTATATACCCATTCCATACACATGAGCAGCCTTTTTATACATAATTTTTGTTACTCCTCTTGGTGACCAAGAAGAGCATCAAGATTTCAAATCCAAGTTACGCTACATTCTGAGCTTAGCTTTGTTTCCAACAAATGGAGCAGGAATATGTAATGTATCCCAGAATGTGCAGATACAACATCTCAAACCTTTATTTCCCATAGTGATGCATGTTTAGCATAGAAGTATTTTATATCCTGGATGCTGTCTCCTATAGGCTGAGAGTAGACTGAAGTGCATATTGCAAATATAAAATGCCAAGTTATCCAAGGGAGGCTTAAGATTGCAACTGCTAAAAAACTTCATTAAGTTACAATTGCAGAATGCCAATTTACTCATTAGGATAGCAGGTTTTTTACCCAGTAACATTACAAGTAGATAAAAATAACCAAAGTCAGCTAATGCAACTCCTTTAATCTAACCTAGGAGTTACATTTTAAGATTAATGTGGATTGTAGGCCTGCATGTATGCATGAAATCCCAACATTGATAAAATTTAATCCCAAGGTTGGGTTATGTTTGGTTTAAGAAATACCAGCCTTTTTTCACTAACTTGCCCACGCAGTTCAAAAGGTATTAAAATATTGCTAGTTTCCCACCCTGCTATTTGACTGGTGGAAAGATCCTGGAGCTATATAAGAAATGCACTATCCATGTCAAATCAATCAATGCATAAACCCTTAGAGATGAATTTGGTTAATTTTCTGTACTTTGCACCTTTACAGAGGTGTTTCAAGATTTTTATTTTCAAAATTTTTGGAACACTCTTTTTAAGATAATGAATTTATAAAATGCCTACAATTCTCAAAATTTGCTCATCAACATTTATTTAAAATTATATTTACTACAGAACTCGGTCGTGAGGAAGGTGTAATTTTAAGGCTAATGATTAGGGCATTCATTTGTTATTTAACCACGACACATTGTGAATTCACTGCTTCTCAAAATGTTTCGAGTTTTCAGAGAAATGGAAGATTTAAATTTTCTAAAAAAAATATACATAAAAGTACATGTTTTGTACCTGCTCAGATCAAATTTTAAGAAGGTATCTTAATAGTTTCATACGAGGGTAGGTCCTTAAGTTTCCGGCCTCATCTATAAGGATTATTGCTTTCATAAAACCCTTATCTGGTGTCTTACCTTATCCGTTAAGTAAATAATTGCAGCTGTAACTTCCACTCCACCATGTTCAGTTATTCAGATATAGTTGCACAAAGAAGGCTATGTGTAGAAGATTGTGACATGTTCAAAATAGTGTATCGAGATCTTCACAAAAGAAGGACTTACTTCAAATGAAATTAAACGATTGGATGGTATATAAGGGGAAGCATCCCCCTCATATTCTACCATAAAAAATGGGCCAAACTTTTTCAAATGGGTCAAGAAAGCATTGAAGACAAAGAGTGTGCAGGTTGGTCCTTAGAGGTGTTCATTCCTGAAAACACCACTCTTGTGGAAGGAGAAATTATGGAAGACCGGCAGTTCAAAGTTACACATATAGCAGCAGGGCTGGGCCTTTCTAAAATAAAAGTCCTTTGAATTATTCATGAACATTTAAACATGAAAAAGGTTACTGCCTAGGCTTCTTTCCTTAGTTCAAAAGCAGCAACGAGTAATCTGTTGTCAGGCATTTTTGGAGCTCTACCGTGACCACGAGAGAGAATTTCTGTAAACCATTGTTACAGGAGATGAAACTATGGTCCTCTACTGATCCCTTGTCTAAAAGAGAATGGAGTGGCGTAAACCTGGCGAAGCACCGCCTCTAAAGGCCAAGGTCACTCAGTCAACCAAAAAGTTCATGGCTACAATCTTTTGGAACTGTGAAGGAATGCGCTTCATTGCCTTCAAGGAGAGGAACATCACAGTAAATGGGGAGTACTTTGCTGGCCTACTGCACAGACTAATGCTTCCATCAAAGAGAATAGGCAAGGAAAGTGAGTGGTGGTGTGCATCTTCACGACAATGTGCCTGTGCACACAGCTCTTGTTGCAAAGGAAACTATGGAGAAGGAGAAGCGTGGCTTCATAAACAGCCCAGATCTAGCTCCCAGTGACTATTTCCTCTTCTCAAAACTCAAGAAGAACCTTCAAGGAAGGTAATTTAAGTGTAACGAAGAAGTGATGGTGCTGTTTATGCCCATTTTGCAGACAAGACTTTTGACAATTTTTTGGCAGGGTGATTGAAATCTTAATTCAAAGATGTGAGAGAATAAAGAGTAACTATATTGAAAAGTGAAATATAGTTTTTGTCTTTATCATACCTAGAAAATGGTAAGGCTGGAAATTTGTAGACCTACCCTTGTACATAATTTAAATTTTCTTTTTGATAATAAGAATGAATTTTCTAATTCAATGGAAACATTTTAATACTAATTGTAAAGAATGTCTTTCTACTTTACTAGCAAACTGAATACTTTTGTCATTCTGTGTAGCAGTAATTGGATCCAGTTTGCAAAGAATTTGAATTTCCCAGCATAGTAACAACATTTGGTTTCATAGGGTAAGAGATGCATGTAGCTCGTCCAAGTAGATGTAAGAATATTTTAACTTCAAATTCAACAGGATCCATTGAGAAAATTCATCCCACCCACCCATGCGTTGTCATAGGTGCATGCCATAAAACCAGTTATATTGTCAAAATGTTCATCTTGAAATCTGAGAATGATTTTAATACAATGTAAACAATTTATTTGGAAGCTGAATGTGCTTTGGTTGTTAAATCTTCAGGTGATACTGGGAGAAGGGCATAAAACTGGTGAGTTCCAGTAACAGCAACTGCTTGAACAAATCATACTTGTAAATGTCTGTGTTTCCAGATATTCTTCATTTGTCGTACACAAAAAGTTATTGTAGGGATATTTGCTTTCCCCTACTCAAACAGCTGTCAAGGTGTTAGGATCTGATTTGAGAAAGGGTTTCTAAGACTAGCCTTTGCTATAAGCCTGTTAACACCATCACAAACTCCCCCATGTGCATTGGCATAAAAATACCACTATACTTCAATACCTTGGAAATCATTATGGTGGTTGTAAAAATGTGCAAAGCTCTTCAGATTTTTGTATTGATCTGCAAACAGTGTGAAAAGTAAAATATATTTTTCAAGTTTGGGAGCAATTGTTCCTCAAAAGAGCAATAAGTTTTATTTGGAAGATACAAGTACTGTGCCAAGTTTTATACATTCTGAAATAAAACAATTTCAGTTCATTATTTTCCTTGAAGCACACTACAATTGCCACTGGGTTGCTCGTCTAATACAATAAATGAATAGTTTTCAACAAAATCACCGCAGCTTCATTAGGGCAAATTTCAGTTTTCTTCTCTTGAGAGAATGCAGATTGCTGTTTAGCAATGAAATCATGTTTAGCTTAACTGAAAACTCATCAAAAAAATCCTATGTCAACTCATAAATAGTTTCAAATGAACACCAGTCCACTAAATTTCCTCCTCTGAATCATCATAAGTAAATAATGATTCTATTTAGGCCCTCTTAATCTTTCGTTTGCAATATTTCTTAGAACCGTGTTTCTTCTTACTAACTGGAGATTCACCAGGAAGGTCCAAGAGGCATTTAGTTAACTTATAGCTGCATCTGGGTACACATACTCAACCTCCTTAATACAAGTAAGACCTAAAATACCTAAATTCACAGCAGGATTTTCCTTTTCGAGTGTACTGTTATCCAAGTGAAGTCTTTTATTTTCCCAGCAATGAAGTGCATATTTTCATGTATGGTTTGATTTCATAATTTAGTGAAATCTTCCAATCAGTCACTTTTCTGAAGTCTTTACTAATCCAGTGGGCCCCCCCCTCCCCTTTTTTAAAGGAATCCATCAATATTTTGTCCACTTTTTTTTTTTTGCATATTTAAAATAAAACAAATCTTATCACAAACCTGATTAACTAAACTTCACAAAGAAACCTCACTTAAGGAAAAAAAAAATGTATTATACTGACTTTCAGTGCTGCCCAATATCATGGAAAACTTGAAGGATAAACGCACACAGCTCTATTAGATACACACTATTCAAACAAATTGAAGTGCACATAAAGAGGAACAGTTCTCAACTGAGCTGTGAGAAAAGATGAGAACAAGAGCCGTGATCAAGCAGGTAAAAACATGTCTCAGCTTATTTAAAGTCAAAGGACAAGATACTCCCACACCACACCACTCTTTATCTACCTTTACTTCAATATGTAATAAATAAAATTATAACTATATAGATTCATTTAATGTTTACAGGTTAAATAAAGTATCTATCTACCGTAATTTTTATTTGCAGAAATGCTACAAAAATGAACTTGAAGTATTTAATTCCTTGTTACTGCAAAGAAGAAAATTTAAGTTTTGTATAATACCATTGTGATACCACCTTAAAATTTGACCTGAGTAGCTAGAAGACATGTACCTTCACATATAATTTTTTAAGAACATTTTAAAATTCCATTTCTCAGAAAATTCCAAAATTTCAGAAGTGATTAATTTTGAAGGAAGCCATACTGTTGTAATGCTACATATGAAATGAAAGCTCTATTCATAAGCTTTAAAGTGACACCTGTCTGAGATATATACCTCTTTAGTTTTCAAATAACCAGCATTTATGTGGCAGCTAGCAAATTAATACAGTTTTTTGCCATTTAATAACATGTATGTAATAAAAATGAATGGTTGAAATGAAAACAAAATGATACTTAATAAAATCATTAAATATATCGTCTACACTCTCTTAATGCTTCACTTACTTTTTGAAGTAGAGAACAGGTTTCAAAGACACATCATCTTCATCCTTGGCCAACCAGTCATCAAGTTGGCCAAGGAGGAACATGATATGTCTTCAAAATCGGTTCTGTACTTCAAAAAGTAAGTGAAGCGTTAAGAGTGTGTAGATGACATATTTAATGATTTTATCATTTAATGAGCTTCACTTTTTTATAAATGAATAAAGTGATACTTAACATAAGATACTCATCTTATGGTAAGATATAAATATATTAACAAAATTAACAAAATCCATGCCACCATGTTCCAAAATTAACTTTTCATTGGTTGATTTGACATGGACTTACTCTTAAGATGAAAATATTAGTGCTCCAGAAAACAGTTGCTTTAAAATTACCTTGTTTTTGCTATGCAGCACACATGTTGCTCCATATTATAAAAGTTTTTTATTTTTTTCCACTAATTGTCAACTTCCTTTATTCTCCATTTATTCTTACTTATACGTTTAAGTTTTACTGTTTACTCTAGTTATTAAGAATGTCAACAGCAAACATTGCATGCATTGATCGCTTATTTAATAGTATGTTTATTTCATCTTCTGTTTCCTTCTAATGCCAATTATTGAGTAATGAAATCAACTTGAAGAATGTTAAAGAACATATTTATTCTTAACAATGTTTTTCTTGGACTGGTATTAAGCATTATGGGTCACAGTACTATTTTCCAGGGGTATCCATATTGAATTGAAATAATTATTTCTATTATGAGAAATTAATGGCACTCTATATATATTATAATATAAAGTTTGTACTTATTAAAAAAGTGGATCAATTGAAATGTAGAAACAGCTTTGGAATGTACTGTGAAGAATTCTGTCAATATTACCCTTTTAGACAGTAGGCTAACAATTTTGATGGCAAAATAATGACCTTTAGAGCAACTTTACAAAATCTATTGCACAGACCTAACATAGATAAAAGAACTGTTATCTTAAGTGACTCTAAAACAGCACTACAAAGTATAATGTTTTACAGTTACCCACCATCCTACAAGAAAACTATATCATATAATCCAGTTCAGAAACAGAAATAGTTTTACAATGGATTCTGAACCAGGTGGGATTAAAGGAGAATGAGATTGCTGATACTTTAGCAAAAATGAAGCCCACCATAAAATGAAAACCACCTTTTGAACTTCCCTTTAAATTGAAACTCATAAAAAGATTAATAACAGAACAAGCTATGGCAAGCTTTTCAAACAACTTTTATTGAAACTAAAAAAAGTTGGAGTTACCCAATTCCACTTAATTTTTAGGCATTACCTATCAGAACATCTGATCAGGAAGAAATTAATTAAGGACAGCAACTACCCATTGTGTAATGATGTGAATACTATTCTAAACAAAGAGCATATGCTGAAATGTAGCCAACTTGATAGCAACAAACAAATGAAAAATAATTTGGAAGCTCTTTATTGGGAAGCTAGGGAAAACATGATAAATATCAGCATCTCCAATGGCCAGTAGCAACCAACCAGCATATTAAAATATACTCATAAATAAATCATTTAACAAGCTCCTTTTTGCAAAAAGGTCATCAGTTTGTGAGAGTCTCAATGTTGCAATAAATTTACTGCAAATCTTAAAGCTATAAATATTCAAATTTTAAATATTTAATAGAATAGACACTTGCCACATTTAAATATATATGAACAAAGGGTGTGTCATTTCACATTAAACCAGCATACCCCATGAAATATATCTCTGGTTTTCTTAAAATATCTCAGAAGCATTTATATATATAATATGCTTACTCAGATGCATTCCAAATATATCAGAATAAATGCATATGGTGTCTTAAGAAAGCAATAAAATTATTCAGAAATATAATACTAAAAGTTTCCTTTATATGTAAGGTGACCAGATTTCCCTTATTATCCAGAAACAGTCTTTTTTTTTTTTTTTTTTTTTTTTTTTTTGTCTGTTCTATCCTTTTTTTTTAAAGGTTAAGCAAGATCCCAAAATGTCCCTTTTTTGTCGCAATGACTTACCGGCATAAAATGCTGTTAACAACAATTATCATAATGTACAGCTTAGTATCAGCTTCATGAAAAAATTAAGATTACTGACGACTGACAAAGCAAAGCATTGTTTATACTACTGGTGTACACTTGCAACAATGTGGAGCTTTGCTTGGGGAAGTACAGTAAATGGTTCATTTAGCCGACAATTGAGCCAAGCTGCTGTGAGCTCTCTATGGTTAGATGATGCCAACTAACAAATTATAATCACTCTGTTTTATAGGAATGCTGCCAACAATATTGAAAACTTCAAATCATATGCTTCAGTTGAAAATGCAGTCATTGTTTTTTCATAATAATAAAATGAATAAATATTGGGAAATTAGCTGACTGACTTATTGATAAAAGAGCTGGTGAGACACAGACCGTTTATCACTATTAATATCTTTTCATTAGACTGGTTGTTATGAGGGTATTAACATTAAGTACATTAAAAAAAAAGAACTAATATTAGCAGGAATTATTGCTATTAGCTGAATAGAGTATCGTCTCTTAGTCTATTGTTATGAGGGTATTAAACAATAGGTATATTAAAAAAAACTTTTAACAACAAGAATTATTGCTATTAACTGCCTAGGGGTGTAATTGTATGGTAGGAGTATCCTAGAGCATTTGCTATTTGATGTGCAAATATCAACAACTCTGGGAATAGTATAAAATAAATATTGCAATCAAAAGGAATAAACCAGCCCAATTTGGCCATTTTTAAAAGAAGAGAGGAATTGTGATCATGTGGCACAATTTAATATCTGTAGTTAAAAATATGTATATAAATATAACAAACTTTAGAAACTAGTTTAAGGGGGAAATATCCTGCAGTCAACACCTTCAGATCAACTAAAATTTCTCAGAGAATTCCACAGAACTCAAGCTTTCCTATTTAGTTAATAAAAAAATCTATTCTCTACCTCTCATCTAATATCTATATCATCATAAAATCAAAATATATACAACCCTCTGTTTCTTTCTTTCTCGTAATCATGACTCAGATATGCCTTTGGCTTCAACAACTATTCAGATATACAACTAAGACAGCAGCACAAACTAGGTATGGTTCAATAGGTGCACATTTCAAGTTTCCTGCCAAAGAAAAGATCAGCCAAACTGAAATGTGTTAGTTTCTCCATTGTGAAGGACTGGTTTTAAGAAGTTAATTATTTGAATAGAAAAGTAATAGCCTCTGCTTTTCTACCAGCAAAATATAAGCAAGGACTCACAAATGCGCAACAAAAATTATTGCCAGCTTTATTTATCTCACAAGAAATTCATGGATTTAAAAAAATAATGGTTTATATTTGGCTGTTACCACTCCTTTTCTAACTGAAAATTATGAGCTAAATATCTTACTGCTGCAATAATCACCACTGGATGGGTCACATACAAATAGGCTGCAGAAATAAAAAACCATTATAGACAAATTTATCTCAAATGATTCTAAAAGTTGTTACAGCCAACACTACAAACATTAAAACTACTGCGAAAAAGATCTTAAATGGAAGCTCAAGAGCACTAAAAATTATAAATTCATTACATAAAAAGAGAAAATTATTGTTGCTCATATCAAATGTAATACAACTACCAACCAAAGACTGTTAGAATATTAAAACACTCATGGAATTCCTAAAATGCTTATTTAAGATGTATCACAGAGTGGAACTGTATTTACATGTTGTCATTTTTGTAGCACTGAAGAACTTACTAAGAGTAATAAAAAATTTCCTAAACTATCAGAGGAGGAATGGGAAACCTGTACTGAAATGCACAATACTGAAACCATTTGAAGAAATAACCAAGCAGTTTAAATAGAGAAAAAAATATATAAGGAGAAGTCCCTACACTTAACATATGTGTCAGTTTAAGTATGTAAAACCACATTAAAATAGAAGTTCAATACTTCTGTGCTCTCTGTATTAGAAGTTTTAAATGAGCAAATTGCCATAAAATTCAAGAATGGCAAACACAGCAGATATTAGCAATATGTACTTTCTTAGATTCCAGAATTCCCATATAGGGAATAGCTGGATATTCTAATCCTATTGTTGCAGAAGCACAAAGATGGATATTCTAATCCTATTGTTGCAGAAGCAGCACAAAATACTAGAATTAGCTACAAAAGCATTCAATTCAGAGTGACAGTCACAAACTCAGTTTGCAGTTAAAAAAATTACAAAAACCAGCAAAAATGAATCTTGTCCTTATGGGACAAGACAAAAATATGCAAAATTTTCAACCTCAACATGTCAAAATCGATAAAATTTTCTGTGAATTACAAAAACATAATTTAATGTATTCAGTTAGTCATACTATTTGGTATGTTGGTGTTAAGTTTAATCTGGAGCCAGATTTGTGTTGGTTAGTAAATTTTGTGTTTCCAGTTGAAAGAGGATTCGTGTCATTACCATTTTTTCCATGATTTTAACTAATGGATTAAAGAGATTGGTTCATAATTTTATATTTCCCTGTTTTTTTTTAATAGGTACTATAATGTTCTTTTTCCAGATTTTGGGGAGTATTATTTTATTCAGCATATCTCCCTTAAAACTGTGCGTGCTGCCCAAGAGTAGCCAGTTTCAACTGGACCACTTAACACATTCTGCCTTAGTAAAATTTTGGTTATAGCCATTTGTTACATGCAGGCTATCTGATACCAAACATTCCTATTATTTCTTGAGGATACTTTCCCTATTATGGAGGTATAATACATGAGCACATGCTCATATCCATTCTATGGTTTTCACTCACATTGTATTTAGTTTTGATACTACCTAAAGACTGCAGTGGGCACCATCTTTTAATGGCTTGCTTATGGTGAGAACCCATTACTATAGTGAAATGATATTTTCATGCTTTGGACTCATGAATCCCTTTCCTATTTTAATGCAGTTAAATTCACATCTAGTCGGTCCTGAGGGTGTAGTGGTTACCATACTTGCCTCTTACACCCAAGATCGTGGGTTCGAACCCGGCCAGGACCGATGGATTTTTTTGGGCGTAAAAATCCTAGGTATGGCTTCCTTCAGAAGGGAAGTAAAGCCGTGGCTCCCGTGTCGTACATTTACGGCACGAAAAAGAACCTCAAGCCTGAGAGGCCTCCGAGCAAAATTTGTTGGCTGTTTCACGCTCAGAGTTGAATGGGACACTGATGACCTGAGCTGTTAAAGAGCATCCATATATAAATCAATCGATCCTGGAAATTCACATCTTCCCCCCCCACACACTTTAGCAAATTTCTTAAAGATTGATATCTCTTTGTGGAGTGGTTTCTTTCTTATGTTTGCCATTATCTGCATACATTTTTTTTTTTTTTTTTTTTCATTTTCTCTTTCAATCTACTGCCACCATATTTTTAACAATTTTTGTTTATTTTTATACTTATCTTAAAAACCTAGTACAAAAGTTTCAAGTCCAAATTATTCTCCTTAACTTTCACAATCCTGTATCATACTACTGGACAAAAATTATAATAATTTTACCCAGAATTTCCCCAAAAAAAGTTATTAACCTTGTAACCATTTACATCCCTGATATTGAGAGCATCAAACCTATTTTGAAAGAATGTCATGACATTTTATTAATGTATTCACCTTGGGTGCTTTTTCTCAATTTGTACCCTGCTTCATTTAGGCAGCATCTCCCAGTCTTAAAAATATATGTTTCGCCCATCTTTCTGCATTCCACTGGGTCTCAGACTCATATCCATGCCAATGCAAAATCTCTGTGCTGATTCCCTTTTGTCATTTGTTCTATAGTCCCAAATTAGCCAGAGGAATTAAGATATAACAAGAATGCTGTATGCATGTAATCTTATAAGATTTGCCAATAATTTTATATTGATTTAACATCTATTGTACTGTCCCTCTGTATGAACAATCATAAACATTCTGTTAAAAGAGTCTCCTTAAGGATTTTGATGATACACTTCATTTAACACTTACTGATGCATCATTAACTCATGTATATGAAAGTTGCCTTAGAGATAGAGAAAGGACAGCAATTATTTTGTATAAGTGCATACAAGATAAGGTTTAAATGTTACATATCAATATCCTTCATTACTTATTTTTTTTTCATGCATAGTAGTATTATTTGTTTCTTTGCTCTCCAACCCTTTTCCTTTCATAGCTTTTTAAGCTATTTCTGTGCATTACTTTACCTTTGAGATTCAACATTTACTTTTATTACCTACTGCCTTTAAAGAACACTTGGCTGTTCTAAATATTGTGTAACTGGTTCATTTTGTTTATTTCTGCACTTATTATTTCAAGATTTATTATATACAATTGCTTTATTTTTCATTTTAGTATAATGTCCAACAAGATAAAAGGTAGTATCTGCAGTTTTGTTGTATTTTGAGGTAAGAGCAGTTTTTGAATCAGCACGCAATAACATACCTTTGTACCTCAAACAAAGTTTTATTCCTATCTAAGTGGCTTTTTGTTTTATCTAATAACCCTGTGCTGTTATATGATAGTGTATTTTAATGTTCCCCTTCAAACATGATTTATAACCCATAATACATTAAAACTGCAGATACACCCTTTTTTCTTAATAGGGCAGTATATTCATGTTAACAATATTTACAGTTATTTGTGAGCTGGGAGCAAGTAGCCGTTCTTATTGTGAGCTTTCTGGAAGGACAGAGCCAGTGATTGGTGATGTGATTGTTGCACTTGTAAACATGGGTATGTGTGTGGATGGAATTGAAGCCCATGCAAGACGTCCAGGTCGCACAGTGCTGCCACAACCAGCGCAGTCCAGTCAACCCAAACAACTGAACATACTTCAGGCTGGTATCAAGCAGCCACATCCAGCACATATCTTTGCATTTCTTCCTGCCTTCCCAGATCCACATGCATATATTCGTACTCCGGTAAATATAACCAGCAACCTATTTTATCCTTTTTAACTCTTTATTTTACAAGTTTGCTCATTTGATCTTGTTCCCACTGTAATGGATAGTCTTTGCCACACTGCACATCTTCCGTAAATAGGTTTAAACATGTAAACTTATGAAATATCATTAAGTAGTGTTACATGTGAATTTGGTTTTAGGATTCATAGATTAATTAGAGTACAATTTTAAAAGACTATGATGGTGGTAATGGTACTAAAATAATGATTAAAAACACAAGTGATACTGGGCAGCTGTATAAATATCAACTAATTCTGTGGCATTTGCTCTGTGACAATTTAAGAGGACTTTAATGAAAAGGTTTATTAATTGTATAGTTTGTGATTGCAAGGTGAGTAATGGCTCAGTGTTAGTTTTTTGGTGCATAATGAATATTTATATATGGTTCATACATACTGAGAGAGTAGGCTCATCAAGTTTGAAAATGACTTGAATAAGGATTCCAGAGTGTTAAAAGTTCCGAGTAACATTAGTCATAACCATTGCAGATCTATAACTAACATGTCATGAGATTGCCTTCATCTCTGAATGGGAAATAAAGCATGTAACATGTATGTTTATAGAAATGGACAATCATAAAGGAATACTACTTCAACCTAGATATGGTAATAAATGTAAAAAAGACAGTATGCATAAATTTTTAATTAACAAATTGCAATTCAAAAAATGTAAAATTAACAATAGAAGGTGAAATAAATAGTACAAACTTTCTAGGAATGATCATTGACAAAAATTTAAACTGGAAATCCCATTTAGCACACATTACCAAAAAAATAAATAAAGGCACATATATAATGAGACAAATCAGTAAGACAATGGATAGCAAACTATAACAAAGGTTTATTATGCATTTATATACTCATATATCAGCTATGGCATTACATTATGGCAGAATTTTACATAAAGAAAAATGGTTTTAAAACTGCAGAAAAAGCCATCAGAAAAATAGGTAAGATAAATAATAAACAAAAGTGTAAAAAAAAAAAAAAAGGTTATATTGCCATTCCATTGTCAACAGCTGCGTAAGTACAATATTTATAAACATGTAAAAGCTTGTTTAAGAACTTAAAATTTTTAAGTTGTGTGTGTGTGTATATATGTAAAAAATATTGTACATAAAAGACATTAAAAGATTTGTAATATACATTCTTGTGGTGTGATAAATGACGACTACTTCAGAACAACACTAGGGGGAATGCAGGAAGGGAATTATTCATTAAACTACCAAATGAAATAAAGAATATAAACAATATAACAGAAATGATGAAAACCATAAAAAATACTTAACTTAAAATGCATTTTATAGTATAGAAGATTTTAAATATGGAAAAACTATGAAAAACTTTGAATATAATGTAAATAGGTTATACTGACATGTGCTTAAAAGGATGAAAATAAATTGAATATGATGGGCAGTTTAAGTACATTCTTTCGTAAACTGGATAAGTATATTAAGTTATTTAAATTAATAAATTGGGGATTAATCAGTTTATGTTCAGGTGCAGTATCAAAACTGCATTGTTCCTGTAACATTTGAATAGAAATTATTCATTTTAGATAATTAAAAAGTGAAAATGTTAGTTTCATGAACAGATGTATGTCACAGAAAATTAGCAAACTTTCAGTACCTACAATGAGGATAGTGAGTGCAAAATTCTGTTATTTAATATGCAGTACCTAAGTTCTACAGCAGTGCCATGAATTACAGAAGTAGATGCCAGTGCTTGTATTATAAGTTACTGCTTTTTATGAATTGATAATGTCATTAGAGATAGGTGAGTAAATGTCCGATGTTTGTAAAAATATAAATTGAGGAATTATTTGACCTGGCTTGTAGCAATGGCTTGATATTTGGTGGATAATAAAAATGTAAACTTTGGCAAGCTTTTAACTACTTATCAGTCTTACTTCTAAATAATGGAGTAAAAGAGAGTGATCCGATCTGACCCATGTTGGTAGCTTGCCAAACTTGTATTAAATTAGGGGTGACTATGCCAAACAGTTATGTATGCCTGTAAAGCTCAGCAGAGAAGGATTGCAGCATTCTATCAGTCAATGACTAGATGTTATGACACATCTTTCTGCCACTTAGAACTGAAGCAATCTGAATTGCAAACCTCTAGTTAGGTATTAAACAATAAGGTATATAGTAATATATGATGATGCAGCTGTGAACAGAATGAGAAGCAAATTTTGTTGTTTAATATGTAGTCTTACAGGGATAAAGCATCAGAGTTTCATCAGTTATTGGAAGAAAATTCTGGCCAACTTCTTGTGATAACAGTGTTAGCACTAATGGTTAAAGTATCAAGTTTAATTTAATATGATGGAAACATTGTTGAGGCATTACTGGCAATGTTCACTCTTGAGGAAACTTCAATACCTTCACAAAACGGGTTTCTGCCAATTTTATTATAAGGTTACATACTGCAGTTAAGCCAATCACTGATTACTTTTTTGTATAAGTTGTGTTTACAATATTACATTCTTGAATTTGTGAAATATTTTTTCAAAACTGTTTAAGTAAAAATTATATTGCATTCAAACACAGTTACTCATACATTTTGCAAGGTAAAATCTTTTAAATTCAAGATAAAAATATATCCATTTTAATATACTATGAATTCTTATGAAATTGTGCATTCAGATTCCTCATATGTTCTAAAGAACACTTTATTTACGTTAGAATACAAATAAATAGCATGTTATAATGTCAACAGCAGAAAAGTTACAAAATAAACCTAATTAATATGTGGAGTATAAGTTCTCTTAAGCAAATAAAGCTCAGAAGTAAATAATTTGGTATAAATAGAATATTTCTCTTGCTAGAGGCCCCAAAACATTAAAAACATGTTGTTTAGAGAATGGCTTGTAAATTAATGTGATGCAAAACAGCATTATATTGGCTTCCAATAAATGACATTATACTGAAATTGAATTGAATTTTTTCCAGTAAGCTTTATTTGTCACTGTTTCTTAGCTAATGTACAGTATCACACAGCCTCAGTCATAATCTGGCATACATGCCCCAAATGTCATTTTGATGAAAGGTGTGCTCCTTCCAGAAATTAAAAATTAGAGAAATCAAGAAGCCTTCTAACTCAACATTCAGGAAGCTCCAAAATTGTCTGAAGAAGTGATAAATGATGTAAAGGCACACAATCAAAATAATTTTAAAAACTTTCTCCTATAATTCTATGACAAAGGGCAGGAAAAAAAAAACAAACATAACTATATGAATTAAATCTGTCATCTAACACTCTTCATGCTTCACTAACCTTAAAAATATCCCAAACCGGTTTCAAAGGTATGTTATCTCCAATTCTAGGTAGTGGACGACTCAATGACGGTTCCAGATATTTTTAAGTTAGTGAAGCATGAAGAGTGTTAGACGACAGATTTAATTCATGTGAGCTTTACTGTGTTAGTCCCATATGAAATTTTTTGAAGTTTTTACAATTTTTAAAAAGTTTTAATATAACTATATGCTTACTATGTGTCATGTGTTCAAGAATTGAATGTAATGAACCATAAAAAACATGTTCAGTTTGGTTTATTATTTTTAGATTTTCCTACTCAGAATCCTGAAGTTTTAGATGTCATTTAGTTTACAGATGATTTCATCTGAATGGACATGTAAACTCTCAAAACACATGTATATGGGCAACAAAAAAATCCTTGCACTGTTCATGAAGAGCCACTGCATTCATAGAAAATCAAAGTGTGGTGTGGCATGCCTTGTAGACAAATTATAGGCCACACTTACAAATATTCATTGAGTGTGTTAATCAGTTATGGATGAACTAACTTATGGATATTACCATTAAATTGGTATCAAGGGACCATTTCCAGCACAGATTATGAACAGGTCCTGATTTGTATCAAGATGTATATATATAAATTTGCAAGCCACTATCTAAATTAAATATATTTTTATAGGCAATAGTTTGGGGTCTCTAATAAGAGAATTACCAATCTAGCAATATAATGGGACAAACTCTAAACTCTCTTCCCTGAATATATGTTTACAATGTTCCTGACTTAAGGGACTTAGAAGAAATTAATTCAATAAAAACAAAGGGAGTCATAAAGACTGCATTACAATTTGTGTAATAATTTTGTTGTTACAGACCCACAAGCAGCCAGTGACAGAGTATGAAGCAATTCGTGAGAAGTCAGCAAGTCAGAAACGGGATGTGGAGCGAGCTCTCACACGATTCATTGCCAAAACCAGTGATACACATTCACTCTTCCTGACAGAGGATAACATTTTTCCATGTGAGTATCTTCCTTTTACTGAAGTCCCACTCAACAATGATTTGCATAAATGTTAACATGAATGCAACCATAAGAGGTTAACACAAAAGCTTGCAAAAACTTTATGTTAATCTCTTTTTCTAAAGTTAGTAAATGAATTAAGGTTTTCAAACCACATAGGAACAGACTAGGAGAAACTGACTTGTTTACCGAATAAGAAAATTGAAGATTTACACATGAGAGAGTTTAACCACAACTTTTATAGCTTGACGAAGGATATTAAATACTACATAAAACTTAAAGGAAAAAGCAGACTGATAGCTGCAGACATACATTTTTTAAATTTGTGTCATAAACATCACATCTGCCCAAACGAAAATAGTTAAATATAACCTTAGCAGTAAGGAACAATTAGCAGCTGAAAAGAAAGTAATCCATATGGAAAAAGCAAAACATTACGCAAAATTAGCCGACATAGATTTGAAATTATATGACATATACTTGAGAGTCACCAAAAAGTTAGGTTATGTTATTTGGGACAATTTAATAAGGAATGCACTAGAGCATGTACAATCATAGTAAAGAAAAAAGTAAATATTCATAAAAAAAATTTGCAAAATTGAAAAATTTTCAGAAAACTGATTAAAAAAAACAATACAGACACACACAGAATAATGTGGTAAATTTATCACAAGGAAGTTTTAATAAAGAAGAGTTATCTAAACTCAATATGGATTGTAAAACTGGGGTAAACTTCTCCAATAATGTTGAGTTGATCTGGAAATTGCCATGGAAGGTTTAACTAATAAAGAGAAAGAAAAGATTAGAATAAAGTCAGAGCTCTCAAAAGGATTAATAAAATGAAACCAAATAGAATTCAAAATTACAGTAACATTATTGTATCACTTAAAGGAAAAGGAGCTATTTACAAAAAGATTGATAAAGGAAATAAAATAGTAATATTGGACAAAGATGATTACACTGACAGAATGTTAGAGTTGTTAAACAAAAAAGAATATGCCCATGTCAAATTTGATCCATTGAAAGAATGCACAAAAACAGTGAATGAAGCTATACAGACTTGCATTATAATACCAGACATAGAAAAACATAGTTCAAAATAAAACAATCCTAATATAGCCAGAATATATGGTTTACCTAAAATCCATAAACCTGGGAAGGGTATGAGACCCATCATTAATAATATAAATACCCCTACACATTTTCTAGCAAAATGACTTGCAGATAGATTTACAGCTCTACCAAGTTTTTAAAGTAGAAGCATAAAAAATTTGTTCCAGTTAATAGAAAAAAATAAAAGATTTTCAAGTTTTACTCGCTGATATTTTAGTGTCTTTCGACGTAGTATCTTATTTCCCGAGTATTCTAACTGACAAGCTTTTGTCGTTTTTTAATGATTGGTTAAAGGAGATAGGAACTAATGAAACTCACAAGAAAGAATACGTCCACCTTACTAACATTTATATAAACCAGTCATATTTTACATGTGTAGGAGAATTCTATAAACAGAAAACCAGACTCAAAATGGGAAATCCTTGTCCCCCTTTCTGGCAGATTTATTTATGAGTACATTTGAAACTCACATAATTTATGCCTTCCCACATTATTTTAAATGCTGGTACAGATACATTAATGACATTTTTAGTATAGTGAAAAAAGAATTTGTTGAAGATGCTTTGAAGCTTTTAAATATACAAGATAGTAATATATCCTTCACACTGGAAACTGAAACAAAGGGAATGTTGCTGTTTTTAGTTATAAAAATTAATAATAATCATGGAAATTTAGAATTTTGAATCTATAGAAAGGATACGCACACAGATAACTATATAAAATCAAATGGGTTCAACCCCATAGTCACAAGCACACAATTTTTAACAGCTTAACATATAGACTGGTGAATTTACTAATCAATAAGAGTATAAAAAAGAATTTGAGAAGATACAGGAGATTGTCATTATAAATGGTTTTAACAAAAATTTAGTAAACAAAAAACTTAATAGATTCCTAATGAAGAAATTGATCAAGAATACCACCACACCATTGACTGAAAAAGAGTGACCGGTTTTTAAAAAATTCACCTACCATCCATCAGTTATGAATAAATTCCAAAAAAATTTTAAAGATATTAACATTAAATTGGCACCTGTTAACAGATACACTCTGAAAAATGCTTTAGTGGATAGCAGTTTTAATAACATTCCACAGGAGAAAAAGTCAGACATCTACAAAATAATATGTAGAGAATGTGATGAGATATACATTGGAAAAACTAAAAAGAGCATAGGAACACGATTAATGGAGCATCTCAGGAACGTTAAGAACAAACAGGTTTATAGGTCAGCAGTGGCACACCATTTTTGGAAAGATAATCAAGACATAAAAAGAGAAATAAAGTTACTTAAAGAAGCACATGGCTGTACAGAATTGAACACATGGGAGAAGATCTACATTCATAAACATAGGAATCATCTTATGAATTTCGACATTATAGGAGAATGTAATACCAATTTCCAGTTTATAAAGAAAAAACACCACCAGGATGGAGCCATAGGTCCTCATAGACATTAGTTTCCCCTACCAGTCATCAAGTTGGTTGAAGATGGAGCGGATGTCTCTTCGAAATCGGTCCCACCGTATTCAAAAGTAAGTCAAGCATAAGAGTGTGTTAGACGACAGATTAATTATAATTTACATTTAACAAGCTTGACTGTGTGAGTTCCAATGCAATTTTTTAAAAATGCCTTATTTTTTGAAAGTTTTTAAATGAATTTTATGTTTTTGTTGATGGATTTGCAAACATCATGCCATCAGAAAGAATATTTCCATTACTTATATAACATCTGATCAACTACTATTAAAGCATTATTTTATGCTATTGGCTGTGATGAACAATTATCAGAAATAATCTTTTAATGAACAATTTTGTTTCAAGCATATCTTTATTTGTGTAATGGAAAACAGAACTTATAGGTACTAAATATTGTATGAGAAAATTGCTGCCCATATGAAATCAGAAGTTAATATATACACTAAACTATCAATTTAACAAACTAGTAGGGGCTAAAGAGCATAAACCTTATATTAGTTGTGTAAAATATAGTGAACTTTTGTAACAGTGATGTCAAACATTAACATTTTAAAAAATTGAGTCGATATTGTAACATACACACCACTAAAATTCAATAAAATGGAAGACTAGTTTTGAGAGCCATTGCTCCTATTGTCAGTTCCTGGTCGACTGCCAGCCTCGGTGTTGGTGGTAGGTTGATTTGTCTCTGGTGGAGGTTTAATGACCTTTTGTATTAGTACATCACTTGGCAGGATTTCAAAATTAAAAACTTTCTCCTTATTCTTCCAAATATAGATGTTTTCCTAAACTGTAAGTTCAGTTTTCCCTTTAATATTTTTAAGTAATTTGTGGGTTTTATTAATGTTATGTTGTTCTTTCCAAAAGTGCCAAGCTGCTGCCGATTTTTCTTCTTGTTTTTGGTTTATATTCCTAATGTGTTCTTTAGCTCTTGTTTTTATGTTTCTTTTGGTTTTTCCAATATAAACTTTTTCACAATCATTGCAGTTCATCTGATATATCCCTGATTTATCTTCTTCTTATAGGTTATCTTCTTTTTGTCTTGAGTTAAGGATATTTTTAATGGAATAATTATTTTTTGGAGCCAAAACAATATTGTATCTTTTAAAAATCTTTTGAAATTTATGAAAAGCTAATAATGGGTGGTATGTGAATTTTTTGTATGTTCTGTTTTTTTCTTTGATAGGAGTAAGTGTAGTGATGTGTCTAATTTTTTTTTATCCTTTGCTCTGTCTATTTTCTTGTGCACAACTTCTTGTTTGAAGCCATTTTCTATAGCTATATCCATTATATTATTCATTTCCAGTTCACATTCCTCCTTGTTCATTGGGACATTAACCAGTCTGTATGCAAGACTATTTAAAACTGCTGGCTTGTGGGGAACTGGATTAAAACTGTTATATTTAATGTAATTATTCTTGTGTGCAGGTTTTCGTATAAGCCAAAATTTAGGTGATTTTCTTTTTTAATTATCTTAATACCCAAGAAAGGCAACTATTTATTGTATTTTCTCTCCATAGTGAATTTAACTGTTTTTCCTGTAAGTTAAGTAACTTTAGTGCATCATCCAAGTGTCTTTCTGGTATTATTGCAAAAATATCATCAACATAGCAGTACCAAGTCTTAAATATCCAAGGGAAACTATTTACTAGTCTCATTTCTAATGCACTCATGAAAATATCTGCCAATATTGGTAATAGTGGGCTACCCATTGTCAGACCAAAATTTTGTTTGTAATATTTGTTATTTAATGTAAAGTAATTTTGTTCTAGACACAAGTTAATTAATGTAATGCATTCTTGAATATCCTTTGTGGTTATTCCTATCTTTTGTAACCACTTTGACTTACAAATTTTCTACTTTTCCAAGATTTGAATCTCTTAGTATAAAAACTCATTAGATCTTATTCAAAAAATTAAAGACATAAAAAAAAAAAAAAAAAAACAGATACCGTGGTTTCGTTTGATGTTACAGCGCTTTTCCAAGTATTCCTACACTGTATTTATGCTCCCTGATAAAAAAAGTGGTTACAAAAGCTGAATTATTTCATCTTTTAAACAAATTTACAATTTGCAATCTTTGTCTTTCAGTTCATTATAAATATATAATATTACCAGATTTAACTCTGGGGCCAGCTAGAGGTAACTCTACTTGTTCCAGCGGTCAACTGATAGTTGATAATGTGGACAACAATTTTCAAAACATGTCTTCAAAGTTTTTACTAATTAGAGAAAATAAGTTTGTATATATAAAAAATTCTATTTAATTTAAATTACTGTCAGTTCATTGTATTATACTCCATTATAAATTATATTCATGTATACTTACATGTTTTATATTCTGAAAAAATACAAAAATAAGAAAGGTTTTAAACCTTTTGCTTAACTTGTTTCAGTGATAGCATGCAAGCCTCAAATGCCCCCTTATCTCAAGGCTTTACTGCCTCTTGACCAAGTATTTGATTTTGAGGATGAATTTGCATCAACTCCGCCACGTGCTCAGGGTGGTAGTGGAAGTGTGGGCCGCACCAAGTCTGGAAGGGGTGAAGGTGAGAGAGAAGAGGAGGACAATACTGAAAGTGGTGAAGTGAAAACTAGTGAGAGTGGTGATGCTGGAAGGGAATCTGAACCTATTGATAATCCATATCTCCGACCTGTTAAGCTACCACGAAAAAGAAAACAGGGAAAAATACTCATATGACGTCAGCATTAATTGCCTGGAACATACATGTTGCAAGTCAGTGTTCAAGAGTTCACTCCATGCATATTAGTAGTTTAAATCTAGCTACTATTTAAATTTTTATATATCATAAACTGAAATACTTAAGTAGCCTGTTTTCTTTCTACAATAAATGTTCTGCATTTTTTGTACTACTTGCACATTGGAGAGAGTTAATTTATGTGAATGGAGTCATTCATCTGTGCTAATGTATTCTTAACTTAGGCAAATTAACTAAAACCTTTCCTCAGAAGCACCTAGGATTCCCACATATCCTTCAGAAAATGAGGTTAATGAAAACAGTAAACAGTTCCTATTTTAAATTCTTTTAATTATATGTGAATTTAATTTTTATTTTGATTAAAAAAGCAAATGCAGCATTTCAGTTGTTTAAATTCATAGTACCTCATACCTTGACTTTCAGCTGTATGAGATTAACATACTCTTTGATTAAGATCATTGCAATATTCCCATTAACAATTTTTAGTTAATACTCTTTGATTCTGAACACTTCAACAGCAACGTCAGAATCATAAAATTTAGTAAAACTACTTAAAAGTCATGTCAACACATTAAAACTCTCTTGATGTTCACTTTTAAAAACTTATTTAAAAGTAAACTGGGACATGTTTTGTGAGGCACTCGCTCACATTGTCACCCATTCAAAGACTAACGGATTTGATCAGGTGGCAAATGTGACTGTGCTCGCTCTGGTGGTCTGTTGATGAACTTATATATTATGTTGTCTGCTTCTGGTATGTCAAAATTCATAAGTCTGTGTTCATATTTTTTTATATAATTTTTTTTTCCATATACTGAGCTTATTTGGGTATTAAATTGCCTTTAATAATTTGATATCTTTTTCTATTTCGTGGTTTTCCTTCCAAAAGTGTGCTGCCATGCTGATTTCTCTATCTGTTTGTATTTATATTTCTCCAGTACTCCTTTAGTCTAACTACTAAATTCCTTTTTGTTTTTCCTATATACACCTTATCACAATCTCTGTAATTACTTCTATATATGCCTGAATTTTCCTCTTCTGGTCTGGGTTCTGTTTTATTTAACTTCACTAGTTTGCCTACACTATATATATTTATGGGTGCCAAAGTGATATTGTATTGCTTGAATATTTTTTGAGATTTGTAATTGAAGTAAGGGTGGTAGGTGAAATTTCAATAAATTTTTTCTTTGGCTAAAGCACTGAGTGTAATGATTGGTTTAATTTTCTTTGAACCTTTTTATTTTTTGACGTATCATTTGTTTGTTAAACCCATTGATTTTTGCTGCGTCTATTACGTGTATGTATTCTTCCTTTTTAAGTGGTATATTGATCAATCTTTAAATCATGCTATTGAATGCTCCCTCCTTGTGATGTCTAGGATTAAAACCATGAGCTTTTATGTAATTGTCAGTATGTGTATCCTTTCTATATATGCCAAACTCCAGTCCATCATTGTTCCTTATTGTCTTCAAATCCAAGAAAGGATGTTAGCTTCAATTTCTATGGTGAATTTTATTGTTGGTTCTTGTAAATTTAAGAGTTTAAGTGCATCTTCTACATATATGTTTTGTACTATGGCAAAAACATCATCCAATATCTATACCATGTCTTGAATATGTATGGGAAAGCTTTTTATATGTATTTTGAAAAAAACTTATGAATAAATACACTAAAAATGAAGAGAGAGGGCTGCCCATTACTAAGCCCAATTTTTGTTTGAAGAACCTTCCTTCAAATGTGAAGAAGGCTTGATCTAAGCATAATTCTGTGAGTTTGATATATTCTTTAATCTGTGTTTTTTCGTGTTGAAAAAACAATTGGTTAAATACTATCTTGGCTTCCATGTTAATTAAAGTAGTTTTTCTAGAAAGCCAATATAATTCATTTAAAAGGAAGGAAGGAAGCTGAAAGGAAAACCACGAAATAGAAAAAGACATCATATTATTAAAGACATTTTAATACCCAATAAACTCAGTATATGGGAAAAAAATTATATAAACAAATATGAATACAGAATTATGAATTTTGACATACCAGAAGCAGACAACATATTATACAAGTTCATCAACAGACCACCAGAGCGAGCATAGTCACATTTCTTACCTGATCGAATCCGTTAGTCGTTGAATAGTTGACAATGTGAGCGAGTGCCTCATGAAACATGTGCCAGTTTACTTTTAAATACGGCTTTAAAAAGTGGAACATCAAGAGAGTTTTAAAGTGTTGACATGATATTTAAGTAGTTTTACTTTTAGTCTAAACCAGATTTTACCATAAAAGTTTATTGATGATTTCTTAAATAAAAATTTAATATATTTCAGCAAAATTTGTTTTCACTGATATCATTATTTGCATCCAGCAAAGTTCTTTATGACAATTTTAATTTTCTCATTCTATGGCAACATTCCCAACAGTTGTTTTGTTCTGCTTCCTGAATACTGATCATGAATTTTTTTATTTAATCTATCTGTTATTAATGACATTGACTTGAAACTTTTATAAAACATTCAGATCACTTTTTCAAATTTTAGTTATATTTAAAGCTCCTAAACATTAACAAACCTTTTTTAAAATAGCCATAGTTCTACATTTAAATTTAAATGTAAAAACAATAATGCCAATTTGGAACAGCCATCTATAATTTGGGAAAGATCTTACAGAGCATCCCAGCTTTTATTTTTTTATTGTTGGAGTTATAGACAGTCACCTGTAATTGCAAATCTGTGGTTACATGGCATAAGGAGATATCTGCTATCTTTAAAATTTTTCAGAAGTTTAAGTTTTCAAATTGAATAAAAAGTCTGCAAATATTTCTAAAGCTTGAAACTCCGTTTGTTATATTCTTAATTGTTCCAACACGAAATTAAATGTAATATTCAGTTTAATAGTTACATTGTTATCCTCTTCAGTTGATATACTCATCATATACTCAAAGGCTCATCATCATCATTATATTAACAAACTCATGTGGTTTTTAATAAAAAATCAAATATATTATTTGACATTTTCAACTTCTATTGATACAACTTTCTTACCTTGTAAGGATTAAAAGTAAAGGAACATTAATGTTTAAGCATAATTAATTACACCCCAATTGATTTTCTCAAATATTTCCCAGGAGGAAGGAGAGTATTCTTTCATTATTAAATGACGTGGAAAATGCACAATACATATATTATTGAACATAATGTATTATTCTGTGCATATTTCTATAAAAATAACAACAGTATAGAAATAACAGAACTACTACCAGATCTGTCAGCAATGTGGGAACTTTGCACTTATTTGTATTACAAATGCAGTCAACAATGAAGTCTCATTTTATTATTAACTGTGAGCCAACCCTGTCTGCAAGTATTTATACTTGTGGGAGGTCGAGAAACTAGTAATGAAACACGCAGTGGTTTAATTATTAACTTTTTTAAAACTGGTCGTAGTAATGTACAGCTCAATAATGTGATCAAACAATCAGTGATGAAGATGACATGCAGAAGAAATGTAAAAAGAAGCCTAGGTGTGATGAAGTGTTATGTATGGCGGGGCAGGGACCATCATCTAATGAGGGCAATGTCATAGGAGGCTACAATGAAGATAATCTTGGATCATTAAAGATCGAGCCCACCGAGAAGTTTTTGATGTCTTGGCAAAAGAATCATTCCAGGTTAATGTTTATTAACAATGAAAAAAAAAACTCAAGTAATGCTGTTCAGTGTTGCATCAAACATTCACAATAAGTGTGTAAAACTGTTGAAACTTCATCTAATGATTTACCTTGGTCAAAAAATGATGTAATGAAGAAAAATAAAAGGTACAATCTTGATGCTATGTACAAACTCAAAAATAACCTTCATCTTCACTGTCTGCAGCAGGATGAAATGTGTAAAAGAAAAGTTCTAGAAACTTGTGTAGAGACTGCTCAGGAACTGTTCATGAAAAATCAAAAAGAAAAATTTGACAAAACTGTAGCAGCAAAAAGAGAGTGGAGTTTCCATAATCATCTGGAGCTTATAAGTCTGTAAGTCGCACATGGCCTAGAAATGGGAACTTATCTTCGGAACTTATCTTCATTGAGACAAGACTGCCTCAAAAAGGCTAATTTTTTTAGCAAAACAGTTATATTTAAATTAGTGAACTTTTCCTCAAAATGACTGTTTTTTATTTCTGTGGAAGAGTCTAGAATAGGTTTTCTGAAAAGCATTTGATCTTGCATATTACATATGTTGACAAACAGAATGATGCTTGCTGCTGCTTCTATAAATTAGTATTCATGGAAAAAACTGATGTCAATTTGCTTGAAGAGAAAATTGCCCAAGCCTTTTCAGAAGATGGCATAAATGTAGAAATGTTTAAAGAAAAACTTGTGGGATTTGGTTTGAATGAATCTGCAGTGATTACCAGTAAACATGAAGGTGTTGCAGCTAGAGTCAGGCGGAACATCTTTCCGCACTTGATTAGTGTACATTGGTAATGGCTAACAGAATGGATCTTGTTTCCTTTGGAACAAATTTTTAGTGTTATGAATGCTGTTCATAATTTTGAATGCTTGCTAAATGAACTTTGTAAACTTTTCAGTGAATGTGCAAAACTTAGACTATTGCATTACAGGCTGTTTGAAAGTCAATTTGTTTTTTTTTCCATATTTGTTAGATTTCTAATGAGAAGGACAATTAGCAGTTTTAAAGACTTCCCTTGCATCATGCAGTACCTAACCTCTGAATCTGAAAACAGTGAATTAGAAAGTAGAGATCATTCTTAATTAGCAGGACTCAATAGAAAGCTGTTACAGAGATAAAATATTCTATTGTTGGGTTTCCTGTTAGATGTATCATGCGTACTGCTGCTCATTAGTACAGTAAAGGAAAAGGAATCATTTTCTAATGGTGAAATTGAAAATGACCTTAATTCTGCAATACAGATTCTCAAAGAAATGCGCATGAAATATGTTTATTTGAGTGTTTCCAAAGAGAGATATTTCATATATTGCAAATACAAATTGCAAGATGAGAACAGAAGTTTGACAAAGTACAAGTCAAATAATTCACGGTTTGATAGACGAAGTGGAAAGGAGATTTCCTTCAAGTAAAGTAAGGAAGTACTTTTCAGTATTTTAAGAAGAAAAAAGCAGTGATATGAATCATGGTTTGTATGGCAATTCTCAGGTATACAGAGCAGCTGAGTTGTTAGGTTTGGATGGTGACACTGTGATACCACAATGAAGTATAGGGTAGGGCATAAAATCCTATGTATAGCTTCCTTTGGAAGGGAAATAAAGCCATGATTCCCGTGTCATAGTTTTATGGCATGTAAAAGAACCTGAAGCCTGAAAGAAGAGGCCTCTTGAGTAAAGTTTATTGGCCATTACACGCCCTGCATTTAATGGGATGCTGATGACCTGAGATATTAAAGTGTGTCCATAAATAACCAAATCAACAACAAACAATAGCGTCAAAAGAATGAGGAATCGCTTATTGCTTAATACTTTATAGTCCCCAATGATAATTAAACTTAATGAACCTCCTTTGAAACTGTGGGATACAGTTACTATAGCTGATAAATGGGTCACTCCTGGTTATCACTTGGCAGATAAATGCTACTCAGTGAAGGACAACACCGATGAGAAATCAGAATTTTTCTTTGAGGTAAGGTTAGTTTTATTTTACATATTTTATCATCCCATTTCATTTTGGCTCTGCATTTTTGTTTAAAGAATTTAAAATTGTTGCAATTTTCCAAATCAGTGGAATTATCTTACATGTAGTTTGGAGTTTTCTTCCCCCCACCATTTTTTAATGATTTTGCACCCTGCACCCTTGTATTAAATAGTCAAAACCATTAATAAATGATAGAAAAAACTCTAATAATGGCAACATAAAATAAGAAATGTAAAAAGAAACACCATGACTCTCCTTCAGGGTAGTTGTACAGATTTATTCAGATGTAAACTGTAAGAGAAATGAATATGGATATCCTAATATATCACTTTTTTTTTAACCACAGTATCTTAGTTACTTAATCATTACAATGCCTATCATCAGTGCTTTCTAAATCTTCTGTCTCTTGAAAAGTGTTAACTGTTTGTGATGTTGTTACAGATAAAACTCTCGTTTTACATTGTTATTTAATTAAATATGAGAAAGTCTTCCTTTTTCTTTATTGCTAAGCATGTGCAATGATTGGAAGCCAGGGTCATCAAGAGTATATAAAACTATGTACTCTCATCTTTCTTATATACAAATTTTATAATGCCAAATTTTAAACAATCAGGAAACATTCCATCATCTAATGAGTAATGTATAAGTTAAAATATTTCTTGAAGCATTTTACATTGTTTTAATACTTTAGGTGACAAGCCATATCAATCAAAAGATGCCCAATTTTTAAAACTGCAAATTATCTTATTGACTTTATCCTCAGTAGTGAAAAAAACAAAGACAGAAATCATTTATAAGCCAGAAGAGTTACTGTTATTATTGTTGTTATTATTATTATTATTATTATTATTATTATTATTACTATTATTATTATTATTATTATTATTATTATTATTATTAACAACAACAGTGTATCATGTAAACTTACACCTACATTTGCCAAATGTTCATTAAAAATTGAGCATTTTTATTAGGGTCTCATGCACATGCATGCACACATTCCATAATGAAACAGCAAATATTATATCCTAATCATGACTACTAGTTTTCATTTTTTATTTTATCATTTTCCAAACAGTTTTGTTAATGTTGGTTGGTTGGCTGGCTAGTGGCCATTGGGGATGCTGATATTTATAATTTTTTCTTTAGTTTCCCAATGAAGAGCTTCCAAATTATTTTTCATGTGTTTGTTGGTTTCAAGTTGGCTGCATTTAAGTAATATTCTTTGTTTAGGATAGTATTCACATCTTTACACAGTGGGCAGTGGCTGTTCTTGATCAATTTCATCCTGAAGAGATGTCTGACAAGCAATCATGTCCCAACAATTAAGTGGAATTGGGCAACTCCAATTTTTCTTGGTTTCACTAAAAATGTTTGAAAGTCTTTAGATATTCATGTGATTTTCCTTTAGATATTTGTTGGATATTTTGTATTTCTTGTTCAGTTATTAATTTTTTTATGAGTTTTAATTTAAATGAAATTTCCAGTTCAAAAGATGGTTTGAATTTTATGATGGCTCCTTTGTTTGCCAAAGTATCAGCAATCTATTTCTCCTTTAATACTACATGACTCAGGATCCATTGTAAAACTATTTCTGTATATCTGATCAGATTGCATGGTATAAGTTTTCTTACTTCATTTATTGTGTATGTTGGTGGGTAACTATAATTCATATTTTGTAAGGCTGTTTTAGAGTAACTTAAGAAATTTTGTTAATGTTATGATGATTGATTAATCTGTTCCTTATATTGCATGACTGTAAAATAAAGTAATGTCTTACTGAATCAATTTGTAACTTATTATACCTGATTTTATTATAATGTTCAATTTTTATAAATTTGGAAATTCAAAGTCTTTTTCATTTTATTATGCAGAAGATATATTTTATCTGGTAATTTATAATGTTGTCTTAATTCCCCAATTTTTTTCTTTTTAATAGAACTGTTTTATTGGAGTAAGAAGTGATTTTTTTTTTTTGAGTAATACTTAATGCCCGTTTTTACTACTGAGGCACCACAGGCGGTGGACACTAATGATACATGAAATGAAATGATGTATTGTGAAAGAATATTTTTTAAGGAAGGAAGCGTTCTGGGCCTAAGTTTAGGGTACCTCCCCAGCATTTGCCAATTATGAGGACTGAGGAAACCTGGAAAAAACCCCAGTGAGGGAGGACAGTCCCGGCAGGATTCGAACCCCAGACCTTCTGCTCATGAGTCTGTGCCTTAACGACCTCCACTACCCGTGGCGGTAAGAAATGATTATGGTACATACATACTTTGAGCATTACAGATCTCTGATGTATTATTATTAAGGGCTAGAATCAGTTTATATTTTTATAAGATGTGTCTTATAAATTACATCCTGTATTTGGAATACCTGATGTCAAATATATCAATGTATTCAGCTTAATAGCCTGAAAGGTGCACATTATGTAATACTGCAGAATAGCCTGCTTAAACATTTGTAAATATGTAATCAATTATTGTTGAAGAATACGTGGTGAATTTATTACATCACATCATATTATTTTAAATAATCTAGTAAGTCAACATAATATCTCCTAAACTTAGATATTCATTTTTTACACTAAAGCTTTTTAAGTACAATATTTAATATAATATCTTTTTCTGGCCAAAAAGGGGGTAGTGCTATATTCAAAACCAATAAAGCCCCGTGGATTAAATGTAAAATTAAAAAATATCAAAATGACCATAGAACAAAAATATGAACATAATATTCAAGTGAAAATATCTAATAAAAATTATTCTAATATAAAAGAAACGGTACAAAAAATAAAATCTATCAAGGAAGGAAGCAGTTGCTCATTTTAGACTGGCCACTGAACATGATTGTCTGGCGGAACATCTACACAGATTTGGGTTTTATGAATGATAACAAGTGTAAGATCTGCAATACTGACAAGATTCTAAACGGAGAACATCTATTGGAATGCACAGAACTGAGGAAAACTGCACCTGATGGGAAAATACACAAATTATATTGGCTGGCCAGGGAAAAATTGATGGATCAAAATCCTGCACATTAGAACAACAACATATCTAATAAAAATTTTTTAAAAATTGTAAATCTTTAAAAAAAAATTTTTCATATGGAACTAACACAGTGAAGCTCATGTGAATTGAGTTGTCCACAGCCGAAGATGGAGATAACATATCTTTGAAATCGGTTCCATATTTTTAAGGTTAGTGAAGCATAAAGAGTATTAAGATGACAGATTCAACTAACAACATATCTGTTTAAAGTAGAAGAATTTATATTTATATTTCCTGTTATGACCAATTTATCTTTTGGTAATATTATTTTATTAAGAGCATTATCTATAAGGAATCTAGAAATTCAGGTATAGGAGTACTTGGAGATCTATGCACTCTAATTGCTCCTAGTTCAATTACCTTCTCAATACTGAATTTAAGGAATTTCTCTATATTTAACACCATTATGTACAACATCACTACCCTTCTGACTCATCACACTACAAGTACAATTATTTGTGGTTTTACCTGATCTAATACTGCTTCTACACAATGTATCTTATATTAATGTATTGCATATTTTGATGAAATATTCTAAACATTTAAAATGTGATCCATTTGCTTTACAAGCTTATAGTTTTTTTTTTCAAATTAGGGATACCAAATAGTTTTGAATAGTAGGAATTTTCGCAGTGAAATATAATAATATAGCAAATTATTTTATAGAACAATATCTGCACCTGAATCAGATCAAAATTTGCATGAATTAAACCCACTTCACATTCAGAGGCAATATTTGTACACAAAAGAAGGGTCTAGCAATGAGAAGCCACTCTCACCATTCTTGGCAGATATGCACATGAGTTTCTTGGAAATAAAATTAGTTCAGACTTTTCCACATATATCAAATGTTGGTCCATTATGTTGATGAAGTCTTTGCAATACTAAATGAAAAATGGAAAGAGGATGCAATAAAACTTTCAACCTGTAAGACAGCACTGTTAAATTCACAATGGAAATAGAAAATAGCCATGTTCTTCCCTTTCAGCATATGAAAATTATAAAAAATGACAATATACTGGAATTTGGCATATTCCTTTTTTTTTTTTTTTTTTTTTTTTATTTATGGACGCTCTTAACAGCTCAGGTCATCAGCATTTTGGCATATTCAGAAAAGATATCCATATAGATAATTGCATTTAGAAAGAACAGCCACAATCCAGAATATAAACTTGCCACTATCAACGGCCTCACATTCAGATTAAAAAACCTACCAATAAGCATGACAGAATACAAATCAGAGTACCATAAAGTCACAGAAAAATGGCTACATAATAGATCTGGTAACAAGAAAAAACAAAAAACAAAAATCACTACTAAAAGGCTACAAAGGAGATCATATATATAAACATTCACATTCACCCATCGGCATACCAACAATTCCAGAAGATTTTTAAAGATGCAAACATTATTTTGGCTCCAGTAGACCAATGCAGTTTAAAAATCCAACACAAATGAGACAAAATTCTGCCAGGAAAACAATGAGGCATTTATGAAATGTTGCAAAGACTGCAATATGAAATATAAATGAGGGAAAAAAATACCCTACAGTTTAAGGAGCACACAAGAAATATAAAATATAAATATACAGCAAAATCAGCAATAGCAGATCATTTCTGGCAAAAGAACTACCAATTCCAAAAGTCACTAAAACTCTTAAAAGCTCTTCAAAGACCCATAGAATTAACAGTGTGGGAAAATATATTCATAAACAAAAACAAGGAAAACAATAGTAACCTCATCATTAAGTTTGTAAAATCCACAGAGCAACATCTTAAAACCATGCAGGGAAACTGACAGTGGAACCATGCTGATGATGCATGCAACAACCTTTGAAACATGTCAAAGTGGAAAAATTTTAGTGAAATTTGAGGGCTTCCTCTAGATAATTTGCTACAGGAATACAAACTTTCTGTATTTCAACATACAAGGGTAGGTCCATAAGTTTCTGGTCTTGCCAATAAGGATTATCTACCTTCACAAAAGCTTTATCTGCTGTCATACCTTATCTGTTAAGTAAATAACTGCAGCTGTAACTTCCACTCCAATGTGTTCAGTTGTTCAGGTATAGTTGCATAAAGAAGATTATGTTTAGAAGATTGTGACATGTTCAGAATGTATCGAGATCTTCACAAAAGAAGAATTGCTCCAAATAAATTAAACAGCGATTGGATGATGTATATGGGGAAGCAATCCCACCCATATTCTACCATAAAAGAATGGGCCAAACTTTTTCGAATGGGTTGAGAAAGCATTGAAGATGAACATGCTGGTTGGCCCTTTGAGGTGCTCACTTCTGAAAACATCGCTCTTGTGGGAGGAGAAATTATGGAAGATCGGCGGCTCTAAGTTACAGAAATACCAGCAAGGTTGGGCCTTTCTAAAACAACAGTCCTTCGAATTATTCATGAACATTTAATCATGAATAGGTTGGTGCAAGATGGGTGCCCAAACTTCTTTCTTCAGTTCAAAAGCAGCAGCAAGTCATGTGTTGCCAGGCATTTTTGGAGCTCTGCAGTGGCAACAAGAGAGAACTTCTGCAAACTATTGTTACAGGAGTTGAAACTATGATCCTCTATTATGATTCCTTGTCCAAAAGAAAATCAATGAAGTGGCATAAACCTGCAAAGCACCACCTCTAAAGGACAAGGTCACTCAGTCAACCAAGAAGATCATGGCCACAATCTTTTATGACTGTGAAGGAATACTCTCCATTGACTCCAAGAAGAGGAACACTGCAGTAAATGGGAAGTACTAAGCTGGCCCACTGCACAGACTACGTGTTACTTCAAAAAGGTTGATCATTCCTATAGCCCAGATCTAGCTCCCAGTGGCTATTTCCTCTTCTTGAAACTTGAGAAGACCTTTGAGGAAGCAAATTTAAGTGTGACAAAGAAGTGATGGATGCTGTTTATGTCCATTTTACAGGCAAGACTTCTGACTATTTGGGGGGGGGAGGGGGCAGATTGAAATAATGTAAATTCAAAGATGTGAGAAGTGTATTGCAATAAAGGGTAACTATACGAAAGGTGAAATATAGTTTTTGCCTATATCATACCTAGAAAATAGTTAGGCCGGAAACTTATGAACCTACCCTCGTAATCTGTGTGATCACCAGTGAAACATATGGCCTTACCTTGTATAACATTTATTGCATGCTCAATCTGTTCAGCAAGATATCTCTTACCTTTGGCATTTAAGCACAAACCATATGCAGTATGCATATCTCTAACTAAACTACTTAATCTACTATTTCTACTTTTGGATGCTTTAAACAAAGTAATTTAATTACAATATTAATTCTATATTACAATATTTGGAATCAAACACAGTGAAACACTCATTAATAATGCCTACTGAATTAAGCGTTCTAAGAATTTGAACTCAATAGAGATTAGTAATTTAGTTAGTTTGTTTGTCCTTCAAATTGCTTAGTTTACACATTATTTATAAATCATACGTGCTTGTATATAGCGATTTAATTCATGCTTTAACATTCTCTCCATTTCATACTTTACACTTTGAGCTTCATTTGTATATATACATCATTCCCTCCAGGATTAATGACAGTCACTTCAACATCGTCTTCTGTATTACATTTGTTAATCTGTTAATTTTTGCAATAAGTTCTGCATTATGGCATTACATTCATTAAAATACTTTCATAACATGAATTTAGAGTACTTAATACTTCTAATCAAAGAACAGATCTCCTCTACACTAGTTTCTGCTGCACATTTAGATACTGCCTGAAGTTTAGAGTATGTTTATTTATCTACATTTTCCACTTTGTGCTTCTTTTTTTTCTTTTCTTTTTTCTTTTATCAGTCCTGGAGGTGTAGTGGTAACCATACCTGCCTTCTAAACCCAAGATGTGAGTTCAAACCTGGCCAGGATCGATGAATTTTTTCGGGTGTAAAAATCCTAAGTATGGCTTCCTTCAGAAGGGAAGTAAAGCCATGGCTCCTGTGTCGTACATTTACGGCATATTTAAGAACCTCAAGCCTGAAAGAAGAGACCTTTGAGCAAAATTTGGCAGCCATTTCACTCCCTGAATAGAACACAATGCTGATGACCTGAGATGTTAAAGAGCGCCCGTAAATAAAACAAATTAGTTGTGCTTCTTTTAGGTATCTGTACATTAAAAATTAGCTAAAATCTTTCTCAATTTGCTTTAAATTAATATTGTTTAGATAAAATTGTTATAAATGCTATAATATAATTGTTTTACTTCAAAATGTGGAGAAGGAGCATCTTTGTAGTTGAAGAAATTGCACAACAATGTATTTGACAGAAAACACTGTATTACATTTAGTGAGCAAACAGTTCTTTTGACAGAAAGAAATTACGTATAATATATTTTAACAAACAACTTTATATACATCCTTGACAGATAACTCACATAGCAATAAACAGTGAAATCTCGAGGCCCATAGCTCTCTTGCAAATTTGTTGATGGTAATCAGAATCAGTCTCATATAAATTATATTTTGTTTTTCAAACTTATTTGTTCCTTTTATTGCAGAATTATAATTATGGTGAGCATAAATAAGTAACAACAAATTAATATACCATATTAATTTAATTGCTTCATGCAGCTAGCTGTAAGCATTGGGAGTTCAATAATTAGCTGCTTTCATCATTTTCCAGTTTGTAGGAAAAAGTTAACATTAACATGGAGTTAACTTAATTGCATTAATAGAGTGAATCAAATTATTCAAAATTATAAATAACTTATAGCCATTATTTGGGCTCATATGCTTTACAGTTTGTTTATAATCAAGTTACCAACATTTTGCAACATAGGTATCAGTTCTATTTTTAATGGATCATTAAACCCTTCTATAACATTAGTAACTAATTCATCAATATGACCAGAAATTATAATATTCATCTTTTTAATTCAGTAGAAAGCTAGATCAATTCCAGTACTACATCAAAAACAAAGTAATAAACAAATGCTGCTTTAGATTTTATTAATTTAAAATGTGAGCTTTTCCATTTCTACCAAACAACTTGCTATTTTTGTTGACAATTGTCTGAAAAATTAATAAAAGCTATCTAAATAAGAAGGAATATATTGGCAGCTTTGAACAACTATCCCATCTACTCAACACATAGTTATGAGCTTGAGTTATAATTAAATTAGCTTTTCTGGATGGTTTGCTTCTAAATAGTGTGAATGATGCTTGTGCTCAAGTTTGTTGGGCATAAGAAAAAAGCTTGTTTGGTTTTTTGATACAATTTATTATGCTCATCCAAGTTTTATTGCATTCAATGAACAAACATGTAGTTACAAATTATGCTCTTGAACTTTGCCTCACATTAGAATCTGAAGGATTGTTCTTTGTTCACCCTGCAGTATTCAGGCAAAGAACAAGTGCCTATGGTATTTATGGAACTAAGGGCATCATGTTCTCTCCACAAGTATATCTTTGTGAATAAATAAATAAACATATATATTAGGTAACACACAAAAACTTTTACCTAATTATTTTCTAGAATGTCACTAGAATTTTACCTTATTTGCAAAATAGGTGAACATCACTGTAATTTGAGATTTTTGCTTTAATTCACAATAATATCAATATTTTACCAATGACATTCACATAATTTATAAAGATCTCTTTGGTATATTTTTTGTCTGATTATTGTTTATACAAAAAAGAAACCATAATCATTAAGAAATTTGTTGATATGGAAGCTTCCTAGTTAAAATGGTAACATTTCAGTGCCATGATGTTTATGTGACCTCCCTATCACCGAAAGACACCATAATAAATGCAATTCCTGCAATTTTGTTGCTTAATGGTTGGCTGTGATAAATAATCACTGTTCAACACACAAAATATTATGGAAAATAGAGTAGCTAATTTTGACCAATTTGGTGCCACTGAATTTGAAAATAACATTGAAATTTCTAGCTTAGCTCTAGGTTTTGCATTACAATTATGATGTGATCTGAAATTAGGGAGTTTTCAGCTAAATATTGGGTCCCCATCTATACACTTAGCGTAATTTTTACAGCATGGTGATGATGTGATAAATGAAGGTGCTCCCATTAGAATTGTGTTTTATAACTTCATTTGGCATTTTGCTCTTATATACTGGTAGAGAATGTCTTGGAAATGTGTAAACAACCCTGAACATTTCTGCTATATAAACAGAGAAATGACTTTTGCTTCAAGGAAGTTTTCAATCACACTATCAATAAAAGAGAATTTTCATATATTTTAGCTATAAGATAGGGGAGCAGGATAAAAAATGGGTACCACATGTGTGCTCTGAACTATGTATTTATCCAAACTCATTGTATGAGTGAATGGGATATAAAAAAAAAGGAAGAAGAACATTTTGTGCCATTTGCAGTGCTCATAGTTTGGAGAGAGCCTAGAAATCAAAATATTGATTGTTAATTATGTATGGTTCTCCCTATTAAGAAAGGTATAGCCATGAAGAAAAAATTCAATGTTTGTGTACCTAATATACCCTCTGGAATTTGGCCTGAAGCTCCAGAAATTTTTTCTGTGGACTCTGGCAAAAACAGCAGTTTTTTTTCAAACAGCAATCATCAACTTCAAGAAATGCAGACTCTTTCAGTCATATGATGACAAAAGGTGAGCTCAGCGATTGAAAACTTTTGACATCAAGGCCACAAAACTGAATTATCTTTACATCCTTTTGAAAAGTTTGCATTAGAAATAAAGATTTGCAGCAATTCTTGAAAACTGAAGGTAATTTCACATATTGCAAAAGTTTTGATTGTTTGATGGATGCACTGAATATGGGGCATAGTCCTGATCAGTGGCAATATTTTTACATAAAGAAATAGTTTGTCTTCCAACACAAATGAAAAATGTCCAAATATGAAAAATATTCTGATAAAGTTATAAGCACTAGTTGGAAGTTATTGTTAATTTGGTTTATTTATGGATGTGCTTTAACATCTCAAGTCATCAGAGTCCCATTCAATTCAGGGCATGAAATGGCCAACAAATTTTGCTCAGAGGCCTCTTCTTTCAGGCTTGAGGTTCTTTTTCGTGATGTAAATCTACAACATTGGATCCACAGCTTTTCTTCCCTTCCAAAGGAAGCCATCTATACTTAGGATTTTTTACACTCAAAAAAATCCATTGATTCTGGCTGGTTACCACTATTAGTTGGTTGTAGTTGATTTGGTTTATTTATGGATGCTCTTTAACATCTCAGGTCATCAACATCCCATTCAATTCAGGGCGTGAAACAACCCAAAATTTGCTCAGAGGCCTCTTCTTTCAGGCTTGACTTTCTTTTTTGTCCCACAAATGTATGATACTTTCACAGCTTTACTTCCCTTCCAAAGGAAGCCATACTTAGGATCGAAAAAATCCTTGGATCCTGGCTGGGTTTGAACTCTCGATCTTGTGTTTAGGAAGCAAATATGGTTACCACTACACCACCAGGACCAATCACTACTAGTTGGAAGTGTGCAGTGATTTCAAAGCCTTTGTTCTTTAATTAGGATTACAAGTGGCATAGCCATGCCTTTACTAGAAAATTTGGCTTCAAAGACAATTGTTAACACCTGGAATGAAAAATTTTGTACATGAACCTTTGATAAAGCCAAGTAAAAATTTACTCCCACTGCTATATGTCAAATTGGGGTTTATGAAAATGTTTTTAAAACCTTTAGATTTGAAGGGTTCTGCATTCACTCACATGAAAAATTCCCCAGACTCAGTTTTAAAAAAGTAAAAGCATTCATTGGTCCACCAAACCAGGGAACTCTTTAAAGGCCATCAATGTTCTATTTTAATATTTTGAATCTGTTCTGAGAAATGTTAATGAGCTTGAAGATCTGATGAACTCATACAAAAAACTAGAGTACAATATGTCACTAAAAATACAAATTTTTAATTCACAACTGAATGTTTTCCTAGCTATGTTAGCTATGTAAGTGACAAACATGGTGTGTTTTGACAAAGAAAATTTGATGATGAAACAGGGAAATGGGATAATTCCATGTTTGATGAAAAAGGATGCTCTTGAAACAGCATATCATTGACATATCAAAAAGAGACACCTTAAGGCAACTATATAATTTGTATTAAATTTTTAAACACATTTTTTCATATTTAATAGTAGTTTCACACAATAAGTGCCATTATTTTGAAAACAAGAGCTAACCAATCAATTTAAGCATTTTTGTGTTCAGTGACCCAGAAAATGTAAAATAGCATATTCTTTTCACCATAATGTTGAACTTTTCAAAATTTGTTGATTATTTTAATATTTTTAGCTTTGCGGATCTTTATGAGTTAACTCTTTCAACTTGCTGCTGAACTGCATAGTCGAGCACTTTTTCTTTATACATATCTGCATATTCTGAATCATATTGCGCCCTTTTTATTGGTGTCACCTTTTAGCATGAATACATGTGTACATAATGAACTAGATCCCCACTAATAACAATTTGGTCTTGTGCAGATACTGCTAGCCCTATGTATTTGTGAGCTCACTTAACTCTATATAAAATTTATACAAAGTATAATTAATTATAAGGTCTATATGATATTCTTGTGGGAGTTCGACCCAAGCAGAAGCAGCAAGAAGACGTGTATGTACAATGCTCTTTATGGTATAGGGCTTGGGAAAATGGGGTGATAATTTGGAAATATATCAGACCAGAACTGGAAGATATGCAAGCAGAAGAAAGAGTAAAGAATGGAAATGTACATATCTTTTAAAGGAAACTTGGTATGTGCCAATGAAATAAAATACAAAAAAAAAATTGTGAAAATCATTGAAATCAGATTATTAAAAGGGGAGTTTACCTGAAATTCATGCACTTCAACTCTGTATATAACATTTAAATAAAATAGGTCAAATAGTTACTTAAAATCAGGGAAATCGCGCAATTGCCTGAAACCCAAAATTTCTAAATTGCTCTAGCAACACCATTATTTACTTTTTCACAAAGAAAAATATACCATTTAAATCAAATAAGAAAAATAGTTCCTGAAAATGAGTGAAATCAGATTATTAGGATTTGGGGGGGGGTTACCTAAAACATAAGTGGGGGTTAAAGCAAAATTTAAAAATTGCTCTAGAGGCTGCATTTTAATTTTTTTCAAAAGAAACTATGCCATTTAAATCAAATGAGAAAAATAGTTTCTGAAAATCAGTGAAATCATATTATTAGGAGTAGGATGTTAGGATGTACCTGAAACCCAAAATTTAAAAATTACTCTAGCGGCACAAACATTTGCTTTTTTGAAACAAATCTGTGCACGTATAATTTAAATAAAATACAAAAATCAGGGAAATCAGGCCATTAGAACTGGAGGGTTTACCTAAAACCCCAAATTTAAAAATTGCTCTAGCAGCACCAAAATTTGTTTCTTCACAACAAAATTTGGTATATACTATTTAAATAATAAAAAAAATTATTTCTGAAAATTACAGAAATTAGACTATTAGTAGTAAAAGTATACTTCAAAACCAAATTTAAAAAGCGCTCTTGCATTTAATTTTCTCTACATTGTTTTATATTTAACAAAAGCATCGTCGTGAAGACAGCAATTATGAAATATTAATCTAATGTGTGTTTGAAAATTATATTTATATATATATATATATATATATATATATATATATATATATATAAGAGTGCTCTGTAATAACCTTCAGAAAACATTTGCATTGATTCATTTAACAACTTTTGAAAAATAAGAATTTTTAAAAAATTCTATTGGAACTCACACAGTGAAGCTTATTAAATGTAAATTCTATCCAATCTGAAGTCTAACACTCTCTTATGCTTCATTTACTTTTAAATACAGTGGGACCAGTTACGAAGAGGCATTCTCTCCATCTTCAACCAACTTGATGACTGCATTAATGTTTTTACTACAATATCATTTAAATTAAATTTCAAAGCCAATGAAAGTCCTTGAAACTTTCGATTGTTTATTGTTGATTCTGCTTATTTGCTTAGTATATTGTACTTTTTTTTAAATAGTAACATGTTTTTGTTTTATTGAAACACTTGAATATCATCTTAAATAAACAATGTAACGCAAAACTTTTGTTATTTTTCTCTTGAATGTAATGATATCAAGGGCTCCGTTCATAAATGTGGTTACATTAAAAAATGTTTAAAAAAAATACCAACACAGTATAGCTTTGTCTATTATATTTAATTTAATTAATATTATACCATTAATTTTTGTGGTTTAATCTTAATAATAATAATAATAATAATAATAATAATTCTAAAAATGTGGTTTCTCTTTTGTAATACTTATAGGTTGCAATTTTGTTCCCCTAATAACACACAGTAATACCATAACCTATTTCATTTCATTAATTAATAAGGGTTAATTTGGATTTTATATTCAATTTTAAAGTTATTCAACTTGGTGGAAAATTTGCTTAATTTATGTACAGACTTTTTAGATTTTCATTTAAACTATTTGTCAGAACAGAGGCATGTTAACCTACATCACTATTTAAATATACAAATATTAAATACAGAAATTTTAAAATCAAATGACTTTGGTTAATACACACTTTTACTATTTTGTTTAGCATATTTTGACTTGGAAACTTTGAAATATAAGGTCAATTTATGCATCTGATGTACTAATGATTAGGCCAAAGAAGCTATAAAGATTTCAGTGTGCTGTTGTGATGAATTTTCATAAAAACAACATAGAAGCAATACAGTAAAAGTGATAAAACAGAAATGAAAAAATTGTGGCAATAGGCAGCTGTGATTAGTTGGAATTCCTGATATTCTTATATAGGATTGAGTCACTGATTCATGAACTGACAGTCAGTTATTTTTAAATGTACAAGTAATACCATTTTGCTGTATTGAAAGAATTTACACGTAGCTTATAATAATTTTAGATATTTATTCAAAATGAAATATTTTCTCATTTTACCACATTGCTAATAATAGATTAGACATTTGGGATTAACCTGGACATACCTGATTTTACATTGCTGCCTGGGATTGAAAAACATTTAGGGTTTTGGAAATCTATACATGAAGAGTGATGTGTAATGTTTACAACCAGCCAGGATTTTATTTATATTTCAACTTATATAATTATTTATAAGTTGGTTATTTTGTTCAAGTTGCATATCGATTATATCCTTCTTTGGATGTATTGACTTCCAAGCATAAAGCATTCGTATTGTTTCTCTAGAATAAAAAAGGTCACTTTTGATTCATGCTGAGTCATGCATGGTGCTAGCCTATTCTTTCTCACTTTCTCTGTGGTTTTGGCAGTCTTGCTCTATAGGAATGTTGTGAAAATTTGTTACTGACCAGCAATATGTTATCCTTAGATAAATATAAGTACTCAAAAGTTGATTAAATGAATCCACACTACTTTTAGCACAACTGAAATCCTAAATTATCTATTATACCTGTTGCTCTGCTATCCTGATGATAATGTGTGCAGAGTACAACTGTTTTACTTTGAAATATAATTAACTACAGTGATGTCAAGTTATTTATGAGGAAGTCACTCAAATTTCACTAGTTTTGTTCCACTTACTTGGACATGTTTCAAAGGCAAATTTCTTTCATTTGAAATGGAACTTTGCTAACGATGAAGGAAATTTTCCTTTGAAACATGTCCAAGTAAGTGGAACAAAACTAGTGAATTTTGAGCGACTTCCTCATAAATAATTTGTTATGCGATACTATATTTCACTGTAAAAATCCCAAGCTATTCAAATTTATACAATGATGTCATTTACCAATGTAGAAAGAAGAACTATGTAAGCTGCTGGTTAGCAGTTTAGTATATAAAATGTCTGCTGTTCAAATTCCTTCCCTGACTGACATTTTTTCCAGCTCCCCTTAATCTTCATCCTAAACTTAGGCATAAAATTTTTAAAAAATTTCCAAAATTGCATTTCATCTGTGTCATTAATAGCACCAAATTTTTGATTTCTTAAACAGTGGCAAAGAATATATTTAAAATTTTGCATTTATGACCTAAAACCATCCAAACTGTCCTATTAGCTATGCAAAATTCACTATATTTAACACAAAGATAAGTTATTATTTAATAATAAAATAAGGCATTCTAAAAGTTCTTGGTCTGACCAAGAAAACAAGACTTAAGAGAAATATTTCTTGTATTTTTCAATGTAGTCACCTTGTAAACAATATATTTAGTCCAACAACTTTTCAAATTTTTAATACCCTCAGTAAAATAAGATTTGTCCATCTGTGAAAAATAAATGTGTCTCAGCTTCATTATCATCATTTGATGTGAATATTTGTCCTCCCAGCTATTTCTTCAAGTTTGGAAATAGGAAGTAATTGCTGGGAACCCAATCTGGCAGATATGAAAATAATTGGAAGTGAATGTATTGCATTTTTGCAGCAATGATCCCAGACAGTTGGTTCAGTAGCTAAGCGTAATGATTTTTCTGGAGGTAGTCTATGAGCACCATGCCATGAGAATCCTAGAAAACCGTAGTCATAATTTTTCCTACGGATGGAACCATTTTTACTTTTTTACATTTTTAATTTGGTCAATTTCACCTGTTGCCACCCACTTATGGACTCTCCTTCACTTTGGCATAGAATAATAAATCTATATTTCATCTATTGTTATGAAATGTGAGATAAGCTCTCTGAAATTGTTTTAAACAAGTCTAAAACTCTTGCGTTTTGGTTCATTAGAATGCATTTTTTGTCATTGTTAACAAAGGCAGCATCCATCAAAAGCTTTCTCATACCCAAAATTTCATGTAAAATGTAGTGGACCAACCTATTGTGATGTTTGCAATGTCAGCCAACTAGCACACCTTCAATTAGCGATAACTGAGTAAATGGTATTGTAAATTTTTGTCACAGCCTCATCAGGCATAGCAGTTTTGGGACATCCTCAACAATCTTGAATGAATGTTGACCATGCTTAAATTCAGCAGCCCACTTTTCAACCATCAAAAATGAAGGGGAAGAATCCTTTAATGTGGAAATGAACTCCTTTTGCATTTCTGTTGGGATTAAACCATTCAAAAAGAAGTATTTTATCACAGCTCCTATTTCAGATTTATTTCTTTTGAAGAAAACATTAACATTAGTTTGTTTACATGATCATCATGAACAAGAGACCATATTTGTGCATTTTAAATTTAGGAGCACCATCAATGATACTTAACAACAACTAGTGTAATTTGGTCATCTTCACATTTCTGAGTCAGGTCGAGAGCTTTTAGAACAAACTTCAAACTTCATTGTTTAGAGGAACAGAATTTAGAGTAAAATAAATGGCCTCTAAATGAGTTTTGTTGATATGACTTAACATTTAGCCCTTATTTTACAGTTACTGGTTTTTTATTACTTAAATGCAAAAAAGCTTTTAAATCTATAAAAGAATGTGCTATACTTAACATAAATACACAAAACATATGCAGTTTATTATAAGAACAGATTTGAAATATAATAAATGAAACATAACTATGTTTGTAACACATTGTTTTTCAGCAGTGAGTTGCAATATATGCTCTTATGCATATGTAAGTTAATAATTGAAGTGTTCTCATGAATTATGTTGTAAATGGCAGATGTTTTAGGGAACTCATATTTTGGTGGAAACAATGTTCTAGAAAAAAAAAACATGCAACTGGCAACATCACAAATTTCCAGTTCCAAAAATCAAAGTCTCACATTTTGTGTGAAAAGGAGCAGGAGGCAAGGGGACTTAAATGATGCTACACAAATTGAAGCTTTCAGGAACATCTTTACATAACTGATCATCTGGCCCACCTCAAGAAACTGATTTTATATCTCCTCAGAGACTTGTTACAGGTACAATGCTCATAGGTGGTTGTAACTTATAGCATTTGTCACAGAGTACAATAATAATATCATGCTGCACTTCATTTGGCCAACTTTAAATGTATAGACTTGTCAAAAAGTTTACATATTTTCAAGTGATTTAACTTTCTCAAGGTGCTCACAATTTAAAAGGATTGTCCTAGGTTCTTCTTTCTTCAATGCTCCTACATTTGCTACATATGGAAAAAACATGGCGGCAGGTGGTAGGGTACTCCGTAATAAAATGCGAAAAAATATGTCAAAAAAAAGATAGTGAGACTAAATCAATGAACGGTAACATCAAACCAAATGTAACAGAAAACAAGAAAATGGTAAATAATGAAGAAACCAGTGGTAAAACAGAAGGATCTGTGGCAAGTAAAGCAAATTACATGTGTAGTGAAGAAAATGGCATCAAGTTGGAGATCGTGATTGTGTATCATCGCTTCAGAAAGTAATTCAATATTGAGCAATGATTTAAATGAGGTGAAATCTCAAAATAGGATATTAAAAGATGAAAATAAAAGATTAATGCTGCTCCTTGATGAGAGAACAGAACCCACCTGGGAATAGCAGAAGAAAACAGCTACATTGAAAACAAGTGGGATAGAAAATCAAAAAAGTTTGGAAACTAGAAATTCGTTCTCAGTATTACCTGTGGATGGAAAAGAAAACAGCATGGTGTGGCCCTTACTTGGTGGTAAAGGTGGAAACACTTCAATCAAATCCAATAAGAGGTCAAAAAATGAAAGAAGAGTGACTGAAGGTGAAGAAAACCGAAGCTGTCTATAATAGGTGATAGTCATGCAAGAGCTCTAGCGGCGAAGGTGCTGGAAAGTGTTAATAATTATGATGTAGTAGGTTATGTGAAACCAAATTCAAAGCTCAGTGGAATAATGGAAAATGTGAATAGTGAAAAAAGTGAGGTTAAAGTTATTGTTGCAGGAACAAATGACGTTTATTGCAATGAAGCAGTAAATGCATTAAAATCACTTACTAACACATTGCAAAGTGAAAAAGGAGTGCACATAATTGTGGTAAATATCCCATATAGGTATGATCTAATATACAATTCTTGTGTAAATAGAGAGATTAGGAAGACAAATAAGAAACTAAAGCTATTGTGTGCGGGTTTTAGTAACGTATCGTTAATAGATATAAGTGACCTGCAAAGGGACAACCACACAATGCATGGTCTACACCTAAATAACAAAGGAAAAAATTGTCTTGCAGCTGAAATAGTATGTAGGTTTAAAAATTTTCTTGAAAAATCATCAAATTGTATTCCACTTACTGAAAAGGGCAATGCAATAACAAATATGAAATGACTAACAACAAGTGTAGAAACAATTTTGGATAGTAGAGCAACTGTTAGTATATTTAGAGTTATGCATCAGAACTGTCAATACATATCAAACAAACTAGAGAGTCTAGAAGTCCTATTAACAGAAATAAACCCATCCATAGTAGTCTTCTCAGAGGATGGCCTTAATGAAAATCAGTTTCAGACTGTAAAGTTTGATAACTGTAAAAGAATGGATAGCTTTTGTCAATTCAGCCACAGAAGTGGTAGTGTGGTATTATATACTAAAAATGAATTTATAAGCAGTAAAATAAAATGGCTTAGCAAGCATTGTAAAGAAATGATCTTTGAAATTATAGGAGTAAAAGTTCATTCAAATAATGGTAATATCTTGGTAACTGGACTGTATAGATCTCCAAATTCAAATATAAAAGATGTCCCAAAAAGCTTTGATGAATTCTTAAAGGAGGCACAAAAAAAAGTATAATCAGTTAATATTAATAGGCGACTTAAATCTAGAAAATAGTAATAGCGAATTTTGTGATCTACTGCAAAGTTATAAATTAAATTACTTAAACCTAGGCCCCACCAGAGTAACTGAACATTCAAGTAAGGCAATAGATCATATTAAAACTAATATAGACATGAGACAAATAATGACAATTAATAATGACTTTTATATATCAGATCATACAGCACAAATTGTTGATCTACACAATTATTATATTGAAAAAGAAGAAATAAATTGTATGTATACTAGGGAACTAAGGGATAAAAAAGTGCAAATTCTAAAAGATAGGTAGGCTTGTGAAAAGTGATCAGAAGTACATTCAGTCAAAATTGTAAATGAACAATAGATGATCATTAGACACCACTTCGACTCAGCTTATCCAGTAAAGAAAAGGATTATTAGAATAAAAAAATGTAATAAATTAAAGCTACCAATGACAACTGCAGTGCGTGATAAAATCAAAGGGAATTACGATTTCTATAGAATGACAGGGTTAAAAGTGTACAAAGAGCTCCAAAACAAATATAAAAAGCAATGACAATAACTGCAGTGCGTGATAAAATCAAAGGCAATTACGATTTCTACAGAATGACAGGGTTAAAAGTGTTCAAAGAGCTCCAAAACAAAAAATATAAAAAGCAATTTAAAGAATCTTTGATAAAATATAAAAAACTTAAAAATAGCATGAAAATAACTAAGTCAAATAATGTAGTTAAAACAGCACGGAACATTGTAAATAAACAAATTCACCCAGACATAAATGGAAAAAAGAACATTCAGCTAAATAAAAAGGGAAATGTATTAGAGATCCAAGCAAGGTTTGTGACTTGCTAAATAGTTATTTCTTAAGTATGGGTGCATGCGATAACACACGGGATTTGAGGCAGGAACTATCCAATATAAATGTATCTTAAAGTGTATATTTGTATGTAACTGAAGAGGAAGTAGAATCTATAATTTGTAGTTTTAAAAATGATGTGCTCCTGTGTGGGATGGAATAACACCAAAAATCTTAAAAAGCTGTAAGTACTATCTGGTAAAAATATTAGTGCAACTGATCAATAATTCAATGGAAAATTCAGTATTCGCTGAATTACTGAAAATAAGTACAGTCAGACTGGTATATAAAAGTGGTGAGGAAAAAATGGCAAGTAAGTATAGTCCAAAATCTCTTACATCAATATTTGCCAAATTATATGAAAAGATAATACATAGAAGTATAACGGGGTTTCTACAATAAAAAAATATACTTTTACAGTCCCAACATGGTTTTTGCAAAGGCTTTTCAACTATCACTGCAATATCTGAATTTACTCATAAAGTAATGGTTAACTTAGAAAAAAATTAAAAAAAAAACAATAGATATTTTCCTAGACTTACCAAAAGCATTTGATTGTGCATCTCATGAACTATTACTCTCTAAACTTCAGAATTATGGAGTGAGAGGTAAATACAAGAACTCATCTCATCTTACCTTAAAAATCGTTTACAATGTACAGAAATTTTAAGCAAGCAAGGTAACTGTATAAGGTCTTTCAGTTCAAATATGATGATGTGAGAGCTGGAGTTCCACAGGGCTCAGTTTTGGGCCCCCTAATGTTTATACTTTATTAAACAATATGCCATATTCACAGGGCTATAGTATTGTATCATATGCTGATGATACTTCACTAATATGTGCTGAACAAACTTTTAAACAAGTGGAAGAAAAGGCCTCAATATTTTTGTTACACTTTCAAAGTACTTACAAAATTTACAATTGAGACTCAATGTTGATAAAACTAAATTAATGCTATTTGAGCTTCGTGACCAGGAAGAAAATGAGTTAACAATACATATTAATAATTCAAAAATTGAACAAAACAACTACACCAAATTCCTTGGAATCTATATTGATAAAAATTTAAACTACAACCATCATGTAACTATGCTTTGTAAAAAATTGTGTGTCAACATATATTTATTAAGAAAATTAACCTATCAGCTAGAAGGAGACACACTTAAAATGGTTTACTATGGATTGGTACACTCTCATATAACATATGGTATAGAAATCTGGTGTGGGACAAGCCTTTCTAATTTAAATAGAGCATTTATGTTACAAAAAAGAAGTATGAGATGTATATTCAATTTAACTAGTCGCCAATGTGCGAAAGAAACATTTAGAAAACATCACATACTAACAGTCATATTGTTGTATGTCTACAAAGTTCTTTTATTAATAAAATCTAAAATGGAATACATATCATTAAATAGAGACCATTATTAATACAACACGAGAGGAATTAATAATTATCATAGGGGCATAAGACAAAAACGTCGAGCAATAAAGATTCATATGGTATTGGTATCACCCTGTATAATAAACTTCCCACTTTCATTAAAACCGAGTAAGGTAATTCTTTTAAGAATGTGTTGAAAAAGTATCTTATTGACAGATGTCTATATAGATTAGATGAGTTATAACTGGGCAATGTTATCACTAATCTCTAATATGATTTGTTCATATCCTTAATAAATATTAAATGGCTTAAACTGTAATTAATTAGGACTAATTCATTATGAATTAGTCCTGATGATCTAATTCTGTTATTAATTTTAGTCTAGAATGGAGAAGATTATGTACAGAATGTGGTGACGAAAATGTAATGTTACTTGTAAATATGTTAGTTTCCTTTTTGACTAAGACAGTACTTGTAAATGCAGGTCTATTGACAGCCAACAAATTATATTACTATTATTATTATTATTATTATTATTATTATTATTATTATTAATGTTATTATTATTAAAATATCCATATGGATTAAGCCCCAAGGTAATTTCACTGTCTCAGTTTTTTTTTTTTGGTAATATTGTATACAGTATGTGTAATTTATTATTACTGTTGTTGTTGCTATTATTATTATTATTATTATTATTATTATTATTATTATTATTATTATTATTATTATTATTAATCTAAGTGTTGACTTCATGTGTATATGATATAGAAAACAATAGAGTTGAAGATGGCTTAAATTTGTACATGATATATATTTGCTATATAATTTTATAAAAGTATCATTGGATATCTTGTAAATTGTAGTTTTTTTTGACAAAGTTAGCATTCAGTCACTGATATTAACTGGTGTGGTAATTTCAACATAAACTTGTTAACTAATTAGAGCACTGTGTCTCAATTTTTTGATTACTATTTTCTACAATTACTAATTACTAATTTCTACAAATGTCACTCCACAACCCAACCATATTTAGACCAAATAATAGTGGACAGTGGGTGTTTTACATATAGAGCTCCACCTGTGGTGCCTCAGTAGTAAAAACAGACATTAAACACCAACAACTACTTGGGTATTTCAGATCACAATGTCATTTTTCTTCACCTAAATGAAATGATAAATGATCATGCATATACCAATGTGCTTGTCAGTTACAAAAGAAACTTTAGCTCAGAAAATATTATTTTAAATATCTTCAGAATGAAAACTGGAATGATGCAATGAGCAAACATGATGTATATGAAAAATTGCTGAAATTCAAGAATATTATTAATTATTATTTTGGCATTGCCTTTCCTATTAAAAATATATATAGCAGCATCTAAAAGATTTGAAATTGGATAACAAGGGGAATTATAATTTCATTTAAGAGGAAAAGAGAACTATGCAAACTTTGTAAACTAACAAAGGTCCAATTTTTAAATGATACTATAATACTTATCTTAAAGGTATTATCTTAAAAAAAGTTATACATGAGGAAAAAATTGAATTATACACATGATTTCATTGCAGTAGCAGAAAATAAAGGAAAAGCAATGTGAAAAATTGTAAGAAAAGTAGGGTAAACCGCAGGCCCAAAAGAATATGAAACTAAAATAATCTGTAATCGGACATTACTCACAAGTATGCATGATGCTGCAGCAATGTTTAGCAAATGTTACAGGAAATTTAGGAACTGGAACAAACAAGCTATCACCATGAAGAAACAATTTTTTAACCTGTGACCCCACAAGAAATTCTTAAAGTAAGTTTTAATCTAAAAAGTAGCCTTGCATGTGGTATTGATATATATATATGTGCAAGTTTATGTTGAAATCGCCATACCAGTTAATACCAGTGACTGATTGCTAACTTTGTTAAAAAAACTACAATTTACAAGATGTGCATTGTTATAACAAAACCAGTGTTGAAATTTGTAATTTATTGCTCTCCAAAGGTAAATTTCCAGAAATATTTAAGAGAGCAAAGGTTCAACCAATATTCAAAAAGGTGAAAGAACAAATCTTGAAAACTACAGGCCTATTTCTCTATTATCAGCATTCTCTAAAATACTTGAAAAAATTATGTGCAACAGACTAATTCCATTCCTAGAATCTAATAAAAAGCCATCAATATCTCAATTTGGGTTTATGGGCAAGGGAATAAATAATGCAATGCAGTCTTTACCAAGTCAATTTTTAAGCGAAAGTTACATGGAGCATGCAGTGGTGAATTTCCTGGATCTAAGTAAAACATCTGACATGATAAATCATGAAATCTAATTAACAAATTAGATAACTTTGCTTAAGGGGATTAGCAAAACATTGGTTTATTTCTTATTTAAGCAAGAGAGTACATCATTGAAATCAATTCTGTGAAATCAAACTCCATTGTTGTGAAATATGATGTATCTCAAGGATTAACTTTGTGTGCTGTACTTTTCTTTTTATATATAAATACTTTTCCTTTGAAGTTGCCCCAAACCAAAACTATGTAATTTGCTGACGACACAAATATCATATTTAATGATACCAATAAAATTACAATTAAAAATCACAGACTTCAAGCAGATTGAAACAATGAATTGAAATATCAACAAAACTGTATTTATGCATTTGATTAAGCAAAATCTTAGTAAATATGCCCAGATCATTTTAAACCACACTACAATTCAACAAGTAGAGCACATAAAATTTCTAAGTGTATGGATAGACTACAATTTTTCATGGGATCACTACATATGGCATATATCTTCAAAATTGATGTTTGTGTTAAGCATTTTGAATCCATTGCCATTTGAAGCTTTAAAATTTGTATATTATGGACAGATACACACGCTACTATCATATGGCTTAATTGCATGGGGAGCATCATCAAAATCTAAGCAGATCTTAATTTCGAGGGGGGAAATACCTGGATGAATTTATCAATTCAATCAGAAAGTAAGAGTTAACTTTGAAATATTCCATCATTCCTTTGCCTATATATTTTAGAATCTGTTTCATTCATCAAAACATCTAACTCTTCAGACAAATTCAAATTTTCATGAGAACATTTAACAATATTTACTTTAATTATCAAAAGTCTTCATGGCATATCTCATCTTGGTAGCAAATTTTATTAATCATCTTTCACACCACATCAAACAGTTCAGTCATAAACAATTTAAAAAATCAGTAAACAAATTCTGATAACTCAAATGCCATTCTGTTTTAAAGTGAATAGTTCTTAGTAAAGATATTACCATGTGTTTTGTTTGTTAGGACATGGTTGAAGAGTAGGTGTCCACCAATGCCTATGCATATATTGTAATAAAATTATATAAATGGTACCATTATATGCCAACACTGTACATACATGATCCAATATTGTATTACTATTTTATTATATTTTTATAAATTTTATTTAAATCCTGATGATACCATGAATATTTTTGTTAATTCTAATAGCTAATTAATAACTCAACTTTAACTGGAAAAGAAAACTGATAGCTGTGGTAGAATAATGAACCTCATTTTACTGTAAGGAACCAACGCCAATTGGCCTAATGTGAGAAAAATGCTGCTGAATTAAAAATTCAGGAATGAGTATAACAAATAACTTACAGTTTTAGATGATACTGAAGATACAAATAAAAGGTAACCCCTGAGTTTTATTAATTGTCAATATAATATATAAAAACTTTTGTGGTTTTGTTCCTTTCTGCAGAATGAAATCCAATTCTTTTGTTTACATTATGTGAAATGCAGCTGTTGATGGAAATTTTAGGGCAGAGTTGCCTTTAGGCAAAAGAGACTGCAGTGTGTTCATGACTATGAGAGCTGGACACTTTGAACCAACAATTCTAAGTTTGAGTGCCTGGTCATAGGTTGAAAAACTAAAATGCAACTATTTTATACCATGAAGTTATTTTGGCATTCAGTGGGGTGGGCCCATGTCACAAAATCACAGGAATACTTAATCAATGTAGTATTACTCTATTTTATCCAGATTTGCAATTCCTACAGGAAGACATCTCAGCTGGATGTGAATTTGTCCTTTAGTAGGATAATTACCCAAATATAAGTTTAACCATTGCTTGTTTAAGGGGTACTCATCTCTGGGTCTTAACCTAATAGTGCTTCTAAGGGATATAATGTCCAACATCCAAAGAATAATTCTAGGATGAACTAAACACTGGGAGGAAACAAACTCCTATGACAGTATTTGAAAAACTTGTTCCATATAACCACAAGTTGTAAGAAATTGCTACCAGTCAATAGTTAATTTTTATGAAAAGAAAATCTATTTTTGTTGAAATTATTCCATTTTTTTTCCTATTAACCAGAGTTTGTTTACATTAAGATCTATATATTATCTGTGTTTTATACCATTAATATTTATTTTTTTCCATCAGTAGGCAATTTCTAACATTTAGAAATGTTTGTATATCTGGCAACTTTTAGCATGCAGTGCACTCTCTTGATAAATTTCCATACAAATCCAAGCGTTGTCAAAACTGCAATTGTAGCTTATTACCAATTAAATTTTTATCTCTTTGTTCATAATTAAGACCTTGTACTCATTAAATTGCCTTGAGTTTTGTATAGTGCTGCTCCACATTCCTTTAAAATACATGTACTTTCAATATATAAATGAATCTTACTCCATTTTTGATAAAATGTTTCTAAATACATATACCCATATTTTGCAAGACAATTTTTCATATAATATTTCTTTGAATTATATTATCTTAATAAAACACTGAGATGACCAGAATGTCCTGAATGGTATGTTTAATAAATAAGTAAAAGGGCAACTATTTAAAATATAAAAACAACTTCTTAAGAATATAACATTATTGCAATAAACAACGTTGAGTACAATATCATAATAATTTATCCTCTAATAAATAAAAAATCATATTATACACTCCTAAACAGTAGAACGGTTAACAATTAATACAGGTGAAAATCAAAATGATTTTGTGAACGTTTTCCATCTTATTGTTTGCTTGTCTTAATATACGTTATTCTAAATGATTGTCTGGGTTACAAAAATTCATAACTCACAGTGCAATTGATGTAGAAATATAAATCTTGTTTTATTGTGTACTGTAACTCATAAAGCTTTTTTACATACATTACAAATGCTCGATATGTGCACCTTTTGTAACTCTACACACATCTACTCGATAATCCATCTCTTCCCACACACGAGTCAACATGGCAATGGTGATGGTTTTGAAGGCAGCTTGGATGGGGTGCTTCAGTTCCTGAATATTCACCGGTAGAGGAGGAACAAATACCTGATCTTTAACATATCCTCACAGGAAGAAATCACATGGTGAATGTGGTGGAAAGGATAAGAGCATCAGATCACCTTCCGTTCCGCATGCCATCCATCTTTGTGGAAGTTCTTGGTTTAAAAATGCTCCGACTTCCCTGTGAAAATGAGGTGGTGCACCATTCTGTGAGCATGTCCAGGTAAGTCAGCCTTGTCACTGTCTGTACATTGAAGAAGAACAAGCCATAGACCTTCATGTTTGAAATGACACAGAACACATTCACCTTAGGGGAGTCTCGCACATGTTCCACATAACAATGGGGGGTTTTGTTGTACCCTAAATGTGAACATTTTGCTTGTTCACCTTTCCATTCACATGAAAAGTAGCTTCGTCACTGAAAACTAATCTGTCAAGAAAACCATCATCTTCTTCAAAACGTTCCTGCAGTGCCATGCAAAAGTTGAAATGTAGGACTTTGTCATTAGCTGTTAGAGCTTGACACAATTGTAGGCGACATGGCTTTACCTTTAGGTGCCTTTGTAACACACGCCATACTGTAGTTTGAGGAACTTGCAGTTCCCTGCTACATCTCATAGTTGATTTCTTAGGACTACGGAGATAAACGTCCCTAATCTGATTCACATCCGCTTCTGACACAGCGGGATGCCCACAGCTTTTCCCTTTGCACAAACAACCTGTATCCATAAATTGTGCATACCATCTACAAATAGAGTTGTTGGAAGGCGGCTCCTTCCCATATTTTGTCCGAAAATGGCGCTGGACTATGGTAACAGATCGGTGTTGATGATATTGAAGAGTACAAAAACCTTTCTTCTTACCGCTAACTGCCATTTTGTTAAACACTGCTGTTACTGCCCTCTGGTGGTAGCTGATGTCACTACGTTGATACAAAACAAAACTTTAGACAGTTTGTCTAACCGTTACTGCAACAATAAAAATGGTATGGTTTCCATGTTTCCTAAAAAATTCACGAACCCCCGACAATCATTTAGAATAACCCTATATGTCTACAATTAACTGTATAACCCAAAAGTGTTTGTTTTCAGTACATACATTTTCTGGATTTGTAAAGGGAAACACATAAAAAATTCACTTGTTGTGTAATGCAAATTGCTTTACTATGTTTCACAGTTTACACAAACAGATCTTTTAATACACATTATACCAATGGCATAATTATTCTATTTCCAGAAAGCAAAACAATATTAGTAAGAACATTTCTCCTTTTTACATGAAATATATATATATATATATATTCAATTTTAGCTTACTTAAGATACATTAATATTATAGCAGTGCAGCTTTTTGTAACTAATACATTTCATAACATGCATCCCCCATATAAAAACATTAACACAATAATACACCAACTGTTGAATTCAGAAGAAGCACACCATTCTTTCCTGTAATTCTACAAAGCATTAATTTTCTTTGGTAATTCCTGTGGGCTAATTTTTTTTAACCATAAATATTTTGTTATTTTCTTTCCATATGCAAATATTATTATTATTTTTAAGTACAAAGATTATTTCAAATGCATGTTAGTCGGTCCTGGTGGTCTACTTGTAACCATACTTGCCTGTAGACCCAAGATTGCGTATTCAATCCCAGTCAAAGCTGATGGATTTTTCAGGTGTAAAATCCTAAATATGACTTTATTTGGAAGGGAAGTAAAGCCGAAGATCGTGTATTGTAGATTTATAGCACATAAAAGAACCTCCAGCCTGAAAGAAGAGGCCTCTGAACAAAATGTATCAGTTGTTTCATATTCTGAATTGAATGGGACACTTATGACCTGAGATGTTAAAGAGCATCCGTAAACAAACCAAATAAATAAATAACGAATACTAGATAATTACTATGCTCATTAGATGGTATTGAATTAGTAAGGTTCCAATTGTATTGATAATGCTGCAGTTCAAATATCCTAGCCAAAGAGAACACTTTTGATGAAATGTCATTTATTTGAGTAATGAAAACAGTAAAGTTATGTGCAACATGTCTGGCTATATTCTTGATCTTGTGGTGGATTCACAACATGAATTAAAATTGTGAAATATTAAGATTAAATTATAAATAATTTCATATTAATTTAAAAATTATTAAGCATTACAGAATTTACTTGATGTCATAATTTTTTTATATGATAATTATTTTGATGGATGAAATGACCAGTTGAGAAATGTATGCCTTTGTGGTACAATTTTACCCATGTGGTGGCAAATATGGTGCGCCATTTTTCATGACATGCATTACTGATTAGCAAGCATGTAAGCCAGTTTTGTAAATTTTTTTTTAACACTTGTATTTTGACTTGCTAGCACATCACTTTGTAGCCTTTGCGTGGACTAGTGATTATGAGCTACTGCAATTTTCTTTACCCTGGTTTTAATGTGTATGGGTATGTGCAAATTGTCAAATCGTTATTAATCTATTGTTTTTGTATAGTAACCAAGGTACTTTACACCTGTCACTACATTAATAAGGAAAGTTTCCAGGTTTTCGTTTGGAAATTCAACGGTATTTTGCTCAGCAGAGTTGCTAAAATGTGCTGGCCAATAAAATGTTTCATAAGTTAAGAGTTTAATTTATTTTGAAAATTCTGCTCAATGAAGTTGCTGACTCACTGAAGCAAGGAGTGAAAGTAACCAGAGATATAAAACTTAAGATGAAATGCAAAAGTATTCTGCAAGGTGATGTTGCTGAAACTATGATTGCCATTGTGATGATTACCAGTAACATATGATGGGTATGTTATAGGTTAAGCTCAGCAAGGATTACTATAATGTGCCTGGAGTTGGACTTAATGTGTAATTCCTTGATAATTCACTATGATTATGAAAAAGTGTAGCAGGTACGTTTGCTAAAGTGATTACAATTACAGTTATTGCAATTTTTGTGTTATGGTAATATTTTAATACATGGCCATGGATTTTTATGTTCTTACTTTGTAATCTTATGAGCTTGATTCAGATATTTTCTTATCTGCAACATCACCACATCTTGGAATTGCTATTTTTATCCTATGGAAAACAAAATAAAACAGGATTGAGAGGATATAAAATGCTACTCATGATATAACAAAGAAAGAAAATAAAGAAAGAAAATAAAATACAACTTATTATATAGCATATTTTCTGCACTTCTGATAAAATTGGGAGTTTTGCACATTGCATGCTGGTATGAGTACCATTGTAGTTGGATAACACATAGTTCTAATCAGATGTTCTTTATGAAACATTCAAATTTATTCATTTAAGAACTTTTGGAAAATAAGACATTTTTAAAAAATTCTGTTGGAACTTACACAGTGAAGCTTGTTAAATGTAAATTATAATTAATCTGTCATCTAACACACTCTTATGCTTCACTTACTTTTAAATATGGTGGTAAATAAAAGTAAGTGAAGCATAAGAGTGTGTTAGACGACAGATTAATTATAATTTACATTCAAATTTATCTTATTTTGGATTTTTGTGTCATAGTAATTTTAATTAACATTATGTTCTAAGTGTATGAGTGGGTGAGCGCACATATTCTGAAAATACCTATATATACATTAGTTCCATAATAGCTAGCTTGGGATCGTTTGCAGAGGATATCGCCATATGGATTAGCCCAAAAAATAAGCTCAATAGACAACATTACAAAAAACTAGAAAATGAAATGCAGAGAATTCTCAATAGCATGGAAACATGGGCATCCATGAACAATATGGAAAAAAACACTAAAAAGACAGTTTTCCAGCTTTTCAGTCTTGAACACACTAAATATCTTGGTATAACACTTTACAAATAACTTTCCTTCTCTGAACAAATCAGCAATATAATTAAGAAAGTGAATAAGAAGAGCAACATATTAAGAAAACTAACAGGAATCAAATGGAGAGGAACCATAGGTCTCCTTAATGCCATGTACAAAATAAAGCCCAATTTGCTCTATAGAATTAGGAGATAATGTCCACAATAAACAACTAACTTAAAACTAAATTGAATACAATACAATCTAGGTCCTTAAGAATAACAGGAACAGTAAAAACAACATCAATTGCTGCAATGTAGAGCATAAATAACAACCTGCCAATTAAAATAGAGTTAGATATTAAAATGGCTATATTAGGACAGAAATTAAAAAGTAATCAACAGGAATAAATTGTTTCAAATTCCTGACAGCACACACTGATTAAAAACACAACAGATTCTCAAAAATTACAAACAGAAAGATTTAGACAAATTTTTAAAAAAAAGCACTAAACCTCTCATTATACCAACTGATCCAATATAGAGATATTAATGTGAAACTAAACCTGTATACATTGGTCTCCAAGAAAAACAACCCACCTGAGGTATTAAGACACTTAGTACACTACACTATTATTCAACTAATACATGGTGTAGTGTGTATACGGATGGATCTCTTAAAAATGAAGAAGCAGGCTTTGGAATATACTGTGAAGAATTCTCTCAATATTGGGACAGCATGCTAACAATTTTGATGGAAAAATAATGAACATTATAGCAGCTTTACAAAATCTATTGTATAGACCTAAAATAAATAAAAGAAAAGTTATCTTAAAAGACTCTAAAGCAGCACTACAAAGTATAATGAATTACAGTTACCCATCAGCATACACTATAATGAAATAAGAAAACTATATCATATAATCCACGTCAGAAATACAGAAATAGTTGTACGATGGATCCTGAGCCATGTAGGATTAAAGGGGAATGAGATTGATGGGGGGAAAAAAAAAAAGCCACCATAAAATTAAAACTATCTTTTGAATTAGAACTTCCCTCTAAATTGAAACTCATAAAAAGATTAATTCTGAACAAGAACAACAAAATATCAAACAAAAACTTAGAAGAAAACCATATGAAGATCTAAATACTTTCAAACACCTTTTATTGAAACCAAAAAAAATTGGAATTGCATTTAATTGTTGGGCATGATTGCCTGTCAGAACATCTCTTCAGGATGAAATTAGTTAAAGATGTGAATTAGTGTGAATTAGTGAATTAGTTAAGGATGTGAATACTAAAGAAGAAGAATATTACATATAACATAGAATATAAAAAAATTAAAGAAATAGCAATTTTAAATGGTTTTAATGAAGATTTAATACATAATAAGATTTAAAAATTCCAGAGAAAGAAAAGAATTGAAAGTTCCACTACATTATCAACAATTAAAGAAAAAAATGTCCTTTAAAAATTTACATATAATCCAACAGTGATGTATAAATTTCAAAAAATATTTAAAGATGATAATATAAAATTGGCTCCCACTAATAGATTTAGTTTAAACAACATTTTGAAAGACAATAGTACAGATAAAACCCCAAAGGAGAAAAAAGCTGGGATTTACAAGATTTCATGTGCTGAATGTGATAAGATCTACATAGGAAAAACTAAGAGGAATGTGGGGATACGTCTAAAAGAATATATGAGAAATTTAAAATACAAACAAATAGAAAAATCAGCAGTGGCATATCATTTTTGAACTGAAAATCATGATATAAAGGAAAAAGTTGAAATATTGAGAGCTGTACAGGGGCCGGTAGAATTGGATATTTGGGAAAAGATTTACATCTACAAACATAAGGATCATTTGATGAATTTTGACATTCCAAAGGAAGAAAATAAAAATTTTAAGTTCATGACAGTTTCACCAAAGCGAAACATTGCTTCTGATACTACGTAACAACAGCCTTTTACACCAGTTGTCCACAGCCGAAGATGGAGATAATGTATCTTTGAAACTGGTACCAAATATTTTTAAGGTTAGTGAAGCATGAAGAGTGTTAAGACGACAGATTCAATTCATGTGAATACTATCTTAAATAAAGAACATCTGCTGAAATGCAGCAAATTAGATAGCAACAAATAAATGAAAAATAATTTGGAAGCTCTTTATTGGGAAGTTAAGGAAAAAGATTAACATCAGCATTCCCAATGGCCACTATCAACCAACCAACCAACCAACCAGTCCACCAACCAACCATGATTGCTAGCTTCCCCCAATTTTTTTTTGGGGGGGGATGCCCGTTAGCATTAAATATGTATACTGATGTAATAGATTATTAAATGATCTAATGTTTTTGAAAATTACTGATTTCATGTATTGTATAGCATAAGTTTTATTAAGCCTCTTATGTGCCGATCTGTTCAACTTTTGTAAACTCTTTTGTAATAATTTTGGTTAGGGTGTTTTATACAAAGATTTTACATTATCATTTCATTCATATAAGGATAAAAATATTTATTGCATTCTATTACTTGTTGTAGTACATTATTCCTTTAGAGGCGAAAATTGAGCATACCACCAGATATACCACTTTGCACCAAGGGAGCTAATTGTCCAGAGACCCCCTGTACAGCTACACTAATTAGATGGCAACATTTGTCACCTTCTAATAGTGCAAACTGAAGCAAGAGGGTTGCCTTTAGTTACCAGCATCATTATCCAGTTGTTGGCTATAGGGTTGGGCCAGTCCTATGGCACACAATCTCTACAATAGACAAGTCTTCTATCTAGATATCAGTTGCTGTTGCTTTAACAATTGCAAAAAACATACACAAAAAAAATGTTTGCATTCTTTGTCCTTACGTACAGCATCATTATTGTCTATAGTGTTATTATTTTACATTTCTATCAGTAGAGCAATTTTCAAGTGTACAGGCAAATTTTTGGGTATTTCTTTTAAGGTGAAAGTAAGAATGATAACAACACAATACTAAACAAACAAAAAAAGGTTTTGGTGCATATACTTGAATTTTGGGTTGTGTCTAGGATCCTACATTTTCAATGTTCCTAATATTTCAAATTTTAATTTTATATATTTTAATATAAAGGTACCCCTAATTCTTTTGTATTCTATTCTCCTTAGATTATGTTTACCAACAAGGATGTCAATTAGCATGGTCCTAGAGAGATGTGACATAAGAGGGGCTTAATAATGGAAATTATGCATTAATAATAGGGCTTAATAATTAAGATACTAATAATAAAAGTCAACATTATTGTAACATAAAATATTCTTGAAGTCAACAATCATCTAGTGTCTGTGTGAAATATGGAAAAGCCAAGCTCTGTGCATGCATATAGCTGCAATGTTAGGAGGTTTTGGTTAAGAAGAAGCGTCAGTCTATCGAGAGAGGTGAACAGGTTAAGATGCACAACTCTTCTCCGTGGCTATCTTAACAGTATCCTACAGGTAATATATATTCATTGTAATACCATGAGGAAAGACCATTAAAAAGCTGCAGTAGTATCTTTCATTTTTTACTTAAATGTAAATTGGCGTTCAACTGAATCATACAATGATATCAATCTTTCATTTTATTTATCCTTTGGTTAGAATCCATGATGTAAAAGATTTATTGGGATTAGGATTGGAGTATGTCCTTAGTGTCCAGTCATTTGCTTAGTAGCTGTAGGAAAAATGAGTAAATAAATGGATGCCCTTACAATGCCTGACTTGCTCTCCTTGACTCACCTTCCAAACCCTGCTGAGCTTCCCTCTAGATAAAAAGACTAGAAATTTGGACCCTGTCTATAATATACCTAGTTTCATAAAAAGAAATTTCCCTATATTTTTTGGAAATTTGAGCTGTTAAGACTAAGCATTGGCTTTTTCATTACAATTTAAACTGGGCTGACTCACTTGTAATATATTTTTTATGAGTTGTTTCATTGCAAAATCTAGTATATCAAGCTCCACTCCCTTCCTCCAAATACCCCCATATAATTATAAACTTGAAAATGTCCTATTTAATTTTTTATCTGCTTTGAGAAGATTTTTCTAATGCTAATTGCCACTTCCATTCCATTCCAAGAAATAATATGCAATCAGTCATTATTCCCATAAACAAACAAAATATTTTAAAACACAGCCGGGAAGCATTCCCTTCCCTCCTAAAATGTAGTGATGTAGTGTCACGTCACTTGTCTTCTTGCCATAGAAGGACTCAACAAGTTCGAAATATAGCGATCTCAAGTGTGACTTTATCTTATTGTTTTATCCTTTTCTACTTTTATGTATAATTACTATATAAATATATTAGAGAACTCTTAATATTTAACATTGTTTAGGCTTTCATGGCCAATATTGTTATTGTTATTATTAATCATAACTGGGTATTTTACCATGATTATTGGTTTAAATGACAACCAGATATTTTCACCTGGCTGGAAAGAGGCCTTAAGAAATAAAGCGATATCCAGATAATATAAACAAAGGATTTCAATAAGCAAGACATCGAATCCATTACTGCACTAAAACTCTTCCAATACTTCTACCATCTCCCGTTTCTAACAGTTCTGTTCCTCTCTGCCTCCAGGCACTTTCACTTAGTCCATTGATTTTTTTTATAGTAGTGTTTAATGCCCATTTTAACTACTGAGGCATCACAAGTGGTGGACACTGATGATACACGAGATGAAATGATAGATTGGGAAAGGATTTTTTAAAGAAAGGAAGTGTTCCAGACCTAAGTTTTAGGGTGCCTCCCTGGCATTTATCATTTATGAGGACTTTATCATTTACAAGGACTGAGGAAAATCTGGATATAGCCTCAGTCAAGGAGGACGGTACAGGTGGCAATTGAAACCCAGACCTCCCTTTCACGAGTCTGTGCCTTAACAACCTTGATCACCCTTGACAGTTGTCATTGATATTGCTAGCGCAGTAGCCATTCGAATCTTTGTATTTTAAATACAGTATAAACCTACACTTATGGTGAAATAGCCCCATATTAATCAATTTTAATCATACTAATAATATTCCTTGCCAGATGTCTAGAGCCTATGAAACAATGATATGAGATCTGAATCTGTGTGGTACCTAAAACTACATGGTATTCACCAGAATACCAAATTTAATGCTTTACTGTGTGCTTCAACATAGTACAATTTCATTTTATATAAAGATGAAATGTTAGCAGATGGATGCTCTAGCAAATTTTAATATAGAGCATGAGTCTTAATAGGGGAAATTCATGTTTATGAAATTATGCTATATTAAAAATATCTGCACTTCTTAATGAGATATTCATGTAAACAACAGCCATATTGAAATTTACAATCATGAAACTGATGTATCAATAGTTTAACTTTGTAATTGCAATACTTCAGTTTTTTCTCCATTAGTAATTAATGCAACAGATCCTAGAACAAATATGATACATTAACTAGAAGTTCACAGTTTGACTTTATCATAATTTAACTTACCAAATTGGCAGTGCCATTATCACCAATAGCAATGATATTGTTGTTTTCACCAGAGGTGAGGATAATAAGTGAAGTATCTGCAAAATCAGATCCTGTAACATATGTAGCTGGAACCTCTTCTGATACCTGTTAAAATAATTTTACATAATTAAAATAATTTTTATTCCATTGCTACTTGTCATCTTACACTTCATGTAGTTATACAATTTTGCTTTTTAAGTTATCAAAAAATCAAGCTTTAGGCAGCTAAAAAGCTTAAAAAATGGCACTATAATGCCTTATTTGAACATGATGCAAATAATACATTTTATTTATCAATGTTTTACTCTAACATTGCTTATACTAATAATTAATCTAAAGTACATAAAAATGTCACATTTTGAGATGCAATATTGTACAGGTAGACTATTTAGAATCAGACTACCTCAAAATTTATATTAACTAGTCTGTAAGGGCCTAGAACAGACCTGAAGCCAGTTAAGTTATTGTTATTGTTATGATTATGATGCTTATGTTCTGGGCCAAAGGAGGATACTTTTAATACTTGAACTCTGCATATCCAGAAGGAAGGGATAAGGTGACTGCATGGACAAGATGGGTCCCGAACATGTTTCCAGATAAAACACTCTTGGTGCCAGTTCAGCCCTCCCTCCCTTTCAAGTTTTATAGGAACCCCTCAGAAGGTTTGCTTCCATTCCAGATGCCAGGGAGAAACCTTTCCAAAGCGCAAGCCACCATCACATCAATCCAGCTTGCCCTGGCACTTTAACCCTGTAATAGAACCAATGTATTGAAATGGGAAAGCAGAATATTCTTGGGATGTAAATATTCATTCCAACCTGGGTGAATCACAAAAAAACCTAGGATAAGGGTAGCCAGCCCAAGAGGAAATGAATTTGGGACCTGAGCCTGCTTTGTTGTGATAATAATGACTACTCCCATCATTTCATTTCTTTATAGATAAACAAATAAAAGTTCTGATTCAAGTATTTACCTAACCTGAACGAAATGCATAAATCCCTTTACAATTATTACATATGATGTTAGGGAAACAACCATGTCCACAAGATACCTGTTGAATCTACTCTTCATGATCTTGGAATAGATCCTGGAGGAATTTGAACCAATCCCTCCAAACTATGCATCAGTTTCGATATGTGAAGATGAACAGTAGGTCCAGCAACCCTAAGAATATCACCCTTCTCCTTAATTGGAAAATTCTATCTAGGAGGGGTAAAAATAGCACAGTAGTTTAAAATTTATATCTGTAATCTGTATGGTTTGTTTCGTTTCTCAAGTATTGTAAAAATCTATATCAGGTTTGTTATTAATAACGTCGGTTCTTGTGGTGTAGTGGTTACCATACTTGCCTCCTAAACCCAAGATTGCGGGTTCGAACCTGGCCAGGACCGATGGATTTTTTCGGGTGTAAAAATCCGAAGTATGGCTTCCTTCGGAAGGGAAGTAAAGTCGTGGGTCCCGTGTCGTACATTTACGGCATGATAAAGAACCTCAAGCCTGAAAGAGAGGCCTCTGAGCAAAATTTGTCGGCCATTTCACGCCCTGAGTTGAATGGGACACTGATGACCTGAGCTGTTAAGGAGCGTCCATAAATAAATCAATCAAAAAAAAAGTTATTAATAACATTCTGTTAGTATAGTCCAAGGCAGTGTATGATTTGTGCTTTTACCACTGCAGAGGAATGGATTTGTGGATTAGCAAATACATATATGTGCACTATTTTCTTCTATAAATGTCTATTACTTACCTATATATAATTTATGGTTGCTTTCTTAATATATCTTTTTGTGTACCATTAACCAGGGTGTGAAATCATTAGAAATGGTGGGGAAGTCCGAATTATAAGTATGATAATTTTATTGATTTGGAAAATTGTAAGTAATTTTAAATTCTCTAAACGAAAATACAGAGCCATATTAAGCGAAATGGATGATAAAATATGTGAAATAAAATTATGCTTAGTTCAAAGAAAAATTCTGAAGTGGTATTTCTCCTCATGTTTTCCTTCAGTGAGTAGCATTTATCTGCAAAGTTATGTTAAACAATGACCCATTTATCAACCTCAATAACTGCATCCCACAGTTTCAAAGGTGGTCCTAAGTTTAATTGTCATCAGGGACTGTAAACCAGCAAGCAATTTCTTTTGGTTGTTTTGATGCTATGAACAACATTAAAGACATGTTCAAAAGCAACAGTTGACATAGGGTTTGAACAAATTTTTCATATTAATTCTTTCAAAAGAAAAAATCATTCACAGTTTTGGAGTCTATTTTATACTCCCCTCCATTGTGATACTACAGTGTCACCATCCAAACCTAACAATTCAGCTGCTTTGTATTACTGAGAATTGTCATATAACCATGATTTATACCACTAATTTTAGAAAATTACAAAGGATTCAGTTATATCCATGAAAAAATTTGGAAAATTTCTTTAAATCTCCATCGTTCTTGCTTACTAGGCACCAAAAATGACATGAAAAAAATTCATATATGTATATTTGTGTGTTTTCATGCTCTAGCGGCTGCAATTTCTGTTTTTTATCAGCAAAACTCGGCATGTAACCATCAATTAACAAACACTTCACCCAGTTCATTAACCAGCAAAACTGGACTATTGGAGGTAGGAATTAACCTAAAACTAAAATTTAAAAATTACAATTTTTGTTTTTTTCTCAATGAAACTCAGCATATGCCATAATGGTTTCTGAAAATAAGTGAACCCTATTTGGAAAGGGGGTTTACCTGAAATGCATAACTTTAAAATAGTTTTAGTGGCATCAATGAGCCTCTATAAAACAAGATAAAATAATAAAAATTGTTTCTGAAAATTAGGAAACTCGAACCATTAGAAGTGAGGGTATGCCTGAAAATGGAAAACTAAAGAGCGAGAGTTAAATCAAAGACTTAAAAGTCGCTCTAGCAGCCAGAATTTTTGTTTTCTCTGAATGAAACTTGGTATATGAAAAATTATATAATAATAATAATAGTTTCTGAAAATCAATGAAAGCAGATTTTTACCTGAAATCCTAAATTTAATAATTGCTCTAGCAGTATCATTTTTTTTTTTTGCAACAAAACTTGGTATGTACCATTTAAATAAAATAAGAAAATTGTTTCTGAAAAATCAGGTAAATTTGACCATTAGGAGTGGGTGTTTACCTGAAAATCGAAATGCAAAAGCACTCTCAACATTTCATTTTTTCTTTTTTCAAAATAAAATGACAAATTAACAGAGCATATAAACCTATATTTAACAAAAGATTGTCAGGAAGATAGCAAATGTGAATATGTATGTGAGTATTTTATTTGTATGTAAGAGCGCTCTGTAATAACCTTCAGAAAATGTTTGCTTTACTCGTTTTTACTACAATAACATTTAAATTAAATTTCAAAGCCACTGAAAATAGATAACACTTTCTATTTTATATTGTTGATTGTGTATATTTGCTTAGTACATTGTAATTATTTTTAAACAGTCACATGTTTTTGTTTTATTAACACATACAAATGTTTCTTTTTAAAAGTATTTTGATATTTTTCTCTATTTTAGTGAACGTAAAAATGATGTCAAGAACTCGGTTCATAAACCTGGTTACATTTAAATATACCCATACAGTAAAGCTTTATCCATAAATAGTCATATATTTCATTTTATTAATAAAATTAATTTTTCTGCTTTAACCTCAATAATAGGAATAGGAATAATTGTAAAAATGTGGTTTCTCTTTTGTAATACCTATAGATTGCAGGAATTTAATGTTGTTCCCTTTACTTTTGAAAATTAGAGTAATTTCACTATAAACATTTATTTGCAAGTGATTTTGAACTGAAAAATTGTGATTGGTAGCCAAATGCACTTACAGTGAGAGAACAGGCAGTTCACGTGTCCAGGATTTTTTCGTATCTAACAGGCTCACAATAAGTGCAATTTTTTTGCAACTTTATTATGCATAAGGTATTCACAGCCTGTGTTATTTCTTTCAACAGTATTTTCATTATACTTTTCCTCATAATTTTCTCATGGTTAAGCATATGTAAGTGGATATATGATGTATGCTTAATTTATTTTCTGCCTAGTAGGGTTATATCTATGACACTAAGAGCAGCCTATGGATTGACAGTGGCTATCACTCAGAGTATGTTTATGAACATCAATAGCACCTTTTGCTCCACCCCCTCTGAATAGCACAGCTCAATGCCTTTCTTGTCGAATGGCTGCACCACTTATTCAGAGTCCACAGTACTGCTTAAAGGTACTTCCACACTACTAGCTGCAGTGCTACATCATTTTGAGGTGGCATGTATTTCTGCAATTATATATTATGGATGCTCTCAGACTTCCAACAGTGGGCAGCTAGCCAGTACAGTTTCCTTGGACAATGGCAGAGACCCATCACAACCTATTTTCTCAGTGGTGGACCATTTTCCAGTGCAATAGTGCTATGAGGGAACATTCATATTTATAAAATAATTATTGATTGGAATTGTTGGCATCAGTTACTGTGCTGTGGGCATAGCTGTAGTACTTACAATCACACAATGAAACATACTGTAACTTTGGGGGGGTGGTGGTGATGTAATTTTGATTTTGTTCTGTATATAAATTTTTGAGAGTAGGTTAAATTATAATTTTTGTATTTTTCTTACATTAGGGTTTACATGTTTAATTTTAATCACTATTTAGAATATAATTTTAATGGGGATGTGGCATGAGCATTGTTTGGATTGTTGTATTTTGTTTATTTCATATTATTAGAGGAAAGTGTTCATTACTTAAAAGTGACTGTTAATTGTCCATTACTTAGAAATGTCTGGAAACATATGGTCTTATGCTTTAACCTGATTGGTGTTTGGAGTCTCTGCATTTAAGGAAGTGTGGAGCAATGCTGGCAGTTTAACAAATAGTGTAAGACTTCCAAGCAAAATGACCATCAGAACACACCTTCCTTCCAGTTTGAGAACATGCAATTTGCATCCTCAGTTGCAAGTCGCAACTGAGGATACAGGCGGCAAAAGCCTGCGAAACTAGTTTTGCATAATTCAACAGTAAGTGGAGCATAAGATTATTAAATCGACTCGCTAGGTAATTAAGAACATGCAATGTATTTATAACTTGCTTTAGTGAATTAGAGGTGTCTAATTTAACAAAGTCCTCTCATATTCTTAGCCAAGCAATGCAGCTCTTTCAGATACTTAAAACCCATAGGGCTAAGTCAATTTGGACGTTATAGAATATATAGTATATGGCAAGTGAACGTTCTGTTGTGTGCCAATAGAAAGACATCGAGATGAAATTTTGTTACTTAATTATTATTAATTTAGAGGACAATTACAGAGGATGAAAGGAGTGCAGTCAATGATGATAAGTGAGACAAGACTGATAGGAATGATAAAGAGTCCTTAGTAATCATTCAGCAGTAACATTTCATATGCTCATTGATCTTATTATGCAATGGTCAATGTATTCCAATTTACCTATGACCCCAAGACTTAGTGCATTGCAACTCATAAGGTTTAATGCATATAACAGTTTTGTATGATTGTGTTTTCTTGATTTTAAAAGAAACGAATGCATTTTTATGAGCAGCCATTTTCAAACAATCAATTCATTATTGATCAATATTATGCCATTGTCTTGTGTCATATGCTGTTGCTTTCTTCTTCTGCATTATTTTTACTGCATAAACTAAAAATTCTACAATGTGTTGCTGGAAGAATGGTGGATATAATATTTGCTAAATCATGTGATCTAAAAGATGTCTGTGACATCCATCTATCATATCATACTTAAAACAGTGATCACAGTGTATGTATAGATTTTCTGCATACTTTATTGACATACTTAGCAACTTTCTATATACAGTCACCAACAAAGAAAGAGGTATCAAAGTCCTCTGCAGTTGCCAAAAATCTTATTACATGTTAATAGCTGCTATCACTGGAATATGAAGCCAGGAAAAGAAATGCTGTTAAATTACCTGTACCACAGTGAACCAATTTGGGCTTATTAGTGATAGAATGCAAAACCATCCACATCCATTTTAATCTGAGATGAATTCAGTTTCATCTTAATCATAAAGAGGATTAGCATTAATGAGCAGCATAGACAGAACTATTCATAAAAATGTGTCCTGTAATGGATAGCTGACATTTTGATATAAGATATGGGAACATAATGAATACCAAGTTGCAATTGCCACTGACATCCAAGCATGCATAATTGCCCAAGTGTTGCAAAAGAAGTACAGGAAATCTCCAGTCCCTTCAAAACTTTTGATGTTTCCACATTTAGTGCATGTCTTCCCTCAAAATCCAAGGCATTAATACCTACCCCTTTAACCTTTCCAATATGGCACAGATGTATTTTTAGTGGTGGTGAATGAGCAAAAGATGTGCAGTGGTTTCTGGGCGAGTTCATTTTCTGTTTACATGTTTATAGGGGAATTAGGTTAGTATCTCTCTTATTTCCATACTGAACATAGATGGTTTAACACATGCATCATTAAGTACAGTACCAGGATAATTTTTGCAATGCCTCCTCTGTTGAGTAAGTTGAATTGCATTCCCAGACTCATGAAGTGATTTGCAATGTTTACCAGTTCATGAAAATGGAAGCTGAATTAGGAAATGCCATAAATATAAAAACGGTTCAAAATAGGGTGACACAGGCAATTGGTGTCTCCTCACAAAGCTTAAACCATATAGTTAAAGAGCTGAAGGGAATAGAAGTCGGAACGTCTGAATTTTTCACAACTCTGCACAAGGAAAGGCCTAGAATGTCGCTCAATGGTATCTTGGACAAATTTAATGAATTCTTGGACAATAAATGATTTTTACATCATTGAAAAATGTGCACAAACTCTAAACAAACTCCACACAAGGCTAAAAAAATCCATCGGTTATGATGGTAGCATTTCAACAATGAGCAAAATAATTTCGGATCTGGGTTTTCACTGGAGAAAAACCAAAAATAATAAGGGGATATTTGTAGAGCAGGGAAACATCTAGGTTAAAAGAACTGCTTATTTGAGAACCATGAAGAAATACAGAGAAGAGGGTCGCCCCTTCATCTTCACTGATGAAACTTATGTTCATAGTTCACATACTATAACCCCATTGGCTTGGAGTGATTATTCTATGGAGGGACTCAGATCTGGTGTTGAAAGGGCAAAGACTGATTGTGCTACATGCAAGAAGTGAAGATGGTTTCATTGAAAATGCATATCTATGCTACAAGGCTCATCAGAAAAGTAATGATTATCATGACGATATGAATTATAAACTATGAGAAATGGATAAGACAACGGCTTATTCCTAACCTTCCTCCTTACAGTGTTCTTGTCACCAACAAATGCACCATTCCGTAATGTAATGCTTAATCCTTCTCCAAATTCCAATACCCATAAACCTGAAATGATATACTGGCTTACTAACCACATGTCCGAACAACAGCTTCAAGAAATTGGCAACTTAAATAGTTTAATAAAACCAGAGAGCTATACAATTGATAAAAATGCTTAAATCCAAAGACACCATATACAAAATTGATGCAATTTTAGAACAGAAAAATCATACAGTCATAAGCCTTCCACCCTATCACCCGGAGCTAAACCCCCACAGAGTTATTTGAGTCAATGCAAAAATCTGGATTGCAGAATGCAATGTCACATTTCACAAGGAGAATGTTGTACAGCTACTAGATGAAAAAATTACTTCAATTATGAACAAAGATTGCTGCTGTGGAAAGGTGAAGAGGACAGAAAAACATTATTTTGAAAAAGATGGTCTCTTAGATAAAAGTTTAGAATTAGTGAATCTTTTAGGTGAAAGCAGTGAAACAAGTTCAGAAAGTGATAATGAGGACTTTAGATTGGCATAGCTTCCTTACAAGTGTTGATTCATCACAAGTGAGTACTCAAACTTTAGATTGGCATAGCTTCCTTACAAGTGTTGATTCATCACAAGTGAGTACTCAATTTATTTCACAGCTGTGCCACTCTCATCTTTCTCACTTGCATAGCTTGTTTGTTTCATTCATGAAGCTGAGATGTTATCCGCCCACCACCAATTTCCTAGAAGTATCTCGCGCAGATCGATACAAGGTCATCCTTTATTAAATACATCTATACATGCCCTTTTCTGTCCAATTCTCTCTCATATTTACTGCTCCATAGGACATGCTTAGTCCCCAGCTGAGGATGAGAGAACGCTCTTAAAACATTTTCTGAAGAATAAAAATTGGAAGTGAAAAGCAGTGTCACCTAACTCCGACTTAATTGTATAACATGAGAGCATTCTAAATAAAAACGTAGCATCTCCAGCATAATTTCAAAACTTTCGCCCCCTGTCTCCCATTGGATTCACATCTGGATCCCACATTACTGCACAACATTTTGGGAGCAGAATGGCTCTTCAGATCTCATTATCTATTTCTGAAGTATCCCAAAATAATGATATGCATAATGAAAAGCATTAAGCTGCTCTAGCATTAAGAAGAATATGACTGCCATTGTTGTTTATATAATGCTAACAAAGATTTTGCAGCAGTTAGAATAATACATGAACAACTCTATTCATATAAAGCAATCTTTTATACTATACATCCTGGTATGTTTGCATACCCTTTCGAACAGTACTTATACAAAAGATGTGTATGAGAGTTCCAACTTATTGACAGCTGTGTTAATAAAAAAAATCCATTAAATAATAATAATTAAAAGCATATTTTTAAGAGCATGGAGTTTTGGGGAGTGCAAAGTTTATCATATGCTGTAATATTTAGCTCTATTATCTGCCATTGCTGTCCCCCACCTGGACAGTAAACACAGTAAACATCACCACAACAGATAATGGAATAAGAGCAGTAGATTTTTGACATGACAAGAAATATGAAAATAAGTAGCACTTATTTAATCACCAAAAATTACAAAGAAACTTGGCAAGACCAGGAATCAGATTGGCCACCCTTATTGGTAAGAAAAATATAAAAGATGTGAGAAGCTACAGAGGAGTGCAATTGGTAGATAGCATACCAACAAAAAGTGTAAGATACAACACAGGAATAATGGCCTATAATGTAGCAAAGTTATAAGAAGAAAAAGTAACGAAGGTTCAGGTAAAAATAAATGAGAAATTGTGAATGATGATGGTAATGAAGGCAAAAGGAATAACTTAAAGATAGTGCTGCAGATGGATGGAAGTAGAAAGAAATTAGAAATGGATTAATAAACTAACAGAAGTAACAGAATGACTTTAGGTCAAGAAAATGTTATGACCTGCATCACATTTATATAGACTTCTGACAAGCATATGAATCTGTTAATAGAGGGGGAGTTTTGGCTATAAAGCTAACACAACTATAGATAAACTATTTAAAGAGTTTGAGGTCTGTAATGGACTATGACAAGGTGATCCACTCTCCCAGTAATATGCAATCAGAGCCATCACACCATGGAGGCATGATTTACAACTGCTTAACATAGCTTCTGATAGCAAGGACAAATAAGTTGGAGGCAGGAACAAATAAGTTGGGGGTTGAAATAATTGACAAGAAAACCAAGTATATGAATCTTTTAGAAGAGCACTGAGTAGTATTAACATATATTAGTGGGGGTTGGTTATGCACCTCATTTTGAAAATGTAGAAGTAATAGAGAGCTACACAAATTGTTTGAATAACCAAATATAATATATATTATTATTTATAAATATATTTTATTAAGAAAGAAAAAATATGATAGCTGGGAGACAGAGCATATAAAAATAGACTATCTATAAGAACATTACAGTAGAACCTAGATTCATCGTTTTTGGAGGGACCAGGTTAAAAAAAACAAAGGATGCAGGAAAGCGATTGATAAGGGAAGTGCATAAATCATATTAAAAAATAAATTAAGCCAGTTAATATGCAAACACTATATTTTGCAGCAATTTTACATGTTACCGTGTACACATTTTACAGCTTGTTGTCGGTCCTGGTGGTCTAGTGGTAACCACAATTGCCTCCTAGATCCAACATCGTGGGTTCGATCCCAGCCACCCATATCATAGACTTACAGCATGTAAAAAAAAAAAAGAGAGAGAGAGGCTTCTGAGAAAAATTTATCGGTCCTTTCACACCCTAAATTGAATGGGATGCCGATGACCTGAGTAGTTAAAGAGCATCTGTAAATAAAACAACTCAAAAATCAATACTTTTCCACTTTCTTTTGAAAAAATTTGTTAATTGACATTTGCTTCTTTGCTGTTTTTCTTTTCATACAAAACAACAAATTTTCGACATTCACCACATTCTGTTGCTCACTACCTTTCATACTGTCTTTTCATGTGCACAGAATACACTTGTACTGTTTCACATGCTCTCAGGGCTTTGGCTGTTGCATCACTCCTCTTCCCTATATCACAAACACTTGTGACTCCTCCCACTTCATTGCACACTCCATCAAAACATTGAACACTACAAGACATGTCTTCATTCTACTCCCTCATAGGAGTCAAAACTGATGGCAACGGCAACTCTTGCCCATTCTTCGTATCGGCTATCATCATCATCATCCGGCTCTTAAAGTATCAGCAACTACAGAGAGTTTCAGTCATGCTTTTTGGATCAAGTGTGACGCGAACTCTCTGAACATGCAACGATCACTGCTTTACTATTCCAGTTTGAAAATGATTGTTCAAGAATAAAATTTCTTTGGAATGAAACTATCTGAACGAATGATGTGGGAAAATGTACTTCAAGGAAGGATGAATGGAGGTTTTATTTACATAAGATATAAGGTAAAAATTTGGGACCGCATAAATTGAACGAAAAATTCAGGAATGATAGATAGAGGGTTCCACTGTATCCGGACATCCTGGAGGAGCAACAAGAAGAGGAAGACTTAGACTCAGGTTGCTCAGGTTGATATAGATAATGGCCTGAGGAGAGTTGGTGTTAGAAGATGGAGGCAGCAAAATGAGTGGTTTCAATTAACCTTCATGGCTAATACAATTGAAACTCTAACCTAAGGGCTGGGCACGCCCCCCCCCCCCCCCCATCTATTGCCAATCCTACCCAGGGAACCTACCTAACTTAACCCAATTAACCTTTCCCATACATTTGTATTTTAAAAATGTTTTGCATATTGCTCACATTATGTTATGTATACTTGGATAATATTGATATAAGCTTTTTTGCATTCATTTTACAACAGATGTCTTGTTTTCTTGGAGGATCATAATGAAATGGAAATCATAAAAAATATAGAATGCTCCTATTACATTTATAAATAAAAAATACCTCAGTGAATATTGGAAATTGTTCCGGCTGCTCCTGTAACATTGGCATCTTCTCTGTTTCATTTCTTAAATTTTCTTCTAATTTTTCTACAGGCTTAGATAGATTTTGTGATCCTTGCTGAAGTCGCCTCCAGATCGTTGTTTTTGGAACCTGTAATTTAACATTTGCAATTTTAGCATAACAGAAATTTCACTTAAAATTCAGTGGTTCGTTCTCAGATTCTGGTTAACCTGGCACTGTAGCATATGTTTTAATTCAATATAAATTTTTCATCTGCTTTAAATATACTTTATAAAGAGGAATATTTCAAGGAGTAAACTTTTCTGAAGTACAAACAGTCAATAGCCTTAGTGCAAACATTAAGCTTATGATGCCACATCACTTGCAGCTTTCTAAATCGAAGAATACCACCTCTCTATCAGGCAGCTCCTCACAAGGTTGAGTAGATCCCTTTCCATACCCTCTTAGAAAAATTCTTAAGCAATTACCTGTATCCTCCTGACCAGTAGTCAACAACACTAACCACTTATACCAAGGAGGCAGTCTGACAAAATATTGCAAATGCTTATTTCTATTCTACTGGTCAATTATAAGAATTCTAAAGACCTGTTAGCGCTTCTTGAGGGAAGAAGGGAATTAATTATTTTAATAATGGCTATGAAACTATAGTTTTTTAATATATCCACAAAAATTGCATTATTTTTACTAACCAATTTCTATTAATTGGTTTACTCTTCTATTAGTATATTATCATTTGCTTATTCTATATGTTAACACTTTTGATTTGCAATTTTATTACTTATGGTACTTTTTAGTTTCTACCCACCCTACAGTTCCTCAATGACAAATGATGGAATTACTACTTTCCTTTTTGTGATCTTATCTGTCACACAGTATTCAGATAATTCTTTATTCACTTATTCTCTCACTTTATACATTCATTCTGATTTAAAATACTCCCTATTTGGAAACTTTCAGTAAGAGTGTAGTTTTTCATATTAATTGCATAATTAGATTTTGTCATTAATGGTGCAAGTTAATTCCTTACTCTTTTCATATTAATCACTGACCTGATATGTAAGGGATGCAACAGCTTGTGACATCTTCCCTTCTTTACATGCATTAACAGCTTCTACAAGCCGATGCTCTCTAAATCCCTCAGTATCTGGCTGTTTTCTCTTAAGACATGTCCATGGTAATTTTCCTGATTCCACTAAACGTGCTTTCTCTCGAAATAATGTAGTTTTGGGTATCTAGAAAAACAGAAAAATCATTATTTTTATTAGGTACTCTTAAAACACCCACAAGGTAAGGTTTAGGTAAATTATTAATATTTTATAATTTTTAAAAAAGAACTTTAAGAGTTTCTAAAACAAACAGTAGGTTATATAAATAATGTATACAGTTTTTTTCACACTAACTCCATTCACTTACATAAATTTGGAACATATGTTTCGGGAGCGATCCCTCCCATCTTCAGCCTGTTGACAAACTGTTGTTAAACGTGGTGGTTGGGTCTCTTGATGTTCTTGTGGCGGCATCTGTTGGTTCTATTAGGAATTTGCTGAGTTCATCCAATGGAGGGATATCGAAATTCATCAAATTATCCTTATTTTTTGTAATGAAAATGTTTTCCCAAGTGGAAAGTTCTATTGCATTATGAAGTTGTTTAAGTAGTTTTATCTCTGATTTAATTTCATGATTTTTATTCCAAAAGTGTGCTGCTATTGCTGATTTATCAATTCTTCAGTGGGAATCCGGAAATATTTGCTTAAAACAAATTGATAAAACAGCAATAGCAGCGCACTTTTGGAATAAAAATCATGAAATTAAACCAGAGATAAAACTACTTAAACAACTTCATAATGCAATAGAACTTTCCACTTGGGAAAACATTTTCATTACAAAAAATAAGGATTATTTGATGAATTTCGATTTCCCTCCATTGGATGAACTCAGCAAATTCCTAATAGAACCAGCAGATACCGCCACGAGAACATCAAGAGACCCAACCGCCACGTTTAACAACAGTTTGTCAACAGGCTGAAGATGGGAGGGATCGCTCCCGAAACATATGTCCAAATTTTATGTAAGTGAATGGAGTTAGTGTGAAAAAAACTGTATACATTGTTTATATGTCCATGTATATTTTCCATCCACGAGGCTTCAGTGTGAGTTGAAATCTTGCACAAGTAGCATTTGTTTGTTATGCGATGCAACACAGTGTATTCAGTAAAAGTGAACCTCGTCGGCCAGCTGTATGCTGCAAAACTGGTTGCATGTTTACCCTGTATATATCTGCATCTATATATACAAGATGTTTCAGAAATACTTTTACAAACTGTGGTGGTGGGTTCATCACAGTAAAACAAGAAAAAAATATCCATATAAACATATGTTCAGAAATTTTTAGTTTTATGAGTTATTAACAAAATTTTACCAAAACAAGAAAATAAAAGCTCATATGTCTGGAAATCTTTAGTTTTTGAGTTAATAATGAAAGTTTAATTTATTGCATTTCAAGGTGCAATCTAACAACATAAGTTTGTAACCAAAAATAAAATTCATTTTGTTAAGTAATCGAATGGTGTCATTGATACAAGTCTGCTGATGCACTTGGCACATCAGCATTGCATACTTATACAACAAAATATTATTCGCAAAATGCAGCAATAGCACTGTTGAACGTTAGCCATTTATGCAATTTGGTAATAACCCTATTAAAGATGTGATAGAAATAGTCATTTTAACTCTGGCATAAATTTTCATTAATAACTCAAAAAATAAGGATTTCCAGACATATGTTTATATGAACTTTTTTTATGTTTCATATAAGAAACCTGCCACTACAGTTTGTTAACTATTTCCCAAACTGCCTGTATAGAGACAAAACAAAAAGAAATTTGGAGACAAGGATGAAAGAACAACTGAAGAAATGTAAGAACTAAAAGGTGGGTAATCAGCAGTTGGTCATTTTTGGACTTACAATCATGACATCGCAAAAGAAACCAAACTGTTGAAAACTACCAACAATCCCAGAGAATTAGCATTATGAGAGAAGATTTTCATTTAAAAGAATAAGCATTATGTTATGAATTTTGACATCCCACAAATGGATTTTTTTCTGTATATTGGCTCCAGATGTCACATCATCACCTGCCAGTGTTAATCAGTCCTGAGCTGAAGATGACAGCAAAAGCTTTTGACAAATTAATCGGTTAGTGAAGTATTTTGTCACCTAATACTGGCTTCTTTATGTGTATAAATTAATTATTTACAGGATTAACACAAGGAGGATATATGAAGGAAAGGAGGAAGGTAAAGAATGAAATGCAAGTTAGCAATGACTACGGCTAATGACTCGAGAACCAAAGTTGGCTTAAGATTACAATTGTTTAATAATTTACATTAGACTTGCACTGAACTCAAATATTTCATGACCTAATTATGGCAAAATATTTTCCTTATGGGCACACTAAAGTAAATTTCTTAATTAAGTAAAGGTAAAGCTGATTTCTTGCAAGATGGCAAAGAAAAAATTTTTGAGTCAAAGTTCCCATAAGGTCTACTCACTTCCTTGGCGTTATAGCCCTTGAAGAGTCAAAACCAGCTGCAGTGAATGCAGGGGGATGTGTTATCAGTACTATAATATCCCACCAGTTACCTGTCACATGGCTTATATGATCTATTATTCAACTATTATTCTACATAAAAGAAAAGAAACAGTAAGGAGCTAAACTACGATTCTTTATACAAGATTACAAGGCCAGGAAAGGAATTTTGCCATGCCTGTGCTACAAAATAACTATGAGTCTGCATGGCTATGATTATTTCACTTACCCTGGTGCATATAGCTCCGAAATCATACATTTAACATTAAAGTACTCTTCATACTAAAATTTGTACTGATTCCTAGGATCTAATAATATTAAGAATCCAAATATGTTCCATTAGGCAATAAAAATGCTGATTATACTGCAAGATATAGTAAATACTTTTCAAATATCAGACCAAAATGGCAGCTTTCTTTGCTATATGCTCTAAGACATCTCTCAATATTTGTGCCTGTTGTGGTGGAGCTTGCTTTTCATGTTATACTTTAATTCAAAGCCCTTCACACATTTTCTATTAATTCCATGATCACCTCTCTTATTCAATTCATGCTGAGCATATTCAATAATGCCAATTCACAAATTACACTTTGCAGGCTGTGTATGCTACTACTGACTATCAACCTAGCTAGAAACAAAATAAGCTTGAAACAGCTGATAAGCTACAGACACCTTTTGCTTACATTGATTTGTACTTGCCTGTTGGATGGAAAAGTAAGATGTAATTCTATTGAAGGATATGAAACTACGATTCTATATAAACTGGTTAGAAATGCAAAAATTTATGAAATTCTTAATACCACATGATGCAGTTTCATTTTACATAATGCTTTTTTACTAAAATGGACCATGGATGTAGGTTTTAACACTATTATACAATTATACATTTCATGCACTTATTATGATTTTCTGGGTTAAAACCAATGGTTTACAACATTTAATATAAGAGAAACATGGCAAAGCATAGCAAAATTTAATTTAATTATAAGATGCAACATAGATATACCTGATATTTTTGAGCCACTCTAGTAAGGTTTTCACCACGTTCCAGAGCTTTAACTGCTGCTATTTTTGCCTGTAAGCAATATGATCGTTTTGCACGTCCTTGGTAGTTTCTCATTTCTTTCTGAACTCTCCGCCAGAGAACTGTCTTCGGGATTTTATACTGCCTTGCAGCTTGCTGTAAACTTGCACCACCTATGGCAAAAAACAATATAAGATGTAATGCTCCATTCTGGATGTTTTCAAAATATGCAAAACATTTAGAAAACGTATTTACTATTTCAAAATGATTTATTCCTTTTATTTGACATGCTTCTTTCTTTTTGTTATAAACAATTTACTAAGATATTTTATGCCACCAATTTTCATTCTTCAGGTTACTGCTAATGAGTTGTATATGTACAACCACAGCATGAACGATTGCAGTACATTATGTAATGTCAACTCTGAATTGCGTGTGCCATTAAAAATGAAGCAACCTCTAGTTTGGCTTCTAGCATACTCTCATCTCAGCCATATTAGTACTCCAAGGTTCATCCCTCCTATTCCAGCCCATGCATACTTTTAGTACTTGAACCTTGCTCGCAGTTGGCTCTTTGGTTATGCTCCCCATCGAGGCATCTCTGGGAAGAAGGGGTAGCCAGGATCTACGGATTCAAATGGAGTCCCTAACATGTTCAGAGGGAACACCTCCAATGATGGTAGAATTCCACCCTGAGATGTTTGAGCCTCTCAGAAGATCCGCTTACATTATAGACATATTTACAAGTCTTACCCCACTTCCTCAAAATCTCAATGTTTATATTCATAATTATATGCTGACAATAGCTCTAAGTTTGTCACACTCAAATTAGTTCTTTGCTAATTAATAAGCGAGTCAATTTTGAAAAAAACCTTTTACAAATTTTGTTCAACACAGAACCAGTTCAACTACAGTGCTCTTAGTGCACCATCAATAAATGGTTGATGAACCCCATGCAGTGCCTCAAGAGCGAGCTTCCATTAACATTTCCTCATGAACTGTAGGCATGTAACCCAAGTGTGAGAAATACCCTTCAATAAAGATATTTTGCTGAAAAGGTGTTTCAGTTTGTTGCTGCCTGTGACAATACATTCTGTCTACAGAGAAGATTAAACACAGGTTCCAGAAACATATGAAGTTGTCTGTTTTATGCACGTGATTTGCCATTTTCCTTATTTGTTTCATTGTTCTGCCACTAAGAGCCATATCCTCTGATAAATTACAGAAGCTCTTCCTTTAACTCAATATGGGTCTCACACTTTACAAAACCTTGATATGTCAATATTTAGTACGCTTGTCCTGTTCAGTTGTATAAAACCTCCAGTCATTCAAAAACAAAATTCTTTGCATTATAGCCAAAACTGCTTCTTCTATGCTTCATGATGAAATCTGAACATACACTTGATCAAAAATATTGTACTTACGAAGCTGTTGACAATGGAGTGGTAATATATCCTAAACTTATGTATTCATTTTTTACACTAAACTCCATTTACTTACAAAAAATAAGACGCGTTTTGGGGGAATCTCTCCCATCTTCAGTTGCTCACTGAACTGCCATTACTGGAAACAATGGCTAGACACCTGGATGTTGGCATCTGTTGACTGAAGTAGGAAATTGCTGAGTACATCCATAGGAGTAAACTGGAAGTTCATTAGGTTTTTTTTATTTTTTAATATGAAATTTTTTTCCAAATGGATAACTCCATTGGGTTCTAAAGATGTTTCAGCCATTTAATTTCCGGTTTTATTTCATGGTTTTTGGTCCAAAAGTGAGCTGCTACTACTGATTTATCCACCTGCTTAAACCAAATATTCTTAAAATGTTCTTTCCTCCTAATTTCCAAATTTCTCTTTGTTTTTCCTATGTAGCTCTGCTCACAATCTGCACATTTTATTTCGTAAATTCCTGATTTCTGTTCTGAGCCATTGGGATTCCTCTTATCTGTGGATTCATTTCGAACATGAGCACCAATTTCTTAGAATGACATCCCCCACTCTCAGTATGTTATCATTCTCCCAAGATCAATGTCGTATTTTTGACAAATCATATTTGTTCCTTTTTTGATAATATGAGATCATTTTGAGCATCTCTTATAGACATTGCAATTTTAATGGCCAGAAGTGTATAATTATTTATGAAATTAATTATTTTTAACCTTATTATTCATCTTATTTTTTTTTTAATTCAGGGTACTTCACTTAACTCTGTGAACTTTTTCCACCAATTTTCGGGTTCTTCACTTAATTTGCTATGTCCAATTCCACCCCACCATTACTACATCATTGCTTAACTTCACTTACAAACTAACACATCCTACTTCATTTAAGAACTTTCGAAAAATAAGACATTTTTTAAAAAATTCTGTTGGAACTCACACAGTGAAGCTTGTTAAATGTAAATTTTAATTAATCTGTCATCTAACACACTTTTATGCTTCACTTACTTTTAAATACGGTGAGACCGGTTTTAAAGAAGATGGAGAGGATGTCTCTTCGAAACCGTATTTAAAAGTAAGTGAAGCATAAGAGTGTGTTAGACGACAGATGAATTAAAATTAACACATCCTAACTTATTAATACCTTCATCAATGCTGTACTGTGTTATGGTTATTGCTAGGGTCTCACCATTGACACTGCAAGCCAACATGACTGAAATAACTGAACTACTTGTGTGTACTCTTTATTAAGAAGCACCCCTTGCATGTTAGCACTAACACCATGGGGAGACAATGGAAGATTGCTACCTGAGGCAGCATGTGTGGAGCTATCCATAAAAGAGAGAGAGCACAACTGAGTAAGACCATGGAGAAGAACATCTCTCCCTCCCGTAATGTAGCAGTGAAACCTCACCTCCCGCAAACATTAACAACCAATCATCTCTCCAGCTCACTTTTCTTTCAAAACCACACTATTATTGCATTATATATCTATTTTAAATAAGCAAAATTGTTCAGTAGTTCTCAAAACCATGCTATAAAATTACCCTACTTTTTCTTGCAAAAAATTTCATTAACTCTTTATAAAAGTTTACTGCTTTCACTGTTAACTACAAAACAAAAGAAAACAAACCATAGCACAAAATAAAAAAACATCTTCTCAGGACTTGCATTACCTACCTAAAGTTTAAAAAAATAGAAAGAAGAGAGACTAAAGTGTCAAATTAACTCCCCCACCCATTGGGAAACAAGTGTTGGAAAGTGGAAGAAAATTAACTAAGTTGAAAAAAGCATTACATTCATTAGTTATAACAAAAAAGGAAACCTCTCCCCAAAAAGGTAGAAAATATATTAGATTATTCAGGTTTCTTGCAAAATAAATAAAAACTTACAATTATAGCAAAAATATGAAACATGCAAAGCATTACTAGGTTCATATAAATTCATATTCATTTTCTGTAATACAAAGAATATTTCTAAAATATGCCAACAGTAAAATGTAACTACATGAACATCCTTATGTATATGAGATGCAACAGTGTTTGAAAATTATGTGGTAAAATATTACAGTAACATTTTCAGCAGGATTACCTCTACAAATACAACTAACACTATTATTATTAATAATGAAATTTTCTTTCTGGTTGTGTGTGTCTATACGTTTTCTAAGAATCTTCAATTTTATATGGGAAATTTTTAGATTTCAAGTTTTATAATAATTCGACTCCATTTTATACAATTTGAAAGTCTGATTATATTCCACCCTCTCCCCCCCAAATATGCTGTTAGCATTTGATTGTAGTGGTTTAGTACCAGTGATAACAAAGAAAATCAGTGTTTCTGCAGAAGGAGAAGGGCAAATGCCACATGTTCCTAGAATCAATTTATTTGATATAATTTCAATTAAGAGATTAGTAGCGCATACAATTTAGATGTACGCATTCAATTTAGCTTGCAATATTAGCAACTTGCAAAATTAAAATTACCTGCAACCAAATCATTCAGTATTTAATTGTAGGTTTTATATTAACATAAACAAATTTGTATATTACATTTCAACAGTTACATACAAATTACCTGCCACTGCTTGAAGTGCAGCCTGAACATTCTCTGCTGTATGCTCCTGTCTTGGAATAGTCAATGAGATACCTTTGGTGCGTGCCCTGACATACAAAGTGGAGCGTGGTATATGATATGCTGTGGCAACATCCACCAGGGATCGCCCGGACTGTAGTTCTTGCAGTGCAGCCAAAAGCGCATCTTCACTGTTGATAATAAAATTGAATTTATACTTCATGTGTGTATTACATTTTTATTTGCTTTCCTGATTACATACCTCTTCAGATATTCTGTCACATTTACAGGTGGCATAATCACAATCTATATATTTTAGCTTAAAGCTAAACATGCTAATAATCTTATGACCATTCCAAAGAGCAATCTGTTAACCAAAAATTGCTTATTACACTGGTAATGGTTCCAAGACTGTAGATTGTTACTTAAATAATTAACTCATTACAGAATTAATGTGTGCTAGATAGGTTTATATTAAATTGAGTTCAAATTCGATATTGTTACAAAACTTAAATTTAGAGATCAGAATGTCATGTGAAATTGTATCAAAAGCTTTGCTTAGACCTAGAGATGTCACAGAGAATTATTTTCTGTTTTCAAAACCATGCATTATCTGAGAAATAACAGTTCTATAATGGAATTCAAGGATGCATGTTGACCTAAAATAACTTTTCATTATACCTAATGTTGAGTTTAGTTTTAGTGCTCACAGATTCAGTCATTCAGTACTTATAGATTATAAAATGTTGATTACATGTGGTATTATAATAATATTCCTCCACTCATGATATTTTCAAGTTTAATATATAGAGGGTACTAAAAAAATGTATACACACTTCAAGCAAAGAAAAATCTGTGTTAACATAACAAAACGGATTTCACATAAACAGAAAATGAGCACTAATCATCTTAGACTTTTACAGTTACAACAGTTACAACATTTACTCAAAATGCCCACTATCAGCATCGATACACTTCTGAGTATGTTGAACTACTGATTGAACAAAGTTTGCAAAAGTGTCCTCAGCGATTGCAGCACATGTTGTTTCAATATCTTCCCAAAGTGCTGCCAGCCTAGCTAGTTTTCTACAGTATAAAACATCCTTAAGAGTTCCTAATAGGTAGAAGTCCAAGGGAAGTAGATCCAGAGAACATGATGGGAACTCAATTGGACCTCTTTGTCCTATCCAGTGTCTTGGATAGTGCCTAGGATAGTGCCTTGGATCCAGTGCTTGGGACTTGTTGCTATGCGAGGTCTCCCAGATCTGCCCTTGGTAACATTGCATATGATACCATAAGTCTCAAATTTGCCTTGAATGCTTGCAATTGTTACTCACGTTGGCAATTCTGTTTTATACATATGTCTCCATTGCCTTTGAGCTTCAACAACATTCTCGGTATTACAATATTGGCTCCAAAATTGATTTCTGCTGTTCAAACAATCTTGGCTTCATTTTGTTGTAGCTATACTAGCATAAAGTAATATGAATCACATCTGTTTATAGAACATCATACTAAACATTACTGTTATTTTTCAGTCCAACTTTGAAATATATTATAAGTACGGAGAAGATTTTAATGCAAATGCATATTTTTTCCCTGCTGTCAGAAAGTATACTCAGAAAGTATACTCACTTGGTATGGGAGTTAATTACTAAATTTCCAACAGTTTAAACAATATTTTATGTTGTATATAATGCATATTTTGCCTGTTTTGTTAATAAGACCAATATTTCATCAGTTTGCTAATTATGCTGCATATTTGCTTGATTTGCATGTATATTTTATAATTATATATTTTATTTATTTTATTTTCATATTTGATTTACAAATACGATAATTCCGAATAATGTGTGTCATGAGTCAGTCTTGAAACTTGGTAACACTTTTTTTTTAATTGTGTTTAACGTCTGTTTTTATTACTGCGGCACTGATGATACATGAAATGAAATATTATATTAGGAAAGATTTTTTTTAAGGAAGGAAACGTTCCAGGCCTAAATGTAGGGTACCTCCCCAGCATTTGCCTTTTATGAGGCCTGAGGAAAACTTGGAATAAACCTCAGTCAGGGAAGATGGTTCTGGCGGGATTCGAACCCCAGACCTCCCGCTCACGAGTCCGTGCCTTAACGACCTTGGCCACCTGTGGGGTTTGGTAACACTGATGGTAATTCACACACAATGCAATCAATATGTCATATCACATTGGTAAATTCCCCCCTTATCTGGTTGTAGCCATTTCCCCATGGAATGAAGGTGGCTATTAAGGAGTTCTCGGAATTGATTTTTTAAGTGTGGTGGTTATACATAATATTAAATTTCAATTAAGTTTTATTGTTTAGTATCTCTTAAGATTTATAAAAATGTAACCTGCTAATTTACATTTCAAAATATTTAACTGTTAATAGTTTTAGAAATTAAATGCTGAAAGTATTCCTGTAGGTTTGCAATCATTTTCCAGTTGAAATTTCAGGTCATGCAATTCAGTGGTGTGGTGCTGGTGGTTGATAAACACCTTGTTTTCTAGTAATCATGCCAAAAAGCAACAGTGTTATAGTGTTATAGGGGTATCAATGCAAGTTTGAAGCAGATTTGTTATTCATAGACAGTACAATTTTGTATGGGGAGCTTGTGAGAAAATAGTTAGTTGTGACAAGCGTTTTCTAGTGCTTCAACATTTGAACATTAATAAACACAAATATAATATTAAACCTAAATCCGCAAAAATTGTCTCAGTACAAAAATTGCTAGGTGAATTTTTGAACAGTAATTTTTCACAGTTCTCCTTTGAAATGTGCAAAGCATTTTTAGAAATGGACTTTCCATTGTGGAACGTCACCACAACTCTGAAATTTCATTGAGCAATATACTAAGAGTAAAGTGCCGGATAATCTACTTTTTGTAAAAGTTATATCAAGCAATGTTATGGTCTTAAATTGAAAATATTAGAGAACAGATTCAAAATAATTTTGTGTGGGTGTCAATGGTTGAAACACATGAGAGGAAAGCAATTTTATAGTTAGATCTCTCCATAAAAATGAACCAACCAGCCCATTTCTCCTTGAAATAGAACTTGAAAATAGCTCTTATGTTTCCAAATTTTTGTTGACTCCATGCTATGGTCAGATGGTATTCAGTACAAGTGTGTATTACTCTTTGTGACTGATGCTGATCAAAGCTGACATTGCTCTTAAAGTTATATTTCCATATCTGACACAATTGACTGCCTTGTCCATGGCGTACATTGGGTTGCAGAAACAATATCCTGCTTGTAGATAAGCTGATATCTTTTGTAAAGAAAATATTTGTTAAGACACTTATTAAAAAAGCATTTCAAGCAGCAGCACCAAATGTTACACTTCCACCAGAACCAGTGTTAATGCGCTGGGGTATATGGTTGTGTGCAGCTCTATATTATATCAAACATTTAAAACATGGAATGTAGTGAATACATTTTATTCTAATTATTCTTCACCAGTTAAAGTTGCACAAGATATATTAAAGAACACGAAGTAGAAACTAACTTTTCTTACATATCTGCACATTTCTCTCATCTTCCTTTCGCTATTACTTCTTTGGAAATTAACAGTTTTACATTGTGCCAGCCTTAATGTACTTAAAAACCACTGTCTCCAAATTAAATTTGATACCTATAAGTGTTGGCAATGTAGTAAAGGAAAAAGTACACAGTATTCTTTCAAAAAACCAGGATATTATTAAATGTGTGAGACTGAAGAAATCTTAGCAGGGAAACATTCCAAACTGCTATGCATACCTAAGTTCCTGTGAGGTGGAGAGAACGTTTTCCCACTGCAAGAATATCTTAAGAAGCAATAGGAGGTGGCCAACTATGGAAAACTTAAAACATTTGGTGGTCGTAAGCGGCAACAGGAAAAGAGTTGAAAGTGTGGAGAACTAAAAACATGCGAGTGCCATTATTTACTTTTTCTTTTCTTTTTTCCATTTTTAAGAAAAATATATCCTAACTCTTCAATATTAAAGATAAATTTTGATGAGTTAAGTAATTCATATGGTTTCCACAATACTTTTATCCATGAAGAGATTACATAAAAGTACATTAAATTTTTATATCAACATGATGTCTTAATACCATTTATATGGAAATATTTAAATGCATATAATGGAAGTTTTCAATGCATACACATTAAACGGATTATTATAGCATAAAATTCCTGTCCCTTCCTATGAGATAGATTTGAATATGCAAATATCATAATAACTGAAAATCCAAGTCTATGAAGTATATAGATGATTGTCAATGTTATGCCAGTTATATCTGTTTATTTTTGTTTTTGTAGTTCGTATATAATGATGAGCTTATTAAAATTAAGAGAACATGTAAAAAGAAGACTAGGCACAAAGTTTTACAAACCTATTTGTTTTTTGTAGTTGGAATAACAGTGTATAGCGATGAGCTTTATTTATATATACATTTGAGCTCAATCTTCGATTTTTTATCGACAGTTAATCATCCAATAGGAGTGAAGTAGCGCAACACAACACGAGAAGATGACTTTGACCGGACTGCTTGCAGTGCTAGCTTGGTGCGAGAATGTGCTTTACTGATTGGCTTCATTCATTCATGAGGCTGATTAATGAAAGTATGAGCTTTTTTCGTGTGTTTGCTGTGCAAATATCAACACCTGGCAGTGCAGATTTCTGTTTTCTGTATATATGAACACATGGCAGTTGCTCCACACATAACCACGGACATGTTTTTTGTTTTTTGTATGAACACAAGGAGCTTGTTTCGTGCTCTAAGCATACTTTACGGATATTTTCGCTTTATGTGTTTTTGTGTTTGCTGTGATAGTGTAAATTGTCTTCAACAAGTTTCACACTTTGGTTTGCTGCCGCACCATCAAAGAGACTCAAAAGAGAAGCATCAAGAGATATTGAAATAAGGTGACTAGACATCTCGTATTAACTGGGACAGTCCCTTTTTTTAAAGGTAAAACAGGCCAAAATGTCCCTTACGGCAACGACTTACCGGCATAAGTAATAAATGACTTAACGTTACCTTGTGAGAGCAACGGCTGCTGCAGTCACACCTACTTTCGCGAACAAATGCGGTGGACAGTGGAAAAAACCGAATGCATTCTAAAAAGTCTCCTTAGTGTCAGTTTGGAGTAGTGAAAGTTATCGCGCCTATGTAATAGTGCCTCAGCTAAAAAAAAACTCCTTTAGCATTATGTGTTAAGTGAAAGTGTTAGTGTGGAAGTAGTATGCTGTATTTTTTGTTTATTTATAATGAGTGCATTAAAGCAGTTCCTATGTGTGGAATGTGGAAGGTATATGAGTATGAGGGTAGGTCCACAGGTGTCCGGCTTCATCGATAAGGATTATCGCCTTCACAAAACTCTTATCTGGTGTCATACCTTATCTCTTAAGTAAATAATTACAGCTGTAACTTCCTCTCCGCTGTGTTCAGTTGTTCAGATATAGTTACATAAAGAAGGCTATGTGTAGAAGATTGTGACATGTTCAGAATGGAGTATCGAGATCTTCACAAAAGAAGGATTTTCTCAAAATGAAATTAAACAGCGATTGGACAGTGCATATGGGGAAGCATCCCCCTCATATTCTACTGTAAAAGAATGGGTCGAATAAGCAGTGAAGACAAAGAGCGTGCAGGTTAACTCCTTGAATCACTTCTGAAAACATCGCTCTTGTGGAAGGAGAAATTATGGAAGACCGACGACTCAAAGTTACAGAAATAGCAGCAAGGTTGGGCCTTTCTAAAACAACAGTCTTTGAATTATTTGTGAACATGAAAACACGAATAAGGTTAGCGCAAGATGGGTGTCTAAGATTTCTTTCCTCAATCCAAAAGCAGCAACGAGTTATCTGTTATCAGTCATTTTTGGACTCTCTTTTGACAAAGAGAGATAACTTCTGCAAACCATTGTTATAGGAGATGAAACTATGGTCCTCTACTATGATTCCTTGTCCAAAAGAGAATCAATGGAGTAGCGCAAACTTGGCAAAGCACCGCCTCTAAAGGCCAAGGTCAATCAGTCAACCAAGAAGATCATGACCACAATCTTTTGGGACTGTGAAGGAATACTCTTCATTGATTTCAAGGAGAGGAACACCACAGTAAATGGGAAGTACTATGCTGACCTACTGCACAGGCTAAGTGCTTCCATCAAAGAGAAAAGGCAAGGAAAACTGAATGGTGGTGTGCGCCTTCTTCGCGACAATGCACCTGTGCACACAGTTCTTGTTGCAAAGGAAACTGTGAAGAAATGTGACTTCAAGGAGATCGACCATCCACCCTTCAGCCCAGATCTAGCTTCCAGTAACTATTTCCTCTTCTCATAACTCAAGAAGGACCTTCGAGAAAGGAAATTTAAGTGTGACGAAGAAGTGATGGACGCTGTTTATGGCTGTTTGGCACACAAGACTTCTGACTATTTTTGGGGGGGGAGAGAAATGTTAATTCAAAGATGTGAGAAGTGTATTGCAATAAAGGGTAACCATATTGAAAAGTGAAATATAGTTTTTGTCTTTATCATACCTAGAAAATGGTTAAGCCGGAAACTTATGGACCTACCCTCGTGCAATGTGGACTGAATATTTTGAATATCAGAGATATTGGCCAATATAGAGGGAACCAGCCGGTTTTTTATCATCTACATGTTTAGCACCTCAAAATTAGTAAATATCATATTTTCATTTCAGGGGTATGTGTGTTGATCAATGTAAATTGATTGTGTATTTACAAATGTTAAAGCAGGATATTTTGCAATAGTATATTATTTCCATCTTTCTAACCATTATGCTTAATAAATTTATATATTTGGCATCAATGCATACCTATAGAATGTAATTTAAAAATTGGAGACACATCTTATTAAAATGTAAATGAACTGATTCTGGACCTAAATAATGAACTATAACACACAAAGTAGTAAAGAGAAATGGGAAAATTTAATGAACAAAACTTCTTGCTTAGATCAAACATGTTCTATGAAAAAGAAAAAAAATTGGGGGGAAAGTCTTTTGCAAAATAAAATGAAAAATGCATATGAATTATACAAAATTATAAAAACTGAACATTGTAAAATAAGGATAATCAAATAAAAAAGCAATACAATACTGCATTACTTCATTTTAGAGCCATGCAATATGAGGAACAGATTGTCAATCACAACTGTAAAAGCAAAAATAACCAGCAGTCATGATCAGGATTAAGTTTCTCCATAACAGGACATGCCATGAAATGAACTCTTATCTCTATTTTTGTTTTGTTTTTTGTCCCCCCTTCCCCCCTCGCTAATGAGGTTGATAAAATAATATGCCGTTTTAAAAATCAACATCTCTGGTTGGGATGGCTTATCACCAAAGGCATGTAAATATTGTTATAACTAATGTTATAAATTACTTGCTTCATATTAAAAGATCAGAAGCAATCTACAGACCAATAACAGCAAATTATTTTAAAATATTTTGTCAGTAAGATTAGTACATTTCCTAAACAAGCATGGTAAACTAAATAAACAACAAGCTCATTTTAGAAAGGGCTTTCTACTATAACAGCAGTAACAGATTTTATTCACCAAATTTTGGACAATCTTGATAAGGGTTTCAAAACAGCTGGCATATTCTTAGATTTGAGTAAGGTGTTTGGCTGCATCTCTCATGAGAAACTGATAAATAAATTGGAACTTTATGGAAGTGTAAAATATTATAACCCTGATATCATTGTATGATTCAGTTTAAAGAGTGCTAAGAGTGTGTAGTTCAACTGAATCATACAATGATATTAATTAATATGATTGGCTTCACTGTGCAAGTTCCAATTTACATTTAAATATTATAACCCTACTTAAGCAATAGGAAGATAATGACAGAAATTTTTTATTATATACATCTGAACCTAAAATGTAACTGCAGTAGTGTCACTGGGTTCAGTTTTGGGAACTTTGCTCTTATATGCATATACATTAATTACTTGGAGAAATACACTACAAGAAAACTAGATCCTATGCTGATGATACCTCAATGGTATGCTGCAACAAATCCAGTTGAAACTTCCTTACATCATCTTTAAGACCAATATCTGATTATTAATATGTTAAGAATTTAAAGGTTAGATCCAACAAAAGCATGCCTAACTTGTTATTTTAAGCTAATGGTATTTGATCATTGTGAAAATGTGACTTGTTGATGTTAATTATTTTAAATAATATACAAATTGAAAAGGTAGAATGTTACAAATTTTTAGACCTAATATATCCTGGAAAACACATGTATGTATAAAATGATTAGTTTTTGTATGTATACTGTAAGGCAGCCAGCAGTTATTAAATTTTTCTTTATTCAGTTGCACAATTTTCAGAAATAAAAAAATATACTGAATATTCCTCCATAAGTGCTTTATATCTGCTTTTTGCACCCAAAAAAAAAAATGAGTATTTTATTGCAAGTTATATTAATGCTTTTTATGTTATTATATTTATTAATTAACAAAATCATGAAATTATATAAAAAAAATTCAAAGAGAGAATACATACATACATTGTATTTAAACCAAAAAGCTCTAAAAAACTATGTACTATGGCCCATTATTATAGCTTTCCTTATGATATTCAATTATGGGAAAATTGTAGTATAAACTAACATGAATAAAAATTGTTATTACAAAAGAGCTGTTTAATGTGTATATATTGGTTAAAACCAAGAGACTCCAGTAAAGATATTTTTATAATTAATAGACTATTTACAGTTATTGGATTAAATACCTTAGTTATACTAATTGCAACTTCAAAGGAGGAGAACAACTTAACTAATTACTTTTATAATGCAAGATGAAAGGACAACTGTAAAAGATAAATTTGAAAAAAACAAAGATCCCAAGTTAAAGGATTAATATTGTATAACAAATTACTTTCTATATAAAAACTGTAAAAGTAGTAGTTTTAAGCTTAATCTAAAGAAATCTTTTATCGAATAAATGTATTTTTAAACTTATGAATTTTAAATATAATGACAATGTCAGAAACTTGTACTGAGCCTATTGACAGTAAATAATAATAATAATAATAATAATAATAATAATAATAATAATAATAATAATAATAATAATTTATTTTTATATTTTATTTATTTAAATATAAGTTCCAAATTTTTCCTTCAGTAGCTGAATCATTCTAAATAATCACTGTGATAAATTTCTTCCTCTGAACCCATCTTCACAAGAAATGACTTTTTGGTTCTATTAATATTCACCTTTTGTTTTAATATTTCTTAATATCTCTCTACTTACTAACTTGAAATTCATCAAGGGAGGCCAAAAAGGCATTAAGTAGGTTATAGCTACATCTGGATTCACAAACTCCAATTCCTTAATATGACTAGAACTTGGAATATCTAAATCCTTAACAGGAATTCTCTTTTCAAGCATATTGTTATTTAAGTATGAAGCTTTCTCCTCTCCCACCTGCAACCTACATGAAGCGCATGTTTTCATATGTAGTTTAGTTTCACAATTTAGTGAAACCACCCAATCAGTTACTTTTTTCAGGTATTTACAAACCCTTTTTTAAAAAGGCTGCAACAGTATTTAGACTTTCTATTTTCCTGCATAGTTCAAATAAAGCAATAATCTTATAATTTTGAAACTTAATAAAACTAGTAATGCTACATTTAAGAACAAGTACTTTTGTATTATATTGATCTTCAGTGATCCCAACTGTCATAGTAGAGATAAACTTAAAAAATAAAGGATATTGCTCAGAAAAGACATTATAGAAGAGCACTTGAACAAGCAGGTAAAATTTTGCTAGACAATAAAAAAAAAATACCCACCACATTGCTCTAATTTTCCTCCACCTTCACTATGTAATAATATGATTGTAACTTTATTAGATTCATTTAAATTTTTTCACATAGTTTTATCTATGAAAATTGTAGAAAAATGAACTTACATCTGACACTGTAAAGAGCCAGTCCATTTTACTACTGGGATAAGCAGTTTCCCTTGTGCAAGCAGAAGGAGGGAAGCCACCACCTTGGAAAATGAAAAAGTCCCTAAAGATGGCAATGAACAGACAAGGTTCAATAGCTGTGGTGAAAGCGACTTGTCTAGGGATGGTAGCTGGAAAGTACTCTACAAAACTGGAGGCAGAGAGATGGCAGCCCCATCACCAATCTTAACCCCAAATGGCACCCATAACGTAACCAGGAACATACTATTTACTGCAAATTTTCAAGAAAGTAGCCTGCAAAATAAAACAATGACGACTAAGGCAAGATAAAAGGACAAATGATCTTGTATTTTAGAGCAAATTAAAATAGCCACCTTGAATGTCTTCCAGCATAATGGAGACAAGATGAAATAAATAATTATAATGCAAACCATGAATGGTGATTCAAGATTCATCCACTATAGCAAGATATTATAAGGAGATTGTACACAACAAGACTATGAAACTATCTAGACCATCAAGCATTAAGTGCAAATGTATATTCAGAATGGAAAGATTTAAAACAATTAATTTTGAGAGTGGCAAATGAAGTATTTGGAAGAGTAAAAAAAAAAAAAATGAAAAGTAAGAGAAGGCTATATAAATGACCAACAAAATTAAAAAATATTATTGAAGAGAAGAAAGCAGCATACAAAAAATATTTACAATCCCAATCAGAAGTGACAGAATGGACAACAAACCCAAAAGTGTGAAAACAAATCAGATAGAAAGAAAAATAAAGTTGGGACAATATGTAAGCAATTTAGAACATGATTTACACGGACCTCAAAACATGTCATATAAGTAAATAAAACACCTTACCAGAAGTGAGAAAGAAATGTTAAATATTAGCAACACACCCCAGAATTGATGGTTACACTATGGGAAATTGTGTATGAGCAAGAAAGAAATCTACACAATGAGGAGACAAAGATAATGAATATGAATATGTGAACCCTATAGAGTTGCATGAATTAGAAGAAATTTTAAAAATGTTTAAGAACAAAAAATCTCCTGGAGATGAAAATAAAAATACAAAATTAATAAAATTTGCACCAATAGAAATAAAATGGCGCTTCCTCCAAAGTTTTAATATACATTGAAGCACTTATAAAATACCTAAATAACAGTATGTAGAATTAGTAGCTCCAATATTCAAAAAAAGCAAACTGAGTTGATTGTATTATAGAGGAATTTGCTTACTCAGTTTGGATTATAAGATATACTCTAAAATAAATAGTAACTGAAGAATAAAATATATGAGATTATCATAGGGAAGGAACAATGTGGGTCATCAGAAAAGGAAGTTCTTATGCAGATTGCATATTTTTAATGCAGCAATTGATGGAGAAAAGAAGAATACAATCTACCAGCTTTCATCATATTCATTATGAAAAAGCATTCAACTAAGTTTCAAGAAATAAACTATGGACTATAATGAAAGATATCTAAAACATCATTAAAATAATCCAAAATATATATACAAATGATTCTCTAAGTACTGACACTGGAAGAGGGCTTAGAAACACAGTTAATATTAATCAAGGAGTAAAGCAAGGCTGCCCACTTTGCCCAGCTTTATTCCCCCCCCCATATATATATATATATATATATATATATATGTATATATATGTATGTATATATATGTATATATATATGTATGTATATATATATACACATACACAAAGTCATAAACGAAAAGCAACAAAATTTAAAATAAATAGTATTAACTTAGATATCTTACTTTTCGTGGATGAACAAGATATGTTTGCTATAATTGGCACATTAGATCGAAGATTGTATCAAAATTTCAAGGAGAAAAGGAATAAGAACAATAGATAAATAATTATAATTCATACCATAGTGGATAAATATTTAAGAAATAAAATGGGTAGGATATATATTTTCTTTGCAGAGTTTGAAAAAGTGTTTGATACAATAAATAGGAATGGATTTGCATACAAATTGAGGTGCAAGGGAGTTAGTACTGAATTTAATCTAGGACTTCAAAAATTATATGAAGGAAGCAGCTTTTGTGTCAGATGTAAAGGTAATAGAACCACAGATTATATGATTCAAAATTTGGGTTTGAGGCAGGAATGAAAATTGAGCTCAATATTATTTAATTTTTTTATAGATTTTATCCTAGAAAGGATCATGAAAAACAATAGGCACTGTCCAATTATTGGAAAGACGGAAGTAGCGGGATTGTTTTTGCTGATGATCTCATAATAGGAGCAGTAACCGTAATAGGATTACAATATGCCATTGACAAAATTGACAGACTTTGTGCATAATGGGATCTAAGGATAAATAGTAAAAAATCAAAGATAATAGTATTTAAAAAGGAATAAAATTAAGAAAACATGAGAGACACCCAATAGAGGGAGTGAAAGAATTTGATTATTTGAGGGTGAGATTTGCGTGTAACGGAAGATGGAAGGTTCAGTCTAAATATGCACAAGCAAAAGGTAAATTAGTTATGAAAGCTGTTAAAATAAGTTTGTATAAAGTTTCCACATTGCCAATGAAATGGATAGAAAGACTATATGATGTGGTTGAGTCAAAGATGATGTAAGCAGCAGAACTTTGGGAGTGTCAAAGGGGTGGACAAATTTGATGTGGTACATAGAATGTTTTGCAGGGAAGTCCTGCAGTTACCATAAAGCTTGCTGAGGGAGATGAGTTTGGCATAACTAGGAAGAAGAGGAAGGAAAGGTATAATAGCTGAAAGAATCTTGAAATATCAACAGAGATGTTTGAAATTAGATAATAACAATGTACTAAAAGAATTTCTTACATACCAAAGAGATGTACTGGGAAGTGAGAGTTGGTTTGGGGAGGTGGGGAAACTACTAAAAGGAACTGAAATGGGAGATGTGTGGCAATTGGGTAAAAGCAATTACAATGGATTTTGGAAAGAAGTGAGACAGAGGAAAAAGATATAAAGAAGATATTTGGGCTAGTTTAGAGGATAAAAGTTCTTTAGACTTATATAAAATATTTAAAAGAAATTGGAGACGGGAGAAATATAGATAATTGTGATCTAATAGAATGTGAAATGGTAAAAAGGTGGAGGGATAGTATCCGGGATGAAAAATAGGACAAACTACAAGAAGATACAGTGGCAATTAAAATGTTATCAGACATGAGTGTAGAGAAAATAAGCAAGATTGGGGAATTCTTAGGAAAAGTATGGGATAATAGGAGGAGGAAGTACAAGGATGGAGCTTGAGGGCATAGTAGTTGTGAAAATGGTCATTTATTTTAGGGGTTCTTTATCATACACATAACTAGGTGGTTAAGATATGGGAGAACCTTAGTTTTCATACTGTTAAATTCTTAGATATTTTATTAATGTAAATTTATTGTAATATTCTTTGCTGAAATAAATTCATTCATTAATTCATACAACAGAGGAAGAGTTTAGGAAGGCCACTATACAATCAGATAAAATAGGAAAATAATAGAACTGAAATATTCCACATACAAAAACTATAATAATGGCACTTCAAGGGAAAAAGCATAAAATATGTAAAATAATGCTTGCTTATAATACAACAATAGAACAGTTCACCAGTTTCAATATTTTAGGCTACAACATTTTGTATGGATATAGGAAAGACATAGACACAAGTGATCTGTGGAACAATCAGAAGAACAATGAAAAATAAAACAAGAAAAGATACCCACTTAAAACTATACAAAACAATGACAGTACCAATTTCCTGTTATGGAAGTGAAAACTGGACAGAAGAAGAGCAGAAACTTCAGAAATGAAATTTCTTAGGACATTAGCTGGATATAGATTAATATATCGGAAGAGAAATATATAAATAAGAGAAGAATTAGAGATCTACAATATGAATGAACAGAGAAATGAAGAATGGACTGTACCAACATATAAGGAGCATGTAGATTTCAAAAAAGTATACTTAATTATGTACGCCAAGGTTATAGAAACAGAGGCAGGCCATTTTTAAGATGGTAAAACCAATTTAAATTTCTTGAAGTTGGAACAAACCCCACAGCCTAGTCCTTGTGACAGAAGAAAAGAAGATAATTAAGATACCATGTTGAAATTTAAGCTGAGTGGCTAAACAACATACATCTTAAGTGATGAATAATTATTTTTAGAAAATTTAAATATTTCCTTTCTTTGAAAACTCAAAATTAAAAAATTTGAGAAGCAGTAAATTTTGAAAAAATTCCATAATGATGTTATGTTGCATATCAAATGAAAGCCTTATTCATAAGCTTTAAAATTACACTTGTCCCAGGTTTTATCTATTAGTTTTCCAGTAACCAACATTTAAGTTATGTATATGTTGGTTAGGAAATTAAGTTTAAAAAAATCTATATTACAGAAATGGCTGAATGGAATTAAAAAATAATAATAATTATTATTTCACTTTACTTCTGTTAAGTACAAATATACAAAAGATTAACAAAATCCATGGCATCATGTACTGAAATTAATTCTTCATTGGTTGATTTGACATGGACTTAGCCACTATTTACGTTTTGGAGTTACACCATAATTCAGTTTCTGAGTACACAAGGCTTTTAAAAGTGGAAAACTGGAGATCTGATTACTTAGAAAGTGGAATAATTTTTGTTGCCGTGAATATCCCTCATGACTATGTATGAAAACATATCACTCAATTACTTACACTCACCTGTAATCCTTTTTTGGGGCCTCTCTTCTTTGCCTTTTCTTCTTTAAGTCTACCTTCCTTTTATTTGGCTGATGTCCGGTGACATAAGCAGAGCTTATTTCTATTGTCTGTACTGCACTTATTTGTTCATCTGCATCCTGAGTAGAAATAACATACATACTGATCTCACACAAATAGTGTAAAAATGAATAGCTAAATTTTCTCAAAAAGAAAAATGTGCATAAGCAAAACAGAAACTATTTCAAAAGCAAAAGCAAAAAAATCTCATTACCAGAATAAAACCATCACTGACATAGCTCTCCATATTAATTTCTTCAGCTGCATATTCTGTTGTTAGTGTATCTAGGTCTAAATTTTCTACCCATGCTTGAAGTTCTGTTTGATAATTCTGTTCACAAGATGATTTAGGTTCAAAAACGGGCAAATGTTCCATAACCTGAAAATTAATTAAATATAGAAATGTGAAGAACAGAATAAAAAGAAGAAGAAAAAAAGGTGAGCAATTTGAAGACAAGTACTTCAGTTTTCACCATTAACCAGCTTTTTTTCCAATCCATGAAACTCTTTCTATTTGTAACTATAATTAATCCAATTTATTAACTATAGTATGTTATCATCATAATGAGCAAACAGTTAATATGTACAGTTTTAAAATAGTGAGAATTTTCACAGTGAAATATAGTATAACTATGCAGTTTTAATAAGGAAGTGACTCAAATTTCACAAATTCTGTTCCGCTTACTTGGATATTTTGAAGGCTGTTACCTTCATCATCAGCATGGTATTCAGATGTTGGTCTGTGGATTTTACAAATTTGGTGATGTTACTGTTGTCTGGAAGATCAAAATGATCAAAATTTTCTTTGCTTTTATTTTTTAGTATATTTTCCCATACTTTTATGGGTTTTAAAGAACTTTTAGGATTTTATTCATTTTGAATTTTTTTTTTTTTGCCAGAAATGCTGTCCTATTGCTTATTTTTCCATATGTTTATATTTTATATTTCTCATGTGTTCCTTAAACCACAGAGTAATGTTTCTCTTTTCATTTTGCCTATGTATTTTATATAGCAGTCTTTGCAACAAATTTTGTAAATGCCAGATTTTTTTCCTGGCAGAATTTTGTATTTTGGATTGGGTTTTAGCAGGTTTTTTTAAACTGTATTTATTTTTACTGGAGCCAAAATAATGTTCACAGCTTTAAAAATATTCTGGAATTATTAATGTGCTCGTGCATGGAATGTGAATTTCTTGTATATATGATTTCCTTTGTAGCTGTTTAGTTGGCAATGTCTTTTATTTGTTTTTGTTTTTTGAATTTTCCTATTTTCTTACTGTTTTGTATGCCATATCCATGAATTCTTGGTTCATGGATGCGTATTCTGTATCACTTTTTGGTAGGTTTGTTAATTTGAATGTGGGACTGTTGATTATTGTAAGTTTATGTTGTTTTGGATTATGGTTGTTACAATTATCTGCACAGGCATATTTCTGAATACACCAAATTTCAGTATATTGCTATTTTTTATTATTTTTATATTCATACAGATAAGAACATTGATGTTTTCTAGTTCCGTTGTGAAATTAATGCTGGTGTTTTGTAGACTGAGTAATTTCATTGCATCCCCTTTCTATTTTTCATTCATTATTGCAAAAACATGATCTACATAATGGTACTAAACATTTGTACACATGTGAGAGAGCATTAACTAATTTTTTTCTAGGAAACTCATGTACATGTCTGCTAAGTGAGAGTGACTTTCCCATTGCTAGACCATTTTTTGTGTATAGGCATTGCCTCTGAACGTGAAGTAGGTTTGATTAATGTAACTTTTGTGGAAGTTTACATATTGTTCTATTACTTCTCCAGGTTTATTGAGGTTAGCCATTTCTTTTCATAATCAGTAGTTTTTTTTTTGGGGGGGGGGATGCTAGGAAACAGAGAGATCACAGCAAAATAGCACTGGGAAAAATCAAAGATTCCATAAAAAACAGATGTGGTAACAAAAAACAGCAGTATGAAGAATAAAGGATTGTTCAAAAATTTGTCTTTTAATAGCATCCTTGGCAGACTTAAATCATAAATAAAACAGTTTCTAAAATGTAGAATTAAGAAAAGGATATCCTGTTCAGATATACATTTCATAGAGACTTGCCTGAAAGAAAACATAATGCCCAAGTTTGTAAGGAGGATAATGAAACAATTAACACAGCAAACCACAAATAGCTTCCAAAAAGAAAGTTTTGGAAATAGAAAAAAACCTAGCAATACAAAGCCCTAAGCAAATTAGATTTAAAGACATATAAGTTACATTTTAAATTGGCATCTCAATTAGGCACACATTAAGTAAACATTTGGAAGATATAAATTATATCTAATCTGTCGTCCAACACACTCTTATGCTTCACTTACTTACCAGTTTTGAAGAGACATCCTCTCCATCTTCAACCAACTTGACAACTGGTATGAGAAAATAACATTTATGAGGACCTGTGGCTCTGTCCTGGTGGTGTTTTTTTTTCTTTATAAATTGGAAATTTGAATTACATTCTCCTGTAATGTCGAAATTCATAAGATGATCCCTATGTTTATGAATGTATTATCTTCTCCCATGTGTCCAATTCTGTACGTCTGTGTGCTTCTTTAAGTAACTTTATTTCTTTTTTTATGTCATGATTATCTTTCCAAAAATGGTGTGCTGCTGCTGACCTATCAATCTGTTTGTACTTAACGTTCTTCAGATATTCCTTTAACCGTGTTCCCATGTTCCTTTTAGTTTTTCCAACATATATCTTATCACATTCTCTACATATTATTTTGTAGATGTCTGACTTTTTCTCCTGTGGAATGTTATTAAAACTGTTGTCCACTAAAGCATTTTTCTGAGTGTATCTGTTAACAGGTGCCAATTTAATGTTATATCTTTACAATTTTTTTTTAAATTTATTCATAGTTACTGGATGGTAGGTGAATTTTTTAAAAACCAGTCTCTCTTTCTCAGTTAATAGTGTGGTGGTATTCTTCATAAATTTATTCTTTAGGAATCTATTAAGTTTTTTGTTTACTAAATTTTTGTTAAAACCATTTATAATGACAATCTCCTGTATCTTTTCAAAATCTTTTTTGTACTCCTCTTTACTGATTGGTAAATTCACCAGTCTATATGTTAAGCTGTTGAAAATTGAATGCTTGTGAGCTATGGGGTTAAACCCATTAGATTTTATATAGTTATCTGTGTGCATATCCTTTCAATAGATTTCAAATTATAAATTTCCATGATTCTTATTAATTTTTATATCTAAAAAACGGCAACATTCCGTTTGTTTCCATTTCCAGCATGAAGGATATATTACTATCTTGCATATTTAAAAGCTTCAAAGCATCTTCAACAAATTCTTTTTTCACTATACTAAAAATGTCATCAACATATCTGTACAAGCATTTAAAATTATGTGAGTTTCAAATGTACTCATAAATAAATTTGCCAGAAAGGGGGACAAAGGATTTCCCAATGTGAGTTCTGTTTTCTGTTCATAGAATTCTCCTGCAAATGTAAAATAGGACTGGTTTATACAAAAGTTAGTAAGGTAGACGTATTCTTTCCTGTGAGTTTCATTAGTTCCGATCTCTTTTAACCAATCATTAAAAAACGATAAAAGCTTGTAAGTTGGAATACTCAGGAACAAATATAATATGTCAAAAGACACTAAAATATCACTGGGTAGAACTTGAAAATCTTTTATTTTTTCTATTAACTGGAACAAGTTTTTTATGCTTCTACTTTAAAAACTTGGTAGAGCTGTAAATCTATCTGCAAGTCATTTTGCTAGAAAATGTGTAGGGGTATTTATATTATTAATGATGGGTCTCATGCCCTTCCCAGGTTTATAGATTTTATGTAACCCACATATTCTGGCTATATTAGGATTGTTTTGTTTTAAACTACATTTCTCTGTGCCTGGTATTATAGTGCAAGTCTGTATAGCTTCATTCACTGCTTTTGTGCATTCTTTCAATGGGTCAAATTTGACATGGGCATATTCTTTTTTGTTTAACAACTCTTAACATTCTGTCAGTGTAATCATCTTTGTCCAATATTACTATTGTATTTCCTTTATCAGTCTTTTTGTAAATAGCTCCTTTTCCTTTAAGTGATGTAATAATGTTACTGTAATTTTGAATTCTATTTGGTTTCATTTTATTAATCCTTTTGAGAGCTCTGACTTTATTCTAACCTTTTCTTTCTCTTTATTAGTTAAACCTTCCATGGCAATTTCCAGATCAACTCAACATTATTGGAGAAGTTTACCCCAGTTTTAAAACCCATATTGAGTATAGATAACTCTTCTTTATTAAAACTTCCTTGTGATAAATTCACCACATTATTCTGTTTCGGTGTTGTTTTTTTAACTAGTTTTCTGCAAATTTTTCAATTTTCCAAATTTCTTTTTCTGAATATTTACTTTTTCTTTACTCTGATTTTTATATGCTCTAGTGCATTCCTTATTAAGCTGTCCCAAATGACATAACCTAACTTTCTGGTGACTCTCAAGTATATGTCATATAATTTCAAATCTATGTTGGCTAATTTAGTGTAATGTTTTGCTTTTTCCATATGGATTTCTTTCTTTTCAGCTGTTAATTGTTCCTTACTGTTACGGTTATATTTAACTGTTTTCGTTAACAAATTTTGGGCAGATGTGATGTTTAAGACACAAATTTAAAAAATGTATGTCTGCAGCTATCAGTCTACTATTTCCTTTAAGTTTTATATAGTATTTAATATCCTTCGACAAGTTATAAAAGTTGGGTTAAAATCTCTCATGTGTAAATCTTCCATTTTCTTATTCGGTAAACGAGTCAGTTTCTCCTAGTCTGTTCCTATGTGGTTTGAAAACCTTCACAATTCATTTAAGAACTTTTGAAAAATAAGATATTTTTAAAAAATTCTGTTGGAATTCACACAGTGAAGCTTGTTAAATGTAAATTATACCTAATTTGTCATCTAACACGCTCTTATGCTTCACTTACTTTTAAATACGGTGGGACTGGTTAAAGGAACATCTCAGGAACATTAAGTACAAACAGATTGATAGGTCAGCAGTGGTACACCATTTTTGGAAAGATAATCATGACATAAAAACAGAAATAAAGTTACTTAAAAAAGCACACGGATGTACAGAATTGGACACATGGGAGAAGATTTACATTCATAAACATAGGGATCATCTTATGAAATTTGACATTACAGGAGAATGTAATACAAATTTCTAGTTTATAAAGAAAAAAACACCACCAGGATGGAGCCCCAGGTCCTCATAGATGTTAGTTCCTTGTACCAGTCGTCTAGTTGGTTGAAGATGGAGAGGATGTCTCTTATAAACCAGTCCCACCATATTTAAAAGTACGTGAAGCATAAGAGTGTGTTAGACAACAGATTAATTATAATTTACATTTAACAACCTTCACTGTGTGAGTTCCAACAGAATTTTTTAAAAATATCTTATTTTTATAAAGTTCTTAAATGAATTTGGAAGATAACTTTTTTTGACATTAGAAACACTTGCATGAAACAAAAAATGGTATATTATAAAGAAAATACTTGAAAATCTCAGACAAAAACAACAAAAGGAAAGAAAACCAAAACTGCTTTTTAGTGCATGTCATAAACTTGTCAAACAAACATTTCTCAGAAAAACAATTATAGCTATTAAATGTAGGTTTTAATCTTGTATAGATTACTCACAAAATATAGCAGACTATGTAGGTCTGAAATACCAAATTTTCAGTAAACCAGATGAAGAAAAAAATTGCATCAGATTACAAAGTTGGAAAATTTTAGAATGATTGATAACAAAAAAATAATAAATAAATAAAAAATACCATATTGGAGGACACTTAAATCTCTAAAAGAAAATAGGGCTGACAAAGGAAATAAAATGCGGTAGATTATGAAAACAGCACATACCATTCACTAACTAGCAGAGACAGAGAAATGTAAATTATTTACTAAAGAATTAGATTCAGAGCTGACAACAGTTGGGCTGAGTGGCATATAATAATTACTTGATGAAGGTGGGGTGAAGGTCATGGTGGGGACAGAAAGATTAGAATTTAATTCTCTAATTAAATGGGCATGGAGCAGTATGAAAATCTGGGTTAATGAGAATAGTAATAAAAGGCATTTTGGTTTGATTGCAGAGTGGCAAAGAAAAGGGTGGAGCAAGAAATGAGGAATTGACGGCAATCAGGGGGTAATGATGAAAGAAAAAATTTCTTAGCTTGGAGGTGGACTTATAGATGTCTCTTAGAAGTGGAGAAGAAAAAATGGGAGATCAGAATGAGTGAACTTCTGTTTGAGGCTTCAAAAGTACTGGGTAGTTAAAAGATTTGGTTAGTAGTTAAAAATATGTATTGAGCACAACATTGAGCCACATGAATGGTGCAATTATTATAAGGTGTATTAGGGCAGAATAGTATTATTAGATAACAAATATTAGGGGGTGAATATCAGCAATAAATTGATGATTTTGATAAGGAAAGTAGTGTAGTAGAAATGTGCAAGGAAATTTAAGAAGGAATAAGGCAAGTGACATTGAGGAATTCCAGGGGAATTTTGGAAATTATGGTGCAAAGATAGCAATAGGTTGCATTTATTAACAAAATTTTAGAGTGCTGTAATTCTAATGAATTGGAGAACCTACATCAAAGGGAATATCCTAGCCAATTATAAAGGTATACGCAAATTTTAGCAAATAGATTACAGCTGTGGGTGAAAGGGAGAAGAAATAACAGTTTCAGTGTGGATTCAGAAGAAAAAAGAACAATTGACAATATTTTCATAATAAAAACAATTGTTAATAAGCATTTAAGTTTCAAAATGGAGAGGGTTTATATGGTATTTAGAAGACTTTTGATACTATAGATAGACAAGCAATCTATTTAGCTGATAAATTTTGCATAAAATGTTGAAGAGATGAGATAAGAGAGTGTATGCAGCAGAGTTTATCAGGGTTAAGAAAGCCCAGTGCTATTTAACTATTTATTCATTATATTACTGAAGGGATTCAAACAGCAAATATACATTCACCGGTGATTATTAATAAGGAAATAATGACTTGGTTGTAGGTTCCATCACAGGTGGAGGTTTAAGAAGATCAATTGAAGTTATCCACAATTGCAGAATGGTGTTTAAAGGTGAATAGAAAATCCAAAATAATGGTTTTTATGAGGGCTTTAAATTGAGAAAGGACAAGAAATGGTGGTTAGAAAAAGAGTTGGTTGAGAACTTTGAATATCTTGGGGTGAGGTTAACAACAAAGATAGTTGGAAAATTAGAGAAAATGTTTATGGGGATTGTAAGGAAAATACAGAGGGAGAAGTACCAAGAAATTTGTGATAAATTGGAGTGGGGCCAGATCAGGAGTAAGGAATTCAAGAGGACTGAGAAAAATGAATGTCCCTTGTGTGGTAAACTGATAATGAGGACGATATTGTGAAAAACGAAGTACTGGAGACTACAGCTTTGGAAAGAGAAATGGAGTAAATTTTAATAAGGAAGACATTAATAATATAAAAATGATGGGATAAATTATGGAAGATTAAAATTTCTACAGAAGAGAGTTTATACAGGGAATTAATAAAATTTGATTATTAGAGTAAGATTGGAAGTGATGAAATTGATTATGGTTTGGTCTCTACATCAACAACCTGGAGTTACAATGTACTGGGACAGTAAACAATGGGTAGGTAGTTTTTGATGATGTAAGATGCAGGGTGCATTAGCTATTATGTAACATAATTGGTGCTAAATAAATAAATAAATAAATAAATAAATAAATACAGTTTGGTTGACAATATAATAATAGTATTTCTTTAATTGTGAAATAATGGGAAATATGTTAATTGTATGTTGTGTTTGTTGGAAATAAATTCATATTCAACTAGTCAAGATTATAAAAAAATGAAAACTGATCCTGCTCAAAAATATATTAGTTCAGTAAACAAATCATTAAAAAAAGTACCCAATTTAAAAAAGACAGAAAGATATATTATACCAGATAACCCTACCACACCCAGAATCTATGACTTACCAAAAATATATAAACCTAGTAATAAAATGAGACTAATAGTAAACAAAAAAATGTCACCCACATACATCAGACTTAATAGAATAAATAAAAATAATTAGATACGTGAAACCACAAAAAGGGCAGGGGGAATTTGCTAGTAACTTTTGAAGTGGTCTCTCTGTTTCCTAGAATCCCCAAAGAAATACTATGATTATAAAAAGAAATGGCTAACCTCAATAAACCTATCTGGAGAAGTAATAAAACAATATGTAAACCTCCAAAAAATTTGCATTAATCAAACCTACTTCACATTCAGAGGCAATGTATATACACAAAAGAAGGATCTAGCATTGGAAAAGTAACTCACCATTCTTGGCAGATATGTACACGAGTTTCATTGAAACAAAATTAATTTATGCTTTCTCACATGTATAAAAATGTTGGTATCATTATGTAGAGCATGTTTTTGCAAAAGTCAATGAAAAATGGAAACAGAATGCAATAAAATTACTCAGTCTACAAGACAACTCCATTAAATTCACAATGAAAACATCAGTGTTATCAATAAGAATATAAAAATCATAAAAAATAGCAATATACTAACATTTTGTCTATTCAGAAATATGCCTGTGCAGATAATTATAACAAAAACAACATAAACTTACAATAATCAACACCCACATTCAAATGAACAAACCTATCCTAAAAGCAATACAGAATGCAAATCCAAGGACCAAAAAGGTTACACCATGAAAAATGATCACACAATGGACCTAGTCAGAGAATAAAAAATTTAAAAAATAAATAAAAGGCATCGCCAACTAAAAGGCTACAAAGGAGATCATATATACAAGAAATTCACATTCTATCCATGAGCACACCAAAAATTCCAGAAGATATTTAAAGTTGAAAACATTATTTTGGCTCCAGTAAACAAATAGTTTAAAAAAAACTCCTAAAACCCAAATCCAAAAGACAAAATCAGGCATTTATGAAATTTTTTGCAAAGACTGGAATAGAAATTATAGGAAAAACGAAAAAGAAAAAAAAGAAAAAAAAAACATTACGCTATGGTTTAAGTACCACTTGAAAAATATAAAGAAAAATCAGCAACAGTACACCATTTCTGGCAAATAAAAGTTCAAAATGAATCCAAAATCTTAAAAGTTCTTCAAAAATCATAGAAGTAACAGTATAAACAAAAACAATACAATTTTTGATACTTTGATCTTCCAAATAACAATAACCTTATCACCAGATTTGTAAAACCTACAGAGCAACATCTGAATACCATTCAATTAAAAATGAATGTAGGAATCCACACAGTGAAACTATCATAAATCTTGTTGAATTAAAAGTAAAACTATTAAAATCATGTCGACACTTTTTAATAAAAAAGTTTTAATGAGAAATGTGAAGATAGTTTTAATGTGTCGACATGATTTTAATAGTTTTACTTTTAATTCAACAAGATTTCTGAATACCATGCTGAGAAGCTGATAGAGGTACCATGCTGATGATGAAAAGAACCATGTTGATGATGAAAGGAACAACCTTCAAAACATGTCCAGATAAATGGAACAAAATTTATGATTTTGAGTAATTTCCTCATAAAATGCATAACACGTTAATATCCTTTTTAATCTAAATGAATATGATTCTACAAAAGTGTAATTAAGCTTCTTTGTTATTAAATAAGGTGTGTTTTACATTTCCAAGTTTTATGTTGAAAGCCTGTGATACATTTCATTGATAGTACATATACTTGCATTAAATTAGAGCCAGAGTTTCAGGCAGAGCTGTTTTTATATTTCACTTTACTTGCTAGATAACATACCTGCAATAATTATGGATTACCTTCTTTAATTGCACTTAAGTGATAGCATATGCAGAAGAATTCTCTTATTAGTTGGACAAAACTAAACTGGAGTATATTGAGTAAAAATGTTGTATACAGAAACTATGTGAACGTACTTCTGGAGGTAATTGCTGATAGGAAAAGGAACAAATAAGTTCATATGAGCATTTGTCTGGAAATGAATATTTTCTAAAGTAGATGGTACTGATGAACGACATCATTTTCCCACAAATAAAAATCATGGGGGAGCCATGCAGCAGGGCCTCCTCATCCTATTCTTCTTCTGGGGAAGATGTTACTCAGGTGTTGAAGAACAACGTTGGGAAGTGGGTTGGAGCTCCATCATGCATCAGTCAGTCACATTACCTGCCATGTTGCCGAAGGCACATTCTCAAGCAAAAGAGGCACAGTGTTCTGCAGGTATTCCAGATATGACTCTCCATTAACGTGTTAGGAAAAGAAAATTGGCCCAAGTAGGTGGTCCCCAATAATCCCTGCCCAAACTTTGATGCTGATGAGATGATTGAAACATTCCCAAAGGATTTTCTGTAGCCCGCAGATGACGAATGTGTAGGTTGATGATGCCATCTTTGCCAAAGGTCACTTCATCAGTGAACAGGATTGACAACATATATCCCATCTTTTATAATACTCTGAGTGATATCATCAATGCCATCTACATTACAAAATATGCATTTCCAGACATATGCTCATATGAACTTTTTTTGTCTCATGAAGTTTGTTCAGATAATTTCTGTTCACTCTGTATTTCAACAAAATATTATAATTATGCTTATTTAATCACCAAGCTTAAAAATAACTTGCATGCACTTATGACTAATTTTACTCACATGTTCTTGCCAAGAGCTAATTTTTTCTTGTTTCTTTAATGATTTGATGTAAAATTTTATACCATGATATTACCATATTCAGACTTTGCTGCTTGCCCATGTATTACGTCTCTCTCAGACTGTTTAAAAATAGCTGATATTTTTGCCTGGATTCCTCTTCTGTTCCATAAAATAAGTTCTGCAGCAGACTTCATTAGTTTTTTTTTTTCTTTGTTCTTTGCTTTCATTTAATATTTTTCAAGATATACTGATTCATCAGTTACAGTAACCCAGCAATGAGAGGTAACATTGTTGCCATACTGGAGTTCTTTGTCGTTTGCTTGCAAAAGACACTACTAAGAAAGTAGTATGCTTTGAGATGAAAATATTGTGCTTTATTTAATCTTTCTATTTCAGTTGTAATGTTTTCAAAGAACATATTTTGACTTTGCAGACTTTCCATTCTTAATGTATTTTATTGATACATTAGTATAAATTAAAATTGTCAGTGTTTTCTTGCTTCCTTATCATTACAGTTACTATGGAACAGAGCATTTGTACAATTTTCATCATAACTGATCTCTCTTATGGAAATCCATTTCATTGTTTTCTAGCTTTTTTCACAACATTGTACAAATGGCATTCAAAGAAAAAAGTTGACAATTGTACACTGCCATTTGTTAAGTTCAATAAAATTTACTACATAATAGAAATACATTTCAGGTAATTGTTTTTTAATAAATGTATATGCAATCTCTCTTCTTTTTAGTAAATATTGCTATATATAAGAATAAGTTTAGAGTTTCCTTCAAGCAAATTTAGAGGCTATTAACAGAAGCTATTGAGATTAAACTAAAAAAAAAAAAAAAATCAGCATAAAATGCTGGAATAAGCATATACTGCTGAAATCAGAATGAAAGGGACAGAGAAAAACAATGAATTATGTTCACTAAAAATCTGAATAATAATAGATGAAACTATTTTTCTTGTTTGAATTAGCAAAGACAAAAGTGAAGACCAATTCAGTTCCCCAAGAAAAGTACAAGATACTTCAAGATAGAACTTGATGATTTCTAAACCGATTTTAGTGACTTAATACTGAAAGCAAAAATATTCTGAGTGGCAACTTAAGCATCAGTAATGAAAACTTTTTGGTGAGTATGATTTTAATATCAGGTTAGTACCTGTAAACAGATTTAATGTAAAAATCTCCTGATAGACAATGTTAATCACAGTATTCCACAGCAGAAAAAAAACCAGGTAATCACAAAATAAGTTGTGATGCAGAATGTGAAAAAATCTACATTGGAAAAACAAAGAGAAACATAGGAACATGGCTAAAAGAACATTTTAAGAACATAAAATACAAGCAAATAGAGAAATCAGAGTAGCACCTCATTTCTGGACAGAAAACCACAATATAATAATTAAAGCAAAATTATTAAAATCAGTACAAGAATCTATGAAATTAGCAACATTTACAAATACAAAGACAGTTTAATGAACTTTGACACTTTCAGGGATGAAAACATAAACTTTAAGTTCATCACACCTCCACCAGAGCAGAATATACATTCCTACAGCATAACGAATTATCCAACAGTCAACAGTCTGATGATGTGGACAAGAGGTTCATGATCCGATTCTACATATTATAAACACACAAGTGGAGCAATGAGAGTGTGTATTTCAACTCAGTCATACAATGATTTTAATTATATGATTACAGCTTTACTGTACAAGCTCTAATTAACACTTCTAGTTAAAAATGTTTCTCTTTCTTATTAGATCACCTTATTATACACATGCCTCTTTGTTATTGCATCTTCTCATTGCAATCTCATTACTGCTTTTCAAATACTTTCTATGTCTGAAGTAGGTAGGAAGAGTTGTGGGCAAGTGCTTACTCATTAAAATGTTGCACACTAGCCGCCAATGTTTTGAATATGTGCTACACTTCAAACTGCTAGTAAGTCTTGAGCAGTACAGCCAAAATTATTTTTTTTTATAAATTCAGAATTTTATTATTATCTCAAATACCTAAGTCATGTTGACCATGAAAATACATAAACTCCAGCTTCTTATTGAAGTACCTAAAGTCATATGCTAGTCAGAGAACATAAAAGAGTTTGAGAAGACCATAGAAAAGCTGAAAGGATCCAAAGAAATGACAATGGTATTGTAGACACTCCATAGTATAACTAAAATATTAAGAAATACAGAACCTGGGAAAAACATTAAATACTGATCAGTATTTCTTTCATTATTAAGCTTCTTCTATAGACTGCATGAATGAAACCAGTGGCGAAACTGCAAATCCTTTATCTTTTATTAATGTAAACTTATATAAGCGTTCTCCAGAAGCAGAATATAAAACTGCATATACATAGCATTTCAATTTATGCAGTTATGAAAGTATATTACAAAACACAAAATTAATGCAAATATACATACACCTGCAAGTCCTTTAATCTTCAAGTCTTCAGCAGCCTTTAGCACAGACCATAAGCGATCTTCGCTTACACTAAGTTCTCCACAATATACATATTCAACTATTGTCTGTAGATCACAACAACTCATCTCACTCAAAATTATATATGGATAGGTATCTTCTGCATTACTCAAAATTTCCTGTGATAAAAATGAAAAACATTGAATAAGCATGTCTAACTGCTAAGAATTTATATTCTTGTGAACTTCAATTTCAATATATTACACTAACATTACATATTTACTCATATATTAGAGTTTCTTAAATTTATCATGGCAAAGAAAATGAAAATTTTAAAAATCTCCTATCAGACATCCAAAATATTTTCAATGAGCTCTGAAATGACAATATTTTTATAAAAGAGCTACTTTCCGACAATGCAAAACTGTGACTGCACTTTGTTGGTTACTTACACTGAGCATGTTATATGGTATAATGAAAGCAACAGAAAATGTTACATTTGATTATGCCAGTAATAGTAACAACTGGCTGCAAATGGTGAATAGATAAATTAATAAACTCAGAAATGTGCTTGTTTTGTATATATCTTGGATTCCTATGAAGGATAGTTGGCTGTTGTACTGATTTAATGTATACAGATTCATACTACACAACTCTTAACTCTAACCACCACAGGTGGCCGAGGTCGTTAAGATGCAGACTGGTGAGGGAGTTCAGGAGTTCGATTCCCACCAGGACTGTCCTTCCTGACTGGGGTTTTTTCAAGGTTTTCCTCAGTCCTCATAAATGGCAAATGCTGGGGAGCCTAAACTTAGGCCTGGAATGTTTCCTTCCTTAAAAAATCCTTTCCCAATTTATCATTTCATCTCATATATTATCAATGTCCACCACCTGTGATGCCTCAGTAGTAAAAACAGGCATTAAAAACTATAAAATAAAATAAAATAAAAAAAAACTTGCAACTAAAGACTGCAGCTAATTTCAGTGATCGCATTGGGTTATTGAAGCAAATTACTCCACAAATAAATATTGTGCATAACATTTTCCAGAATAAAAAGCTATCGTCATTAATATATGTTCTTTTTATTTCTGCTTCATTTGTGAAGCATATTATGCAATTCCAATAACTTAACCTCTATAAATCATAAATGAGAATTATGGAAGATGCTAGGCTTCGCAGCCTTTCCTGGAAGCTCAGATACCAAATGGATGATAAACTTTTAGTTTTTTTTTGTTTTTTTTTTTCTTTGCAGGTAATCTCTATATCAGAAACTGTTAACCTTTATGAACTTGAAACTACTTTTTATTTTAGAAATTACTATTAAGCTAATAATGCAGATAAATGCATATTTTAGAAAAACTAAAGTGATTTATTTAATTATAATTTTATTTTTGACATAGAAGTTTGTTAAAAGAGACAGAGCTATTTATCCATTAATTTATATCCTTGCAGAACTTTCCACTTGTTATTGGATGGTTAATTAATTTATTATTTAGTTTTTCCAGACACATTTTACTTGAGAGTTTATCTGTTGCTAGTAATACAGCATTACTGCTACTCTTAAGTAGAATATCAGATGGACTTCAGTCATTCTGTGCCACTTGTTGCATTCATCACAGCAAATAGAAGAGAAAGTTTGAGCAGTAGCTTAGTGTAATTGTTTCTCCAAGAGATAGCATTGCCTCTGCTAGAAGAGAGTGCCAGCTCAAATAATACCATGAAAATACAAGGAATTATTATCCATTTTGGCTCGGTTTATAGCTGATAAACTCAGCACCTTATTGCCTACAAATTTCAATAATGTAAAATAGCAAACAGCCTATGAGAAATGCAATGCAGAACAATTTTGAAAGATAATTTGCAATCTATTGATTTCTTGCTAAATGTTGTAACACAGAATGCATTTATATTTCTGTTCACTTATCCTTGCTGCAGTTCAATTGTCACACACTTTATAGACATCTTTTGGGCAGATTTAATGTATTTCAAACATTTCAGTTCCCTTCTAATCCGTTTTATCATAAAATAGAATAAGAATAAAAAAGAAAATCTTCACTTGATGTAATGTGAAACTGCTTTACGAATAGTGTCAATGACATGACTTTCACAACAGCAGTCCACTTTATGAAATTCATTTAAACTATCTAAAGTCATAAAATATGTCTTCCCATTGTAGAAAGTTTTTTCACTTGAATAAATATACCCAATATGCCTCTTAAGGTACGCATGAAGAGAGCATTTCCTTGACACTTGTTATTTCCTTTCACATTGTTATTGTAGTCTCTATTGAAGGTCAGCACTCTAGCAGAAATTTCCTTGAAAAAGGCTGATGCATGTATGACATTTCATCACTTTATTTGCCTGGCACACATTTTAATCTCTACAGCATATAGCACACTATCTTTAGAAATATTACTCTGAGATCATATCTCAGACAATGCTGATAATCTTTAGGCAATTTAATTTTCAACAATAAACTGTCTAACAGAATTTCATTGTTATATCTCATTATTTTATTATTTTTAATTGACATTTCCTTAACACTGTGTCAACAATAAGTTTCTTAGTTTACACTCACTCAATTATGACTGCTAGGTTTTAAGAGTTTTAGCTATTGCTTTAATAGAGCAATTTTAATAGTTGCTACTTTCAAACTACTGTGAGTTCTCAGTAATTTGGAATGCTAAGTAAGCAGTCAGAGAGAAAGGTTCTGTTTGGAAGAAGCTCCTGTAGTGAGAGGAAAAGGGATATAAGTGGAAATGGAAGTTGATGCAGAAATATATTGTTAATTGGTACCATTTTTAAGTATAAAAAGGAGTTGGAACGGTCAAAGTAAGCCTGAAGATATAGCAAACTTGATAATCGTGGGAATGGTGATAGTTGTATTATTAATAACAGGTGGATGGAAATGAATCCAGGCCCCATGGATTCTGAAGAGGTTTGGGTGAAGATGTTCAATAAACTGGATGGTTAGGAAGAAAGGTTAATTAATAAAATGGTGAAGGACATCAAAGAAGAATTCAAGAAAGAAATAATTGTGATTGGAAAGGAAATAGAAGAATGCAAAAGGAGAGTAGAAATATTGGAAGAGAGGAATCGTCACTTCAAGCTGGTATTTTATGGAGTTGAAGAAGAAAGAGGAATTTGTCTGGCAAGAGATATTACAAACTTTAATGGAGAAGTTGGGAATAGAAGTAAGCAGATGAAATAGAGTAGAAGCGTATCATGTTGGAAGCAGAGTAGACAAAAGGAGTTGCTATGGACATGAAATATGTGGTGTGACTGCAGGGGACTAATATTTATATAAACAAAGATTTATCACTAAAATAACATGCTCTGAAAAAAGTCAACTGGTTCAGAGAATGAAAGCAGCTAGGCAGTTACGAAGAAAGGTTTCATTTGTAATATGTAGTTATGAACTGAAGGTGACAAGCAAATGAAGGAAAATAAAGGGACATGACTGGAAGAGAAGAGCATGTGTGTCAGCAACATCGTTCAACGGAGACGAGACCTAGCATGGGAAACTGGAGGTTTAAAGGTAGGAACATTGACTGACATGTGTATGGAAGATGCAAGTCAGAACAGTCAGCAGGAGAAGTCATCAAGGTTAAGGGGAGGGTATGTTACCATCAATGCAAAAAAAAAATTACACCAGAGAGAAGTTATCGTGTGAAGATCAGCAGCTAGGCCCTTCTCTGAATAGTGTCAACATCACTGTTAGTCATCATTAATGATCATGAATGCATGGACAATAATGATGCAGATCATGACAAATTGCAAGGAGCAAATACCTAAAGCAATCCAACTTAGAAGCAGGAAAAAGCTAGATTGTTTTAGCTGAGCAGTGGTTCAGAATAGGGATTAGGCAACAGAAGGAGGAGGAGGAGGAAGAGGAGGACGACGACAACGAAGAAGAAGGGAGGGGGAGGAGGAGGGGGAGGACAACGACGAAGAAGAAGGGAGCGGGAGGAGGAGGAGGGGGAAGACGACGACGACAATGAAGAAGAAGAGGGAGAGGGAGAATGAAGATTGAAATTGGGATTTTGTAATTATTAAGGGTTAAAATATGATGTGGTGTCAGAATTTTGTGAAGATTTTGCAGATTTTTAGCAGTAGTAGAAGCATGCTTGGGATTAGAGGTTATCAAGGCACAAAGTTTTTTTGTTTTATTAATAAAAATAGATTTAAAGTAATAAAAGAGAAAGTGTTTCAGGTGGCCCTTACAGGAACTGAGAGTAATAATTGAAAGAAAATCATACTAGAAAATGTGATGCGGTTATTCATTCCAGAGGGAGCATTAGTTTAGAAATAGTTTACAATCCCACAAAGAATTCACTATTGCATATCCTGGATGTTTTTCAGAGATAATAAAAAGAAATGGAGGAAATTAAAAAGGGTAATCCAATGAAAGAGATAATGTTTGTTGGATATTTTATTGCTAGATTTGGGGATTTACAAGTAAGAGTACATAACATTCAAGAAGAGGGAGGAAGGTTTATACCGAGAAGGACCTATGTAATAAAGTGAAAAATGAGGAGGGTACAAGCTAGTTAATTTGTGTGAGAGCAATGAACTGATAATTTTGAATGATCAATTAGGAGAAATTATGGGCAAAGATTATGGTTTGTGTTCCAGAGAAATGTTAGTAGTGGTGAATAATTTCAAAACATTAAATTCTTTTAATAATGGTAATCACTTTCCATTGGAAATTAAAGTTAAGATACAATTATGATAGGTACAGTGAAGAATTTGGTGTCAGTGATACCATGAAGAAAGCGATGAGATATAACTGGAAAAATGAGTTCAGAGAGGTTTTTATACATGATATTAAATTAGGTACGAGTTAGATATGTTTATGTGGAATATGAAAGGGGGTGGATAAAGAGTTAAGAACTCTTATACATTAATGTATTTATATTAAAATGAGCTGGTGAGAAAATGACAAGAACCAGGTAAGGCAGGCAATGACTGGCTTGATATGGGCTATCGGGAATTAGTTAAGGTCTTTCATGAAAAAACTATCCTGCTTGTAGGGAAAAGAGTGGGGAGCAGCTGGCAGTTGGCAGGATTCAAAACACTGCGCCATGCATGCACGATAGTTTTTACATGAAAGCCCTGTATATGTTGGAAAGAAACAAACCAATATGGAGATAAGATTGAAATGTTAAATTTGAAGGTTTTATTGTTTGTTTTTTTATTTATGGACGCTCTTTAACATCTCAGGTCATCAGCATTCCATTCAATTCAGGGTGTGAAATGGCCGACAAATTTTGCTCAGAGGCCTCTTCTTTCAGGCTTGAGGTTTATTATCATGCCACAAATGTATGACAAGGGACCCACAGCTTTACTTCTCTTCTGAAGGAAGTCATACTTAGGATTTTTATGCCCGAAAAAATCCATCGATTCTGGCCAGATTGGAACCTGTGATCTTGAGTTCAGAAGGCAAGTATAGTTACCACTACACCACCAGGACCAACTAAATTTGAAGGAAGTGCATAGGAATATGTTAGAATTTAAGAGGGAAAATTGGAGTAATGGCAGGGCTAAGTAAGGGAACAATAGAAACAGGAAGACCTATGAAGTGTGAGAAATAGTAAGAAAATTTCAGATGGGTGGTGTAAATATTAAAGTAGAAGAGTGGATAAATTTCTTCGGAAGATTGTTAAAAATCCAAGAAAGGATGCAGAAAATAGTCATTTGGAGGGGAATGCAAGTACAATGAAGAATTAGAAAGACCATTTTATAATGCAGAAGCATTCAAACAAATTAACAACATGAAAAGGAACAAAACAGTGGGTATAGACTGGCTACTGGCAGAATTTCTTCAAGATTGGTGCGACAGTTTAGATAGATTTAATGGTGTAACTGGGCTGTTAATGTTATTAAATACAATATTAAATACCAAAAAGTTGGGGAATAGTTATCATTCATCCTACATATAAAATATGGTATCATGGGATATCCTTCTATTCTATGAGGAATAGAGTTTTATCCAACCTAGGAAATTTATACAGGACTATTGGCAGAGAGAATCCAAAATGACATTGAAAAATATAAACAATTGTCCCCTTAATTAAGATCATTGTATGGTTGAGTCGAAATACACACTCTTATTGCTTCACTTACTTGTTTATATTATGTAGAACTAGTTCCACAAACCCTTTTGTTCACATCCACAGCTAACCGTTACGTACGTTCGTTACGCTGTGGAAATGTATATTCTGCTCTGGTGGAGGTATGATGAATTAAAGTTTATGTTTTCATCCCTGGAAGTGTCGAAGTTCATTAGAGTGTCTCTGTATTTGTATATGTAGATTTTCTCCCATGTTACTAATTCTGTATGTCCTTGTACTGATTTTAATAATTTTGCTTTATACACTATGTCATGGTTTTCTGTCCAGAAATGAGATGCTACTACTGATTTCTTCATTTGCTTGTATTTTATGTTCTTAAAATGTTCTTTTAACTGTGCGTCTAAGTTTCTGGTTTCCCCCCCCCCTCTAAATGTAGATTTTTTCACATTCTGCATAACTTATTTTATACATACCTGCTTTTTTCTTCTTTAGAATACTGTCATTAACATTGTCTATCAGGAGATTTTTGACATTAAATCTGTTTATAGTGCAAATCTTCAAGAATATTCTAAAATTTTTTCATAGTCCATGGATGATATGTGAATTTTTTAAAAATTAGCTCATATTTTCCTGCTGAAAGTGTTGTGGTTTCTTTAATAAGTTTTTGCCTCTTGAATTTCTGTACTTTTTTGTGTACTATTTCTTTGTTATAACCATTTTTAACTGCTGTTCTTTCTATTTGTTTGTATTCTTTAAAGTATTCTTCTTACTAATTTGTAAGTTAACTAGCCGGTGTGTTAAACTGTTGATAACTGCATGTATGTGTGTTGTGGGGTTAAAACCGTCAGCTTTGATGCAATTATCTGCATGTGTATTTTTTCTATATATTCCATATTCCAGGTTTCCTTGAAGCCTCATAATTTTAATGGCCAAGAATGGTAATGTGTTATCCATTTCCATTTCATATGTGAACGATATGTTTCAATCTTGTATATTCAGAAGTTTTATGACATCATCAATGAGTTTTTTGCTAACTATGGTAAATATTCCATCAATATATCTGCACCATATTTTAAATATTGAGTTGATGTGTGTTTCAAATTTGCTCAAGAAGAGGTTAGCTAGGTCAGCAGTAGCATCTCATTTCTGGACAGAAAACCACGACATAGTGAATAAAGCAAAATTATAAAATCAGTACAAGGACCTACAGAATTAGCAACATGGGAGAAAATCTACATTTACAATTACAGAGATAGTTTAATGAACATCGACACTCCTGGGGATGAAAATACAAACTTTAATTTCATCACAACTCCACAGAGTAGAATACACATTTCCACAGCATAATGATTTATCAAGCAGTTGACAGTTAGCTGAGGATGCAAACGAAGGTTTCATGAAACTAGTTCCACATATTATAAACAAATAAGTGGAACAATAAGAGTGTGTAGTTCGACTCAATTGGACAATGATCTTAATTATATGATTAACTTCACTATACAAGTTCAAATTAACATTTTTAGTTATCACCTTACCAATTTGGTTTCTGTAGGGTAGAAGAAATTAAAACTATAATTGAAAATATTTATGGAGGAAATTGCGGAAAATGTACATGGTTTTTTTGGATCTGTAAAAAACCAATGACAAAGTCTTATAAGAAATTTTATGGTATAAATTGCTTAGGAAAAGAATTAGTAAAAATACGGTTGAGATTCTGCAGGAAATCCACAGGGAAAATATATTTTGTATCAAATGGGGAGAAGATGAAGTTACACAAGAAATTTCACAAGATCAAGGACTTAGACAGGGTTGCAAGTTGAGCCCAATTCTATTTAACTTATTTATAGATCATCTAATGGATCATTTGAAAGTAGTTTCAATTAATGAATTTATTTCTTCCAATTTCCAATTTATATGCAGATATAATAATTTTAACATATAAACAGAATCAACTTCATACAGCTTTAACAAACAAGTAAACATCTTAAAATCAAAGTAAATAATGTACATTTCCATATTCTCAATACATGTAAACTTACTACTACTAAAACCTTTAAATTTCTTGCTTAATAATTCTCAATTTATGGGGTTGTATTCTTTCCATACCCATTATAATTAACACCAGGTTGAGTATGTAATGGGATATATTCACTTCTAAATAGTGCCATTATCAACATTGTTAATGCCATTTATATTGCCCACCTTCCACACCAATTTTTATCTCCCCTTCCTGATGCATTTTCAAAGTCTTTGTATATCTTCACTTGATTTTAAATTTAAAATTCTTCTGCCTCTTATTTCATTTTGGTTATTTTTTGCACTAACAGGAACTGATCCATCCAAAACTTGGCTTGTTCACATTCTAAAATGCACTGCCAAGGTTGGCCAAGGTCATAAAGGTGTGGAATTGTGAGCAGGATGTCTAGGATTCAATTCCCGCCAGGACTATCCTTCCTAACTGAGGTTTTTTCCAGGTTTTCCTCAGTCCTGATAAATGACAAATGCGAGAAGGTACCCTAAACTTAGGCCTGGAACATTTCCTTTCTTAAAAAAAAATCCTTTCCCAATATATAATTTCATCTCACGTATCATCAGTGTCCACTACCTGTGGTCCTCAGTAGTAAAAACAGGCATTAAACAAACAAAAAAAAATTAAATAAATAAAAAATAAACCACACACACAAAACCTAAAATGCAATGCCAAGTACTATCTGTTTTTATATAGCTCATGAGTCCATTTAATACTCTTATGCTCCATTTACTGTTGAATTATACAGAACAGGTTTCCACAATTTAAAGTTATAAGAACAAGCAACTATTTAAAATTTGGAATATACAGAAGGGATATGCAGACTGAAAATTATACAAAGGCAAGTAGCTTCAATTCCACAGCACACAAACCAACAGCTTAGCACATAGACTCATCAACATTCCCATGAATGAGTTTGAATACAGAGAACAGACCCTCACATAATACAAATGGCAAAAGTCAATGAGTATGGCTAAGAAATTATAGACAAGAAAATCAAGAAATCCAAACAAGAGAAGAGGTTATAACAGGTTACAACATTGACAGCCAGAAGAGAAACTACCATTCACAAAAAATTTACTTATGCTTCTTGGGCCATCAAAAAATTCCAGAAAATACTCCCGAGAGTTTGAGATTACTTTGTCCCCAGTGAACAAATTCAGCCTAAATAATCAGCTCAACTCTGGCGATGATAGATTACCTAATGAGAAGCCATGAATCCATAAAAATAACTATTTGGAATGCAACAAAGTATATATATTGGCAAAACAAAAAGAAGCATTGGAATCAGGCTAAAGGAACACTGGAGAAACATCAGGTACAATCAGATAGATAAATCAGCAAATGCACATCACTTTTGGAGAGATAAACGTGATATAGAAATGGAAGTCAAATTACTGAAATGCATAGCAAGACCCTTGAGGTTGGGAATATGGGAAAAAAATTTATAAAAAATATGAAGATAAGGTTATGAACTTCAAGGTTCCAAGAGAATACAAATTAATCCAAAAGTTCATAAAATATCCATGACAGCTACACCAAGTTCATCTAACTGTCAATGAATCCAGCAGTCAACTGACAGCTGATGTGCTGGCAAAAGCCTGTGAAACATGCTCTGTATAACCCAATGCTAGGTGGAGCATAACAGTATTAAATTGACTCACTAGCTATTTAAGAATATATTAGTTGCTTCACTGTATTAGTTCCGACTGAAATTTAAATTTAATACTATCTGCTTCTTCACACGTTGGACATATTCCCTTAATATATTCACTTCTTATCCCACTTAGGCATATTACTCCTGTTCTAAACAATACCAGTCCTTCCCTACCTGCCTTACATTTTTTTACTTCCCCACCCCCACCCATATACACAAGTTTCTCTCTAACTTCAACTTATGTATTCACTTTTTACACTTTACTCCATTCACTTACACAAAAGTAAGACGCGTTTCGGGAGAATCTCTCCCATCTTCAGTTGCTTACTGAACCACTATTACTCGAAACTATGGCTGGACAAACGGATCCAGCCAACTTCCAAATGGAAGTTTCTCTCTTCTTAAGTTTTTCTTATGTTACCAAACTCTTGTTTGATGATATTCTCCTCTTCTAGTCTCCCTAATCTTACCCTATTGCAGTATTCTTTCTGTTACTTGATTTTATAGTCCAACCTTCCTAGTTTCATTAGAGATAACTCATTAAGTAAGCCTAAGACAATTATACAAAATAATCTATTTATCAAATTTATCCCTTTCCATCCATTATCTGGTCCCCAAACTTCTATTTCGTACATCTTCTACTCTCCACTATTGAATCATATATTCTTTCTAATCATTTTACTTGTATATTTAGAATTTTATTTACACAAGATCTGATTATACTGATAACCGTTTTTCCTTTTGCTAATGCTTTTCTATAGCTATAGATTATGGTGATGAAATCGAAGTTGTCCAGAAAATTGATTACCTCTAGGTTAAACTGTTTAGTAATGTAAAACAGAGCGATCAAAAAAGAAAAGCATTAGCAGAAAGAAAAATCATGGTGGAAGTCTTACATTTAGTTTTATTTATCATAAGACCCTTCTAGAGATCGTTTTAATCCCACACACGTTAAAGATCCTCATACCAGATCACCTGCAAAGAGCAGTCCTAGTATCTCTGTGTTATTTATAGTTGGTAAATTTACATTATTTTTACTAATTTCTAAAACATTATCTTTTTTTTTTTATTTATTTTCGGATGCTCTTTAACATATCAGGTCATCAGCGTCCCATTCTATTCGGGGCATGAAACGGCCAACAAATTTTGCTCAGAGGCCTCTTCTTTAAGACTTGAGGTTCTTTTTCATGCCGTAAATGTACGACACGGAACCCACAACTTTACTTCCCATCCGAAGGAAGCCATTCTTACGATTTTTACGCCCGAAAAAATCCATCGATCCTGGCCGGGTTTGAACCCGCGATCTCGGGTTTAGAGGGCAAGTATGGTTACCACTACATCACCAGGACCGACTAAAACATTATTAATAAATACATTGAAGAGCAATAGGCTTAATTTACATCCTTGTTTCAAACCTACATTGTTTGATATTCTAATTCACTAACCACCCCAATATGTTTAATCTGTTTAGGTCTTTTATCCAAGCTTTCTAATATTCTCCTGTGATTTCAACTATTTGTTAAGTTTTAACATTTTGATTTGTTCCATACTTCATTTGAAATGATTATGCTATCTAACAAGTCTATTTTCCGTGATTTATTGTTAATCAAATTGTTCTGTATAACAAAAGACCCTAAAAAGCTTACACCAAACTACTGCTGATACATTATCTCCTCCATTTCTTTTCTGCAAGTACTAAATAATTACATGGGATGCTTTTTGCTGATGATTTAATGGTGAACTCATATACAGTGATTGGTTTAATTAAGATCTTAATGGAAATAGAAAGTTACTGTAAAAAAATTAATCAAGAGAAATGAAAGGTGCAAAATTGATAAAAGAATAGGTTTGGCCTGGCAGTTAGAAACATAGATTTTATTTACCTATGTGTTAAAATTAATAACACAATTGAATGGGGAAAACGAAAGAAACTGGCATTGGTAAAATAGGCTATGAAAGTAGTAAAAATACATATAGCACCAGTAATGGATGTACCTGTATGAAGATTAGAGAGCATTTATATGCCTTAGTAGAATCAAGATGGGCATATAAAGAATAAAGGAAGGATAAGAAAAAATGAACAATATCTTTGCTTCATGGTGTAAAACCATGTTAAAATTACCCCAATATTCTGAGAACCTAGGCACTATGAAAGAGATGGAGAAATGTGGGGCGAGGGGAATGATTATGGAAAGAATTTTGAAATATTGGTACCAGATTAAAAAATGTCCTGAAGGACATATACTTAAAGAACATGAAAATAACATGAGAATAAGAAGATTGCCAACAACATTTCTCAATGGAAATATTAGAACACTCTTAATGGTTTTGCTTAATGGAGATTTCCTCAGGACATGTTTTGTGAACCCTTGTTCACATCCTCAGCTGTTAAACAATTGTTGGATCATTCGTAGAAGTTTACATTAAATTTGTGAACAAGTTTTTTTCTTTTAGGGTTCTGTCTTTTGTTTGATATTGCTTTTTATTTTGTGAGCTTCTCTTCATTAACTGTTTTGTTAAACAATAGGCAGATTTGAAAATATTTACAAACAACTTTTACTTTCCATAGTTGCCTTGAAATTTTGACCTGTTAGCTTTGCCCTACAAATAAATCTGTTTTAACAAAGGGAAACACTGGCATAAAAACTCTTTGCTGCTCCTACGAACAGCAAATTCAATGTGTAAATCACTAGCTGCTTTTTAACACTTGAAACAGGGAAACTCTGTTTCTATACAATTGAAGTTCATTGAATCAGCAAATATTGTAATCCTTAACTTGAAATTCTTGATCATACTCTTATCAGGGATTTTGTTTTTTCTTGAAAGCTAAAATTCATTTATTCACTTTTACAAAGAAATGTAAAGTGTTTCAAAGAAATGACTGCTTCAGTAGCCATTGATGGTCCTGTAACCACCAAATATACTGTGACTGAACCATGGTACTAAAGGAGATAACCATATTTAGCTCCACAATGTTCTGGCAACCTCCTGGCACAAAGTGAATGCTAATATTTTTATTCTTCAGCATTCGTACTTGGCTTGTATTCTTGTATATTCTTGTTTAGAATATATTATAAGATTATTTTCTCGGATTACTTTTTTCTTTACAATTCTTCTTATTGCTGTTATTTTCTTAATTTTTGATGTAGAAATTGCTCTTATTCTCCCTATAACAATTTTTTCTTTCAATTCAAATATTTTTATATGAAATCAATCACACTCAAGTCCAAAACTTTTGAATATGGCATTACTCGTGATGGTACAATGTGAATATAGATATATGAGGAAATAATGAAAAGGGCTAAATAAATTTTTCAGAAAATGGGGGGAAAATAGTAATAATGGTAAAACAAATAAGCATATAAATAAGTTAATCTTATTTTGATTTAAAGTAAAACACTAAAAATCATGTCGTCACATTAAAACTCTCTTTAAGTTTCACAAACACACTTATAAAAGTAATTTTGGTACATGTTTCAGAGGTACATTCCTCACATTGTCAACCAAAACGACGACGGATTCCCAAATTCCGTAAACATATAAATAAGTAATAATACTTTCTGTTCAACAAATGACAATAAGAAAAACAATTTAAAAATATATTTCTGTTACTACCCATGTAACTTTTACATGTCTTCACAAATCTAGAGTGCAAGATTTTTTTATAATTTAACTTAAAAATCCTTTTGTTTGAAACAAATCGTAAAAATACTATCTGATTGAAAGTGAAAGAGAGAAATCTCTTTTTGAATGAATAAATCTTAATTTTTGAAAATTATGTGCATTAGCATATCAAAAACATTCCCAGCAAGTATGAACAGGAACTCATATTTTATTCATATTATGAAATTATTACAACAGTAACTGGTACATTATCCTCTTCATTCTTGTATAATGCTGTCTTACACTGAGTAAAAAAACATTGGCTCTTCAATATATGGACTATCTGGTAAGCTCTCCCAGTGTCAAAACTCAGCTGTAAGAAGTCTCACAATATCCATCTTCTTTTGCACTTGAAACTGATGATCTAGTGGAACATAATCCAAAATAGCCTCCTGTGCATTGCTTGGTTTCTTTCTCCTTTTGAGCAGATATTCAATCCTCTTTTTCATTACATTCTCCAAACCTGTAAAACCCATGTGACTTGACATCAACTTTTTCTTTACTTTTCTCAGTTTAATGCATTTTATCTCCAAAAGGCAATCAAGATATTTTGAAAATATTATTGAGAGACTTCATACTGAATAATTCCCAGTCCTCTCGAAGAACTTTTACAGACTCAATCTTTCTGTAAATTTTATAATAATACTCTCTGCACTATGAAAACTATGGTCTTGCACTGAAAATGAAAGTGAACCTTTTTGATGAAACTACCCATTTTTTACAAAAATATAGATTGTGGGTAGGATGAAATTTTTATTTTGGGCAATACACTCATTTGAAAACAAATACATATTCATTTACTGTTTTACCAAGAGTAAAAGTGAACCTCTTTGATGATACTGCCCATTGTTTAATAAAAATATAGCAATGTTTACAGGATGGCATATTTATTTTGGGGCCACACAGTCATCTGAAAACAAATACATATTCATTTACTGTCTAAGTTCACATGATTTTGTCTTAAGTGAGAGAGCAAGGTCAATGATATTTCAACACTACCCTTGTCAGCTTGATCTTCTATACATACAGAAAAGGGTTGGGTTCTTTTCCTTAAGATCTGAGTTGCAAAGACTACAAATTAATGTGTGTAAGCTGTCTTGATAAAGGTTGAACTTTTGTAGATCAAAATTAAAGCTTATTACTGAATCTTCAGTCTCTTGATGCATTCATTGTTTGTACAAGGTACATTCAAGTTATAACACCTCCAATTTTTTTCCTCACTAACTAATCATACGAAAACTACGAAACTTGTGTCACTTCTCGATGTAATCAGCCTGTAACCCTACACATTTTTCACAATGTCTACTCCATGATTCCATGGCCGCTGCGAAAGCTTCTGTAGGAGTCTGTTTGACCACTAGAAAATCGCTGATGCAATAGCCGCACGGCTAATGAATATACGACCACGGAGAGTGTCTTTCGTCGTCGGAAACAGCCAAAAGTCGCTAGGAGCCAGGTCAGGTGAGTAGGAAGCATGAGGAATCACTTCAAAGTTGTTTTCATGAAGAAACTGCTGCGTCACCTTCGCCCCGTGCGCTGGCGCATTGTCTTGGTGAAAGAGCACACGTGCAACTTTTTGGGCAGTTTTTCACATAATGCTAGGAGCTTCTTCTTCAAAACATCTTCGTAGGATGCACCTGTCGCCGTAGTGCCCTTTGAAACGCAATTAGTTAGAATTACTCCATTGCTGTCCCAGAACATGATCATCATAATTTTTTCTGCACTGGCCCTTACCAGTTTTTTTTTTTTTTTTAACGTTGAATTCTGACTGCTTCCATTGACTGGCGCTTCGTTTCAGGGTTGAAAAACGGCATCCATATTTCATCTATTGTCGATGAAGTCGGTCCTGGTGGTGTAGTGGTAACCATACTTGCCTTCTAAACCTAAGATCGTGGGTTTAAACCCGGCCATCAATGGATTTTTTCGGGCGTAAAAATCTTAAGTATGGCTTTCTTCGGAAGGGAAGTAAAGCCGTGGGTCCCGTGTCGTACATAAAGAACCTCAAGCCTGAAAGAAGAGGCCTCTGAGCAAAATTTGTCGGCCGTTTCACGCCCTGAATAGAATGGAACGCTGATGACCTGAGATGTTAAAGAGCGTCCGTAAATAAAACAAATCAATCAATCAAACAATCGATGAAAAGAACGTCCCATTCATGCGGTCATCACACGTCAACAGTACTTTTTTTAATGGTGTTTAACGCCCGTTTTAAACTACTGAGGCACCACAGGCGGTGAACACTGGTGATACATGAAATGAAATATTGGAAAAGGATTTTTTTTAAGGAAGGAAACGTTACAGGCCTAAGTTTAGGGTACCTCCCCGGCATTTACCTGTTAAGAGAACTGAGGAAAACCCGAATAAAAAAACTCAGTCAGGGAGGACGGTCCTAGCGGGATTCAAACCTCAGACCTCCGTGGCTTTACGACCTCGGTCACCCGTGGCGGTCACAACATTGCCTGGCAACATGCCATGCGCGCAGTCTTGTAGTCATTCGTCAGCATTCGTGTCACCCACCTGGAGGACACTTTTCGCATATTCAGGTCTTCATGCAGGATTGTGTGTACAGATCCCATGGGAATGCCAACTTTGGAGACAATGTGTTCCACATTCATTGGGAGATCCTCCAAAACAATTTTCTCCACTAGCTCGCGGTTTGTTGTCACACGACGATCTGCCTTCCTTGAACTTTCGCACCCATGAACGCACATTAGACACATCCATGACACCATCACCACATATCTCACTCAACTGGCGATTAATTTCATTCGGTGTCAAAACACGCAAATGGAGAAATGAATGATTACACGCTGTTCTTGTGATGAAAACATTTTGAAGTATCAAAAACAGCCCTTATTCTCGTCGCTGCCGCTAGAGTTCTGTGTGCCATACAGTGCTGCCATCTCTTACGCATTGACGAGTGCCCGCGTTTTAAAAACTAACCGCATGTTTCTGTTTCCAGTCCTGAGAAAAAAAAATTCTGAGGTACTATAATTTGAATGCACCTCGCTTTTGTTCTCATTTTGAATTTGTTTTCTCAATTATTAAATCAAATTTTCCAGTAAACTTTGGAAATGAAAATTTAATCTTATTGTCCAGTAATGGGCAATTGGCACATTTTTTATATGAAAGCATTCCAAAATTTGTCTGAATGTATCAAAATGGACCTTCAGTGTATGTTAACCTTCCTAAATATACTTCTCATTGTATGCATCATGAGGCTTTCTCATGCTAAGAGAGTGGTGAAGATAAATTCTTTTAGATTGTTTCCTGTTCTGTGGCTCTCAAACCCTTTCAAGTTTCCAATAAATTTATTTTCTTTTTTGGCAATACTTAATGCACTTTTCCTGCCACCACCACACTTTTCTTCAATATCATCACTAGAAGCATTTTTTTTTAAAGACACTCTTACATATCCAATTTTACTAATAGCAACAGAGTTTCTCTTACACACAAGAGCTTTTTCACACTTGCAGTTATCACAAAATATGGCAGAGAACTTGCACTACTCTCCAGCTGTTTTAGAGTTTTTTTCATTAGGAACAAATGACCTACATCTCTTAATTGCATTGGTCCAAATCACATAAGCAATAATAGAGTCCTATCATAATTTAAGTGGGGTCTAGCAGTTTTTCACATATACTTTTAACTTTAAGGGCTTATCGTATTAGATAAAAATTATTTGTATGAATTCTTATATGGCACAAAGACATTTGATCCATGAATTACTGAACATTTGAATTTCTTTTGTAGTTCTTTATCATGTTTCTTTCTTTTCTCTGGAACCACTATTTGCTCCTTCAACTACAAATCCATCCAATTCTTCTTCCATTTTAATTACCATAGTCACTTTTTCTTCATATTATTAAAAGAGCATTAAGTCACAAGTCATATAAAAATGCCTGGTCAATCAGAAATCATTTGGATAAAAACTAACTGGCTTAAGGAGGAAATGTCTTTTATTTGTAACTGTTAATTTTAATGTAAATGTAAAGTAATCAGAATCTTATGTATTTATTCATGGAAAAGCTATATCTGGGCTTCCAAAATTTCATAAGATTTTATTTTATTTTATTTTTGTTGTTTAATAAATTTATTATTATAACAGATTTTTACGTGATTGGGGTGAATGGAAAATAGATTTAACTTTTATTTTTGTTAATAATAATAATTAGGTAATTGATCCATTTATTTTAATGATTATAAGAGAATAGATCAAATTTTTTTATTAAAACAAATGTCATATAAAATAACCATTGAGAAAACAAACACAATGATATACCTAATTCAAAAATACATTTTTGAGAAAATCCCTTTCATTTTTAGTTTCTTATATTTTCATTATCCTTGCAGAAAGTAAAAAAATAAACTTCTAACCATAGCCGGTGAACCATTTGCGTAATGGTCACCAATTTGTGTATTAGAAAATATGCTTCCACTATAGAACCTTTAGTGACGTGAATGTGTTCACCTCTTGTTTGACCCTTCAAGTATATAATGGTTTGCACTTCTCTGGACTTTTTGTTAGGAAAAATCATTCTAATAAAAATATATAAGTGCAATGTGTCAGCACAATTGCATAGATTGAAAAATATACTTATGTATATCTTTTGCAAATCCTTACACATTGTATCTTTTTCTGCATCATAAAAGAATGAGAGTATTTGCTCTTTATTTTTAAAATCACTGAAAAGTACACTTCTACCACTTTACAACAAATTTCCTTAGCAAACTACTCGTACTGAACAATTGCCACACCCCTAGTTTAATAAGCGTTTCGGTGATCTTAAAGTTTCACCTCCACCAACTAACTTTCTTAAAAAAGGATTGCTGAAAGCACTGATCTCAAGATTTAAAATCAGAACTTGGCCTTTTGAAATTCACTAAGAAATTTTGTACTTAATTTCTGCTGAACAACAAAAATATCTTTCTACATAAGCTATTAAATGTAGCACAACAAATAAGATAAACTTGTTTTTCTTCCATCATAATAAATAAGAACTTTCCCCCCATATACCATGATAGTCATAAGATTATACGGTTCATTTGCACTAAAGCTTCTATAAAACTCTCATCAATTTAACTGTTAATGTAACATAAGGAATGTGAACTCAACTTGGACACTAGCCGCATCAGTCCATATGACTACAGAGGCATCAATTGGCTATCATGAAAGGCATTCCAGAGATACAAACAGCGACAGTCAGTTGTAGAGAAAGATTATTTGTGTATATATTTTTTTTAAGAAATCTAGCAATGTATTTAAACATTGAAGTTCTAAAAACTATATATTTGCTTATATCTAGGTAATGAAATATGGGGATGAATGAATAAAATAATATTTTTAAAAAAGAGCTGTTTTAACAGCTACTCCTGAATTATCACAATATTTACATTTGTTCATTTAACTAGGAGACCATCACTATCATTTGCAGCCAACTTGTACTGAACAAAATGACATCATTTACAATTATATTATTTTCATACTATTGATTGCCACATAAAATGTGTAATATATTCTCTTTACTTTCTTGCATTAATTATAGAAAAACTCTTCTAATATATGAGTAAAAATGGGATTTTTAAAAATATTTTATATATTCTACAATATTGAACTTATAAATCCAGCATGCAACATTCATGCAAAAAGAATGTTTACATTAATCACAATCTTCATTCAGATAAATTATTTAAAGTCAAAAATGTTTTCTCATGCATCAGATCAGGTTCAATCAAAATTCTGATTTTATGAAATCATGTAAGTCCCACTTTGGCACACACATTTAAAATTTAGAACTGTAAAATTTTTTATGCTATTATAATATCTACCACAAAAAAATAGTATAGGGGATGTGAAAACATTGAATAGCTTCTGACGAACTGTTGTAAACACAAGTTTAAACATGATCATTTTATCATTCTCTAGAATCCAGGCCTCCTGTGTATGTGTGTGTGTGGGGGGGGGGGAGCTAGTATCTATATCATTTTTTTATCTTTATTTGAGCCATTTTATCTTTGAAGAAAATATTGATGCAAAGATAAACTTTTTTCTGTAAATCTATTATTTATGAATTTCTTTTTACACAGTAGTCTAGAATTTTTTAAGATAAATTTAATGCAAAATTGTATAAAGGGAGCTATTCCAAATGAGAATGGAAAAACAAATTATAAAAAATTACAAAGAACGTTTTTATTTATTCTGTTCAACTTATGACACCTTTCCAGTCTTACAGTTAGCTTGTATATCTGCTGTAAGTTTTGCATTTGATTTCGCTGAGGAATTTTTTTTAAAAGCAATGGTCTGGAATGAGTCCACTCAGCTTTGGTAAAAAAGGAACTACTTGATCTAAAAACAGATAATTTGGCCTAATACACTGAGATTATAGTTGTATAAACTGCCAATGAAATACAACAAACTAATCCATGGTGTTAACAATCTGGCAGAATCTATTGTTGTCACATATTTCCATCATCTAATCATAATAATCATTGTCGTCATTGCAAAACATAATGCTTATCAGCACAATGTGGCTTTGTGTGTCTTGCAAAATGTGTTACAATGAAAAGTTAAACCATGCTGTATATGCAGTCTCCTGTTGTCATAGCCATTCTGAACCGCCACGGGTGGCCGAGGTCGTTAAGGCACGGACTCGTGAGCGGGAGGTCTGCGGTTCGAATCCCGCCAGGACCGTCCTCCCTGACTGGGGTTTTTTCCAGGTTTTCCTCAGTCTTCATAACTGGCAAATGCCGGGGAGGTACCTAAACTTAGGCCTGGAACGCTTCCTTCCTTAAAAAAAATAAATCCTTTCCCAATTAATCATTTCATCTCATGTATCATCAGTGTCCACCGCCTGTGGTGCCTCAGTAGTAAAAACGGGCGTTAAACACTACTCAAAAAAAAAAAAAAATAGCCATTCTGAACCTTTCTTCTGTTTTTTTTTTATTTGTTTATTTACGGACATTCTTTAACATCACAGGTCATCAGTATCCCATTCTATTCAGGGCATGAAACGGCCAACAAATTTTGCTCAGAGGCCTCTTCTTTCAGGCTCGAGGTTCTTTTTCGTGCTGTAAATGTATGACACGGGACCTACAGCTTTACTTCCCTTCCGAAGGAAGCCATTCTTACAATTTTTACACCCCAAAAAATTCATCGATCCTGGCCGGGTTTGAACCTGCAATCTTGGGTTTAGAAGGCAAGTATGGTTACCACTACATCAACAGAACCAACTCTTTCTTCTGGATGCAGTGTAAACAGTAAAAAGCATTAAGGATAAGTTAATATCCTACTGTTAACTTTTGCATATATTCGTTAATAATAGTAATCTTCAAAATGATAAAATTTGAAAGTCTCATAGAGTAAATAAAAATAAAACGCACAAAACTTAGCATACCTGAAATAAAGGACTACAGGCAGAGAGTACTATGCGATGCGCATATACTTTTTGGCCTTCAGCACATAATGCCACATCTGCTTGACATCCCTCATGGAGCAGTTGGAAAACAATAGCTGGAATCTGACTTTCATAGTTACTCCATTGAAGTGTGTACTGCTGAAGTTCAGTATCCATATCTACCTGCAAATATATTTATTAATGAAATACAAGGTAGCCTATCAGTCTAAGTGATTTATAGCACTAGTACATCTTTTTTTGCTCTTTATTTGTATTTAAATCATTTTTGCACCTATTATATTAAAATATTTGTTATAGTTAATTTTAGTATAAAATTATGTTTTTAGCCATTTATAAATATTCATCATTTTGATAATAGTAACAATGAGATACTTCTAATGCCATATGACTGTAGGAATAAAGCAGTAAGTTGCCCAACAATGTACAATATGTTGAAATTGGTGTCTTACTACTTATTGTTGTGGCAAGCTTATGATTTATTTAGTTAGTGAAAGATCTTCAAAGAGAAAAGTTTGTTTCTGTTCTCTTGTAGTTTCTTTTTTTTTTTCTTTTTTTTTTTTTTTGGATTGGTTTATTTATGGACGCTCTTGTAACATCTCAGGTCATCAGCGTCCCATTCAACTCAGGGCGTGAAACGGCCGACAAATTTTGCTCAGAGGCCTCTCTTTCAGGCTTGAGGTTCTTTTTCGTGCCGTAAATGTACGACACGGGACCCACGGCTTTACTTCCCTTCCGAAGGAAGCCATACTTAGGATTTTTACGCCCGAAAAAAATCCATCGGTCCTGGCCGGTTCGAACCCGCGTTCTTGGGTGTAGGAGGCAAGTATGGTAACCATTACACCACCAGGACCGACCTTGTGTAGTTTCATTCAGTCATACCTAACACAAAGTCTTTAGAGACAGATTGCATCTGAATTTGATTATGTATTTTTCTATTGAGGTAGCAGATGTGTGAAACAAAAGAAACTTTACAGTGCAGCAACACTTAGGTTGCAAGAAGCATATATGGGAAAGAAGCTTGCAAGTAAAAAGAACATCATGCAATTTTTACTACAACAAAGTTTATCTGTGAAGGACCATAAATGATCAGATTTTCAGAGACTTTTGTCTCCCATACCAAACAAATACATTTTTCGGAAGAACTGCTGTCACAATATTATGACATTGGCAAGATAAAGGAATAGGTACACTACAATATTACAACATCATTAAACAAGATACAGGAATAAGTACAGAGAAAGGATCTATTCACATCTATCGATGAAACTAGAGGCATAGAAATATCATTACATTGCTAAAGCTGTTGTCAACGGACCAGGTTACATGTTTCTTCATACAGGTGAAGCAGTACAAACAATCCTCCACAATTTGCACTCTTTGAAATGTGTATGTTTTATTATGATCTGAGGATATCAAATATTATGACACTTTGCTTTTTGTAACCAATACCATTTTACATGAAAATGGTGTGCATTACTTGCTTAGCACAAGCTATGCATTGGATTGCTGAAGAAGTTAGAGCATATCTCTCTCAAATGGATGTCCTTGTGTCAAAGCTGAAAGGAAATTTTGTCAAGCCTCCACTCGTAAGGTGCTCTTCGCATCATCCATGGCTCCACTCCCACCAGAATCTGTCACTACCTGGTGGGGAACCTGGATAGATTCATCAATTTATTACTGCAATCATTACCAGATGGTGAAACTTACTATTAAACGATGAATTCTGACAATGCTCATGTAATTGAAGCTAAGACAATATTTTCATGCCTAATTGAACTACTTCCTTAAACTCAATATATTAACTCTTTGCCCCATGGCCATTTAAACTGTGTTCCATCTACCCATGGATACTCGATATTTACAGATGAACATTTAAATTGACTGCAAATTTAAACATTCTATGTTGTAGAAAAGCATTAATAAAAATGCAGAAAAATTTCAAATATCTTGATATTTTAATAAAATAAAGAAATTGAAGAATATTTAATGCATGACATAGTGACTTTTTATGAAAGTGGATTGATTTTAAAAATCTTAAAAAAAACTGTCAAATATGGAGAATATTTGTATAAATAGGTTTCATCCTTAGACTAAATGCATGCTCCTTTTCATTCATACTATATTTTCATCTAACTCAGACAGTTTATCAAGTGAAACAAAACTCTTAAAACCAGAGTTTTTATTGCCTATCCCTGATCTTCAGTTCCAGGCCTGACTTGAAGTGCACACCACGCATGCACACACTACACAAACCTCATATTTCTGCACCTCCCCTTTCACAAAGAGCTCTATGTATTTCAGGGCCTGTTGTTTAGATTTGTTAAATTTATTAGCTCTTCAAACCACCAAAGAAAGCTTCACCTAAAAAATAATGAGTCTACGGTGCAATGGTAAGGAAATACGATGAAAATTTTATTGCAAGCAGCATATAAAACACAAGAGGATCTTTGTGAAAGTAAAACAGAATATCTGCATAAGTTGCATTTACACTGGTAGAGATTAGATTATTTATTTCATTAAACTGTTAATGCTAAGATCAACAGGTTTTCTCTTTCACAATACCACTATCCTTACATTATGTATTATACACAAAAATTTAAATTAATACCCCATAAATAAATTCACTGAAAAATAATTTTAAGTAACCTAACCACAAACAAAAATATTGAGGATTACAATGAACAAAATAGTTGCAAGAACTACTTTATACATAATAGAATACTATAAACATACATCTAAGACATATTAAGTATCAAATAAGTGCAATAGAAAACTATTAGATAAAAGTTTTCTCATGCAGGAACTGCATGAATTCCTCACCAGTGGAATAACTTTTAATAAAAATGAATACAAAAATCCAAATTAGGCCTTGTTAATTAATGAAATAAAATAAATTATGACATTACTGTGAGATATTAGGGGAACAAAATCAGAATTCTTGCAATCTATAAGTATTACAAAAGAGAAACCACATTTTTAATAATAATAATCATCATCATCATCACCACCATTATTATTATTATTATTATTATTATTATTATTATTATTATTATTATTATTATTATTATTATTTTACTACTACTACTACTACTACTACTACTACTACTACTACTACTACTACTACTATTATTATTATTATTATTGAGAATAAACCACAAGAATTAATGATATACTATTAATTAAATACATGACCACTGATAGACAAAACTATACTGTGTGAATATTATTAAATATTTTTAAATGTAACCATGTTTATGAACACATTCAATGATATTTTCACATTCACTTAAATGGAGAAAAAAAATTGAAAGTTTCAAGTTACATTCTGTATTTAAGATGTTCATATGTTTCAATAAAACGAAGACATGTTACTATTTACAAACAATTTTGATGTACTAGGCAAATATACAAAATCAGCAAAGAACAATTGAAAGTTTCAATTTTCATTGGCTTTGAAATATGATTTAAATATTGTATTAAAAACATATAATGCAAGCATTTTCTGAAGGTTATTGCATAGCATTCTGACATACAAATATAATTCTCAAACACATATTAGAGCAATGATTCACAGCTGCTGTCTTCATGACAATACTTTTGTTAAATATAAAACATATGCAAAGTTATAAATACAATTTATATGTTGAATTAATTTCTCATTTTATTTTAAAACAATATAGAGAAATTATAAATACAAGGGGACTATTTAAATTTCAGTTTTCAAATATGCCTTTACTTCTGATAGTTCAATTTCGTTAATTTAATAAGAAAGGATTTTTCTTATTTATTTAAATGGTATATACCAAATTTTGTTGTGAAGAAACAAATATTGTGCAGATAGAACTATTTTTAAATTTGGAATTTCCAGTAATACCATGCCATCTAAGAGCTTGACTTCCTGAGCTTCAGAAACCATTTTTTCTTATCCTAATTAAATGGCATATACAGAGTTTTGTTGCAACACAAATATTAATGCTGCTAGAGCAACTTTAAAATTTTTGGTACCCCCCTCCTGAATTGTCCAATTTCACTGATTTTCAGAAACTACATTTTTTATTGTATTGTTTAAATGGCATATATCGAGTCTCCTTTAAAAAAATTAAATTCTGGCCAGAGCAATTTTTAAATTTCGGCTTTCCACTCTTTTTCACGAAACCGCTCAATAATCTAATAATTTTCAAAAAATATTTTTCTTATTTGATTTAAATGGTATATGCCGAGTTTTGCTGTGAAAAATCAATTATTGGTGCTGCTAGAGCAGTTTTCAAATTTTGATTTCTTATAACAATCCCCCTTGCATCATCCGATTTCCCTTATTTTTAGAAATGATTTTTCTTGTTCTATTTAAATGGCATATTTTCATTGCGAAAAACATATATTAATACCACCATAGCGATTTTTAAATATTGGGGTGCTGGACACTCCCCCTTCCCCAATTGTCTGATTTCACCGATTTTCAGGAAATATATATATTTTTTTTATTTAAATTGCACATACGGATTTTTGTTGGGAAACAAATATTAATGCCACTACAGCGATTTTTAAATTTTGGGTATACTCCCCTGTTAATATTCCAATTGCATTGATTTTCATGTAACTATATTTTATTTTATTTTATTTCAATTGCACATATCGAGTTTATTAAAAAAAAAAATGCGGCCGTTTGAGCGATTTTTAAATTTGGTTTAAACTCCACCCCTTTTTCAGGTAACACCACTCACTTCCAATAATGTGATAATTTTCAAAAATTATTTTTCTTATTTGATAAAAATAGTATATGCCGAGTTTTGTTGTGAAAAAAAAAACAAACTCGTGCTGCTAGATAACCCCTTTCGTAATGGCCCGATTTCCCGAATTTTCAGACACTATGTTTCTTAATCTATTTAACATTAATGCCACTAGTTAAATTTTGAGATGCAGGCATCCCCCTCCCCCGCTAATAGTCCGATTTCACCGATTTTCAAGAACTGTTTTTTTTTCTCCTTGTTTAATTTAAATGATATATACGGGGTTTCGTTGCGAAACAAATATTAATACGCTAGGACAATTTTAAAATTTTGTGTAAACACCCCCCACCCATTTTGCTTATTTTATTTCAATTGCTATATATCGAGTTTCCTTTAAAATATGTATAATTTCGCGATTTCATCCATCCCCCCCCCCTCTTTCGCTTTAAGTTAACCCCGTCTTCAATTGTCCAATTTTGCTAGTTAACGAACTCGACGAATCTTTAGTTAACTGATAGGTATGTGCCGAGTTTCGTTGAAAAAAAAAATACAAAATTTTCGACCGCTTGAGAGATAAAGGCCTCACCACACTATTACGATATTTTCGGTTTAAAAAAAATATATATATATATAAATAAAATTGTAGGTGCCTGGCAGGTATAATCGATGCAGATTTAGATAGATTAGTAAAAAATCTTTCCATTGGTACAACCGCAATAGCTTACATTCCTTCGTAATTTGCTTAAAAAAATAAAATGGCAAGATCTTTCACAGTGCCACCTCAATAGCTTCTTCTTTCCTTCGAAATTCAGTAAAAATAAGCTATAATCATGAATTAAGTTATACAGTATTGACAGTAATATAATGTTTTAATTTGGTTTAAAATTTGAATTCCAAACACAAAGAAGAGAAAATGTGAAAGAGAAATAATATGAAGAACAACTGTTTGATGTAATGGATTTGGTCTGGTATTGAGGCTATGTATAAAGACATTTTATGGAAACGAGTGCCAGATAGCTAGCTCGAGATGGAGATGTGAGGGGCTAATAAAGGAGACAAAGATTTAAGGACGTTTGGCTTCATAGTAATGTGTTTCATTGAATCTGTTGTTGATCAGGGTAGAAATATGTATTTTAGATAACTCATCAAAACTATTCATTTCCTCATGTAAGAGAACGATGAATGCATTTGGAACATTGTGTTCAAATAATGTTAGATTGGCAAAGGATGTAAATGTACAGGCACTAAATTGAGGGTAAACTGAGGTGCATTAGCTATCACCTTTAACATACAACACTGGCAAGTTTAATTCAATGGTCACAATATTATCAATTAGTAGTTAAAAAAAATTCTGATAGATGATATAGACAAAATGGATTCCCACACTACTATGAAAATGTCCAAGACTGATATTATACAGGATTATAATATGTATATGGGTGGTGTTGATTTAGTGAACCCGGTATTTCTCTTCACAATAAACCATAAAATGGTACAAGAAATTATTTTTTCACATGATGGACATCGCTGAATACAATTTTTGGCCTTTTGGATGTATGATATATTTGGATTTTCCATTATGCTTGGATCATAATTGCTGATTACAGTATTCAGAGGCTTGTACATGCAGGGGATAGAAAATTCACTCTTCCCTAAAAGGATCCCACACCTAGCCAAAAGGCTGCATTGTGTATGATATGCCGCAAAAGGAGAACATGCAAGAAAACCAATGCGATTAGCACCAATTGTGGAGTTTTGCCCTTGCTTTCAGGTATCATTCACATCACAACTTTTAGAGGTAAGATTGTATTGTGTTATATACATATATACAAGAAAAATAAAAATAAAGTAACACTATTAGCAATGTAACAAATTAACAGTAATTATAGGTTTCGTGGAAAAAGAGTTAACAAAACAAAGGTTTTAAAAGCATTAGTTTTGATGCATTTCTACACATTGTTTGCTGGGGCCCATTTTACTTGGATACGTAAAGAATAGGTAGTTAATAAACATGCTATGCATAAAAATTTATATTACACATTTAAATTCAATGGTGTGTTTGGTGTACATTCCAACCACCAGTAAAATGTCCTATCCTTCTGGTGCCATCTAGTAAGTAAATTTTTCAAAAAAATATTTTCAGTTTTACTAACAGTCAATCTTCGCAAAGGTGATACTAAATGCGAAATTGAATTGGGATATTCTCAAAATGTGTTGGTTTTTACCACAACATACAGTAAAGTCATGAAATTATAATATTTATCAATGAGAAACTCTTAACTTGTTATTGAAAGTAGTTTTGCATTCTACTTCTTTTATGTAATTGGACAATTATTTGAAGAATTCTTACCCTGCACAATCAGTTTATTCTTGTAAACTATATGTGCTGATATGAAAATTAACTTTAGTTTTGTTTTGAGTATGAACATCACTATTTAACAAATGCTTTTGTTCTCTATTTGTTACATATAAGATAGTTTCAAATATTTACAAACAATATATTGTTAAAATGTTCTGCGTTCTATAAATTTCCTTATAAAAATCAGTTTAGAGTTTACCAATATATCAAACTGCATTTTACTGCAGCATCAATACTATATTTGCATATTTTTTTTTGCACAACAACTCCAGACAATCATACCATAAGGAATGTGCAGATATATTGGTCCATAATAGATAATTTTTAATGTTTTAATATCATTCAATTTAAACATTCTTCCCAGCAGGTAAACCATGATATAATTTTATTACATTATTTTTTCTACTGGCTGTCTCAAAAAAGCCCTAACAACGATTAGTATGCTGTATGGTACCAAAATGATCATTTTTCCAGAAGAAACCCATGTTTGGAAAAGCACAGTTTGGGAGCTGTAGAGTGTCGAAGTTTGAGAATGACGAGATGTCACAATTTCTTCAGGCTCATTTTGGTTTCTTAGTAGCTATGTAATTCATTAGCCATGAGTGTAATTGGCATGGGTGATGTAAGCCAAACTGATGGATTGGTAGAGGGTGGACCAGTTCCATGGCCATCATAGTTACCAGACCTTACATCTCACGACTATTTCCTCGGGTACAATGATGTGGTATACAATATTCCTGTGATGTCTGAGGAAGACTTCATTGCACAAATCAATGGAGGAATAGAAAACCTTAACATGCAACTGCACCTATTGGCTGACATGCATCAGCCTCAGCACCACTGATCAAGTAGGAAATTAACAGCTTGAAATTCTTTAGTACTGTTCTTATTGGGGTCATTGATGAAATGTGGAATGGATACCCATACTGTATCCAAATCATTCTCAAACTTTGACTCTCTAGAGTGCTCAAACCGTGTTTTTCCATAAATGGGCTGCTTCTTGAAAAATTATAAGTTTGCCATCCCTCACAACATACTAAGCATTGTCAGGTTTTTTTGAGACACACGTATATGCTTATCCCATATAAAATTATCATCACAATATTAACTCCAAAGAAAATTTCATTTTCAATCCCCATGGTTGAAAATTGCCTTTTTTGTTCTGGAATGTTTGAAACATTAACAAGTTTGTTTTATTGATATTCATGTGAAAGTTTGTTTTGAAAATTGCATAATTATGTTAATATTAATCCATAATCACCCATCGTCTTCTCCCCCCCCTCCCCCCCCCAGTATTGACAATGCTGTCTGCTTATAAATTTCACTATTCATGTTACATGTACATGGCATCTTAAATCAGGTTTATTTTGCCTCTGCTAATATTATTTCCTTTATTTTCTGCAACATGTGCTGTAAACTATAGTCACCATTATTTGCATATGTCTTCTATTTTACCCCACTAGGGCAGTCCTATGCATCACAATCAATGGGACCACCATGGGTGGCCAAGGTCGTTAAGGTGCAGGCTCGTGAGTGGGAGGTCTGGGGGTTTGAATCCTGCCAGGACCGTCCTTCCTGACAGGTTTTTTTTCAGGTTTTCCTCAGTCCTCATAAATGGGAAATGCCGCAGAAGTACCCTAAACTAAGGCCTGGAACATTTCCTTCCTAAAATAAAAATACCCTTTCCCAATTGATAATTTCATCTCATATATCATCAGTGTCCATCGCCTGTGGTGCCTCAGCAGTAAAAATGGGTGTTAAACACTATTCAAAAAAAATATTCAATGGTTCTACCTTTTTTTTCAGAGTTGCCAACAGTCATATACTTTTACTATACACAATTTGGTGCAACAGTAATGGAACTTACGAAATTAGCTATAAAAATATTCTTTTAAGTATACTGATACCACTTGTTAACTTAAAAGTAACCTAGTGGTTAAATTTTAAGATTGTATTGCCGAATTAAAGTTTCATGAGGATCCTTGTAATAATGAGTTAATAACGTTTGGTTAGGTGTTTGCTTAAATTTGGTTTCAGAAATTTGCATTAATTCAGCTGAACATTTACCCCTCATTCTGCAGGCTGCTATCTAATCTAATGCATTTCTTACTATTGGTAACAATTGTAACAATTTCATCTCATTATGCAGGCATTTTCTCTTTGTGCTAATTTCCTCATGCACTTTTTTGGGTTGGTGGAAGGTTAATTTTTAATACATTCAGTTTATATCATTTAGCTTAGTGCTATACTTTAATGTATACTTTTGCAACAATTTGCGAAGTTTCATACCTTTTTCTATTACTGGGTGTTTATGGATGCTGTACTCTTCTTGATGAAGAGATCCTGACCCATGCCCAAGAATAAGGTAACAGGGTGGAATGTGGTATAAACAATTCCTGGTACCAGAAGTTGCCACATATTTATTCCAGTAAATCTAATAGAACTAAGAGTGTGTTTACCGTCTTCTGATGAAGATGGAACTATAGCGAGGTAACAATTTAAGTCTGAAAGAAATGTTTTACATTAAGTACCTTAACCTCTTCATCACTTAATAAAGTTGTCATACTTGCATCATATTTGAGAATCTACTGATATCATTCAACTGATACTTTGTCACTGCTGTTACTTTTTGATATTTATGTCCATAAAAAGTATTTAAAAATCCAGGCGACCTATTTTCAATATAGTACTCCTTGTTTATTAAAATAAGCGTTTAGTACCTCTGCATTAGACCTATTTACATTCTTTGTTCTAGTGGTAACGTTTCAATATAATACGAACCCTTGGCATGAATGCATAATATCCATACATTCTACATTACATTAAGTCAAGATGGGTCAAGTATGACCGATAAAGGATTTATGAAATACAAATTTAAATTAAGAAGAGGGAAACCTTCAACCGGAACGAAATATTCATTCAACACCACGTTGTTGATAATAACGCATTAATGCACTCACTTCTTTATAGTTTTATTGGCTAAATACACACCTAATGTTTGTTGGCAGAACCCTTTTATCCCTTCAGCATTATCTTTAAGAAAGAAGGAACGGAACTGAAGAGCTTGTCTGTTCATTTCCTCAAAATGTTGCTCTCACCTCCCATCAATGTTACAGTTTTTGCTAAAGCTCCTTCACATTTAATGTATACACAATCCACCAATCTTTACAATGTACCTAACACCGCGAACCTACTCCCCAGCAATATAACTATATGAATTATCGCACCTGAGAAAGGAAAACGGAACATGTTTTTTCTTCTTGAAAGTGGGAAGGGCCAAGCTTTGGGCATAGATAATGGCTTTGAGTTGCAATAGCAGTGTACCAATTATCCCTTAGCATCGCTGTCTTTGTCGATAAAACAGTACCTAACTTACCGACTCTCGCGTTGCGCCTGTGTATGTAAGTGCCGATTTGGCCACACGTCCAACGTAACCGGTGGAAGGTATCATGTGCCAGCCTTTCAACTCAGTTTTGTGCATCTTAATGTGTATGGGTAAGTGTATAAGTTTTTGTTATTGAAAAAATATTTGTAGATGGAGATGAGAACACAAACTTTCTTCAGTTATGCTGGTTGTAGCAGTCTTATTCTGGCTGTGTATGTATTTCCTATATAACGCTGAACACAAACTTTCCGAATAAAATTTTGTACAGATACAATTTAGAACAGAAATGCTGTCTCAAATTTAAACACGCAACCCCCTCAATCAATCTGGACCAAATTACAGAGTTGCTCTTGGTTTGTGATAGGTTCACTGATGATTCTGATTTCATCCCTTAAGCAGTATGAAGTCCTAAGCCCTCACATCTCCATGAATTTTGATATTCTGATGTATTTCGGGACACAGGACAAGAATGGCATATTATTATATAAAATAATACGAAATAAATAAAATGCTTAATAATATTTACATTTTTTTATTTATTTCTGCTTCGCTAGTTCTTGTTATTTCAGTTACATTGTTCCAAGTTCATTTTTATCATGTATATAAACGAGTAAATATATTTTTTCCAACTCTCACTAGCACTACTGATTCCAAACACTTAAATGACTAATATATAGTAGACAATGTTTTGCATAAATTTATCTAGATATTTACACATTGAAGGGAAAAACCATCCTAAGGCAGTGAATTTAAAATGTTTACCATGTTGCCAATAAAGACATAACAAACAAGAGATAATTATGAATTAATAAAATATAATTTCTCAGTAGAGTGTTGTTTATTCCTGCAAATACTGCACCATCAATGGAAACAAAAATCATTAAACAAATAAATATAAGAAAAGGAGAGATAAAAAAGAACTCACGCTATCACTGAATCCATTGGCAAATTCCCGGGGGAGGGGGGTGGCTGACATCTCATCTTTCAATTTTCATTAATTCCCCCACCCGTACCAAACTGAGCCCTGGGTGTTACGAATTCCATATATTTTTAATTCTTGTATTCTGTTTTATTTACATCATTGTGTTATTTGATGATAGGAATGAGCAAAATAATAAACAGACCTTGTTGAACATGCTGAAGATGTTTCGAACAACATTAACGAGTTTAAAGGTTTTTAAAATTAATATAGCATGCCTTAATTATTTATTTATTTTGTAGGACAAGGGAGGTTATTCAGCATATTATGGGTAACGGATTAAAAGAAGTGTACAGTCCCTGATCCAAGCAGAATTCGAACTTAAAGGCTTTTACATTCTCCATTGACTCTACAAAATAGTTCAGGTATTGATTCAATATTAAAAAGCTGCTTTCGTTTGCTTTCTACAATTCTATGAAAATGTTTTGTTATATTTGACCTATAGGCTTATTTAGATAATTTTATTTTTATCTATAGTGAAATATCACTATCTAATTGCTGAAAAAATTAAATTATTATAACTAATTAAAATAAAGGAGTTAAAGTTTCAATATTATCGTCATTCATTTATTTTTCGACAACATAAAGAGGAGCTGAAATTATTAATATATATTTTATTCGAGAAATAATGAGGCTTCAGAGCATAAAATTCTATTACCTATGCTATTGGTAACTGTCGAGAGTGTGAGTTAATCTTTGTATGCTATCGCAGAGATCAAAGGAAATTAATCTGTATGTTTACTATATTAGAGTTCAAGGCTGTGAGAACAAATCAGTGTTGGTTGTCTATTGATGCAACCACTTGTTGACAGACCGCCAGGAGCTCAGAACAGTGGACCAATATTTGAATGCATTCCCAATGCATTTGTTAACTGCAAGATATGCTAACTGATACACTGAAATCGGATATATATATTATACAGAGACAAACTCTCCAGAAGAATGTTAGTACACTTTTAAACTCTTCCAGTGGAAATTTGGTCTTAACTGTGTACAGCATTCTTTAAGGTTCTTTCATATCATGGGACAGAATTTCTTTCGTTCATACTGTTTAAGATTCTCCTATTTAGATGTTTACCCGTCTGTTTGGGATCACTTTATTATTCATGTAACTCAGACTTGAGGTGAACAAATTAAGCTTGAAAATTTTGGTATTCATTTTTGAAATATTTTCCGTCAGCACAACTCAGAGAAGGCACGTCACACGTGTTTTTGAACTTGTTAATAAACATAACTCTTAGCTGGGATCCGCCAATAGTCTCACTAGCAATCATTGCTTCTTTGAACTTCTCTTACACATAAATCGGTATCTGTTCTGCTGGTACTCCATGTTATAAGTACCTGCCAACCACGTATGTGGTTGGTTGAGGATGCTGATAGTTTCATTTTTTCCCTAACTTCCAAACTATTTTTCATTTGTTTGTTGCATTACAGTAGATGTTCTTTATTTATGATAGATTCACAACCTCACTCAGTGTCCATGATTAATTTCACCCTGAAGAGATGTTCTGACAGGTACAAACATGTAATGTGATCTAGGGGTTCTCTTTTGCTTTCGGATTACTTATACATATTTTAACAGCTCCCCGTCCTTGATAGCACATTACATTTCTAATGCAAATAGTATCCACTCGGAAGTTTACATGAACGTTACGGCTCTGTGTTGGCAATACTCTTGATCCAGTCACATGATACGAAATAAAAGACAAAAGGTAATCCGTTCCTGAATAAATAAATCTGAAATTGAATTTTTGTAAGACAATTATTTAGTAACTACATTTTAGCAACATGTGCATATATTTAAACATTTTATTTGTACATTTTAAATAAACATGTCTTTTATGTGGTGTGAAATTTAAAATATAAACTCACATCCGAGGTATTAAACATGCTGAGATGCAATGCATATGAAATGTATAATTTACCTAAGACTCCGAGTCTATTCATGAATGTCGACGTAGGATGCACCAAATAATATTAATGTTAATTCCATAAAAGGGAGTAATTTTAACATTTAATAAAACGAAGTTTAATAAACCTTTTTATTTATTTGGGTTTCTTGTAATCGGAATTTGAAAAGGATAATCGACAAAGCTAAATGAAGTTTTTCAGCGTAATACATAGTTCTTTCTTCTTAGCATTTTCATAAAAAATTTTGCATCAAATTATAAGAGTTATGCAATATTTCAACTGGCCCATACCGAGCATTGAAATTTTGTCAGGTAAAATAAAATATAGTTTTTATAAATTAAGTTTTTAATGTAAACCTAACAACTCATCACAAACACTTAGACTTAAAATGATTGTTTTTGGACATGGATAAAACAATTGTTTTCTCTTTGATAATCTTGAACATGAACTCTAGTGCCTCTTCGCACCAAACACCTTAATTAGTCGCTCTTTCTGGTACGTACTCGAATGTCATTCTTGTCGTAGTGTTAAATAAGCTATTGATTTACGGGAGGAGGCACTTATGCAGAGATTGTGCGACTGTAACTTACTGACTCCGAGTACCTGTGTAGTGCGACAACGTTCGGTTCAGTTGCTGCACTCTGTTTTGTACAACTAAAGTGGAAATCCTTGAATGACACAATGTAAATAACTAGAAGAAAAATAATTGATAGTAACACCTGTTAACCAGTTTTTTTAATCACAAAGTGGGCAGTTTGTCTAGATAGCGACATAATTACGTGCTAAAAACCCAACAATTCTGCGACTGTCGCGCTATAATTATTCTATGGCGCTACGAGACACTAACCAATGTAAATATGCAATGAACAGTAGCTTCAATAACATTAGATGGGAAAAGGTTTTTTGTCATACCTCCAGAGTAAAAATAGCTGCTTCATATGGAAAACGATGCGCTGATTCCGAAAACGACTTTGGGTTTTTCCAATCAGACTTAGTCCAAAAGATATCCATGAAAAACCAAAATCTGCAATTTAAATGGCATTAAAATGTGCTTCTTAGGTAAAATAGCAATAAAATTATAATATATAAACCGATTAAATTTTTAACAATAGAAATAACATATCACACATCTTCATAGGTACCGACTCTCTTCAGAAACCAGACACTTCTCCAACTTTGCAGGCAGGATCCCAACGACCTTGATAACCTGTTTCCATTGTGGCCATGTTCTTATGAAATCGCTCTCCCTTTTCATCACTTATAGCACGCAAGTTTTCAGGAAAAACGCACAAGTGTGAATGGAGGAAGTTACATCTTAGCATTGTAGTAATGTATCTAAAGATTCATATTGTTCATCCTTTCTGTTGCCAAGAAACCTTTCTACCACTGTCTTGAAAGCACGCCACGCCGCCAGTTCCAAATTCATTAGCTTACCTTCAAAAACTTCGGGTTTTAAAATATTCCTTATCTCTGGGCCAATGAAAATATCCTCCTTTAACTATGTATATGTCAAACTTGGAAATAAAGCAGATCATTTCCTGTAGACTGTAATGCTAATCGTTTCAGCAAACATCGATTCCAAGATCTCTCTAGGTTTTCCCCCAGGTTGATCGAACAACTGTATCACATTTCTAATGTTGGGGGGTTCGTTATGTTGAACTTAAAACTTATTTGAATCATCACTGCTGTTACTGTCAGTTTCTTCAAATGACTGGGGGAACTGGTAAAGTTTCGCTATGAGGAAGAGACAGGTCTAAATGCTGATGGCACATTTGGATAAATAACAGGGGATTTTGTTTTCTTAGTCAAAGCTGACACTTTTACCATACAGTACTTTGTTGTTCCCACTAAATCATAAGTACGGCGAATAGTAAGGGTTTTAATTTCTCAAATTAGTTGTACAATACGAGTAATGTAACAATATTTTTAGACAAAATCGAAAGTTTCACTAAAAACCAATAACTCCTTCTTCAGTATGTTTATGTCTTAAGACTTACACTTTTTCCACGTAAACTTCCGCTCCCATCCCAGTAATAAAGTTGTACGTGACAAACACAATAAGTTTAGGGACTATGGAACTCACCAAGTGTTTTTAACTACTTATAATTATTTATTTAGCATTCCATTCTAAAAAATGTAAGTAACAAACTTTAGTATACACTGTGCATAATGTTACATTTGCTATAGTCGGCAATCTAATATGAATAAAAACTGAGACCTAATAGGCTAATTTAAAGGAAAGGTCTGTTTGCACGTATAACAATTACAAAAACCGTCATCCCGAAAGTAAAAACTATGTTCCCTAGTGTCATTCAACGGAGACCAGATAAAAAGAAAGGAAAGGAAATTGCTTAGAATTGCATAATGTTAATTATTATTTATTTCACTCTGATAAACTAATTAAGCACGCTAACATTCATAAAGCATATAGGATCAGCATCTTACTTGAATATCTAATTAAAACACTCAAGAACTTGCTGAAATGAGGTCTCTGGTTCCATAGCAGGCTACACACTTTTACACGTGTAAATAATACATAATTTACAAACAAATGGTAGGATCATATACAGAGAATGAAAACTGATAGAATACCCAGCTGTTGACTGGAATCATGCCTCTAGCCTGATACCACGAAGAAGATGGTGATAAACAGACCTCTTATAAAAAAATAAGTTACATATCTTAATGTGCTGTCATGTCTATTGAGTTATGAGCTAGACCTCGGAATTTTAGACACCTAAAATAAGTTACAAAGTTATTAATAGACACTATTTTTTAATTTTAGGCAAGAAAATGTTTAAGTTTTGGACCACAAAAGACTTAATTAGTAATTATGGAGGAAAGTAGGTATTTGTACATTTTTATGAGTATGACTATTTGTTTTCATAATTTGCAGCACAACATATTATCAAGATTTTCTCAACATTTTCAAAGTTAGGTTATGTCTTTTGTCTGTTAAAAGCTGGAAATGACATTTCCATTGGCGCAGATGTTATAAGAACAAATTTATATTTTTCATGCCCACTCCAACAGTTTCTCCAACTTCCTCCACCAAAACAGCTACCACGCCGACCATACAGCATTTCCGGAATTTTTTTCACTACCCTTTCCCCTTGTCAGCATTACTAATTTTCACTTCAGCTTCTTGCAACACTTACACCTGAGTTTCCTCCAGCAAAGGGTTTCCTATTGTTGAGGGAAAAAATTAACGATTTACCTTTACGTAAACAAAATGTCGCTTCAATGTTGAATGTTTCAACAGTTGCTTTGCTGCACTCTCAGTAGGAAGCAGCAATGACAACCCCAGTTCTGGCGTGTTAATAGGTTGAGGATAAAGAGAAGTCTCTGGAAGAATGCAATGCAAAACGTTTTCTTCATATCGGAGATCAGGGTATTCATGCCTAATGATGTATAAGGTTAGGATGGAATGTTTTTAGAAGGGAAGATATTGAGATCATTTAGGAAGCAGTGTCTATGTAGAGAAGAAGTTACACCACCGGGAAGTAACAATTGTAAACTTTTGTTTACAATAAAGGCAATGAACTGGCCATGGACTATGGAACTATCTGGTTGCTACAAGATGTGAAGGGAAGACCTATAATCGAGTTTACCAACTGCTATATTTGCAATAAATCTTGTTGAGAGCATCCGTTGTCTCGCCATCATCTACCTACAGATGTTCTCCCTAATTGCACCAAGTGCTTTCCGATACTCAATATGCAAATTCTTCTTCCTTAGCATGAACTCAGATGGAATTTGCGAAATACCTGATTTTGCAGGGTGTTCCATGTAATATTAGCTGCTATCAAAGCCCTGAAAAGATTTGAATTGAAATCACCAGTTGTAGCCAAACTCACGAATGTTTGAGTCAGTAGAGTTTGTTTCAGCAAATTCTTTTCTTTAGCTTTTCCTATGTGTCTTGCGCCATTTACATGCTGCTTAATGTGACATTTTCTCTCGTGTGAAATCTGAATTTTTTTAATAAGTTGTAAAACAGGTATAGTACAGATCTACAAAAACGATGTAACAATGTATAAATATATATAAGAACTTGAGTTGAGGTTGCAGCCCAGCGGTTGTCCTCATTGCAATGTGCTAAATGTTAATCTTGCAATAAATCTGAATGTGGTTTCAGTTTTCGAAGTTTCGCAATGGTGGTGGTAGTGGTGGTGGTAGGTGGGCTGGAATGTTTCTCAGAAGTTCATTGGGGTTGTTTAAAAAGGTGCGATGAAGTCAATTGTAGCAGAAGTGGAGGAAGTGTTTGAATGTGTAAATCTTTATGTTGAGTTTCTTCAGGCGAAGAACCCGGTTCTGGAAGGTTTGGATCCTTTTCAGTTGTAAATCGGAAGCCGAACTCCATATAGCCAGATAAGTCTTATCATTGAGAAGTGGATTAATCCTTAGACATAAACCGGTAAAGGTGATGAAGCAGATATTTTAGTTGAGTAATTTTGTGTGGTAGTCTTATTATTAAACTATTTATGTGCTATCTCCAGTTGAGTTTGTTATTCAGCCGAGTGGATTGCACTGTGGGTGTTTGTTCTTCTTCGAGATAAACACTTTGATTTGTTTTATAAGTGAACTGAGCTACTTTAGACTTCATTATACTTTTCCATTGTTTGCACCATATGCCCAACAGATTGACATATGTCTGAAGGTTGTCAGCTGATGTGCTACTGTCAGATTATCATCATGTGTATACATCAGATAAAGATACGGCGTCCATATGCTTCCTTGAGGAACTTGTATGGCACAGATTGGAGACTGAGTATTTTCATAACCAAACGAGAAAGTTCTGTTAGACAGAAATAACTGTATAATTCTATATAAGTAGTAGTTTTAATTTATACAGCAGTTTAGTGTCCCAAATCTTATCAAATGTCTTCGCAGTATCCAGAAATAGCGCAAGACAAGCAGATTTTGTTCAAATGTATCTAATATGACACTGAGGACAAGAATGTAATGATCGGTATTATGGAATTCGTTGCCTTCTTCAAGAGTTGAGGATACAATATCTTTGAAAACAAAGGGAGAAGGCTGATTGGTCGATAACTATGAGGATTGTTTTTAGCTTCGTTTGGTTTGTGAATCATTACAGTATACACTCATTTCCATCTAGCTGGAAAATGACCTAGACGAAGAATGACATTAAATATCTGTGTTAAAACACAAGTTTACCGGAGAAATTGTTATAAGCAGTTGTTCAACAATTAAATCATGACCCGGAGATTTGTTGCCTGAGTATTTCTTTATTGCATTGAATACTTGAGCAGGGGTAAAGTATGTAGCGAAATTCGTTAACTGAAGCGGCGCTGTAACTTTCTCTGACATTTCTTGTTCAAATTCAGGATTTCTAGTTGGATTCGGTTTGAATTGTTCTTCTAAACGTTTTCACATTTTCTTCTCAAGTGCTATGCCAGCAGTTATCAAATCTCAGAGGATGTATTCTATCTTTATATTTTGTTAGAATTTTAGCTGTTTGCTCTAAAGACCCATCTTTGCAATTAAGTGAAAGCAGTTGATTTCTAGTAGCAAGAATTCTCTCTTCCTTAAGGGAAGTGGTTTGCTTATAAAGTGTTTTATGGGGAGGATATCTACTTTGTTACGATAATTTTATTTCATCTCAAGGAGCTGTTTCACTTTACGAGTCATTGCATGTTTATTACTGTAATGTAATTGTTTATCTAGCGGCGTAGTGAAAGCATCTTGCCACTCTGCTTATTGCCACCTCAATATATTGTGGAGTTTTTAAGGAAATGTTTAAGTTTGCGGTTTCATCCAATGTTGACCTATAACAATACCAATCGAAGGGTCGTTTTATTAAGGTTGGATGATTATAATTGCTCATTTGCGTTCAGAACATATTGTGGTTATTACAGTGGAATGATCTGAGAAGTAAGGACGGATGGAGCAGTACATTTGTCAAGTTTTTGCCTATGAAGAAATCTAAAACATCTGCAGTTCATAATATTAACTTTGTTCTATCGAAATGACAGTTGAGTTGCAGCACCTAAGAGCAATTTCCCTCGCGGACTGACTAAGTTAGAGTCCCATTTGGAGTGTTTGCAGTTAAAATCCTCCCCTAGAAGAAATCTATTACCCATCTAATAAGCTATGTTTCAGAGTTTGTTGGACATATGTTGTTTTCTGGTGCTGAGTAAAATAATTCTGTTTGTTCATAGTTATCATAATTCTTCAAATTTGAAGTTCATTTTCAAGTTCGTCATGATCTTTGTTGTTTTTGATAATTATGGCAGATCCATCTTTTCTTGTTAGTCAGGAAAGTCAACTCGACACATTCGATAACCACGAATGTAAAGTGCCAATCTTGTCTCGGCAACGAGCAAATGATTCTAAAAATAATTTTAATTCCAAGCACTTATTAGTCACCCTTCTATAATTCCGAGTGCAAACTTTTAACGGATTATTTCTGACACAGCTCATTTCTAAGAAGGGAAGTAATCACTTGTTGCAATGGAATAATTAGACATTTATCAATCAGCTTTTATATTATACTGTTAGTAGTGTCAAAGCATTCTTAGTAATGTCTGCTTATGAGGAATAGGTGCGAGTGTAATTTGCATTTATTTCGTGATTAGGAACAGAAGTAACAAGAAGTTGTTGTCGGCCGAAGTTTCTTATGTTAGTTTGGGTGGAATTATGAGATTGGAGTGCACAGGACAACTTGTGTAGTTTGCTGTGTGTTGCACAGATAGGAAGGAGATTTTTTATTTCTGGTGTACATTTAATGCAATGGAAAGTCCTATAACAGTAATCCTAACATACAGAACGTTTAGGTTTAGGTGGTTCAATCTTAACTACAGCAGTTTCATAAATGTTTCATTAATTGGATTTGGTTTTAGATCAGAAATTGATTTATTTATGGACGCTCTTTAACATCTCAGGTCATCAGCGTAAAGATCAGAAAGAAAAGAGGCATAGGAGCTTTGGTTACGGGATGGAAAAGTGGTATCATTTGCACTTATTGATTACCTAATTCGCCGAGCTCTTCCAGCTTTAATTTATTAGCATACGAAGGTTGGGGTCCTCTCGCTGCGAGCCTGAAATTCTACTCACTTGTAAGTTGGTATGTGAGAAATCAGCATCGTTTGTTTGTAAGCAGTCTGCTATTTTTCTATAATCTTTAATTATTTCGAAGTTAATTTTAGCCTTGTTGTCACTTACAGTCATATGTTCATAATTTCCGGTTTTGATTTTGAGCAAATCATTTAGAAACTGTTTAATATTTACTAAATTGCATATAAAGGTGGAGGCCTATTAATTTGCTTGGAGCTGTTTTCATTAATACTAGCAGTACTTACATCATTGATATCTTCATTGAGTTCTTGTAAGGGAGCAAATTTATTAAAAGGAGAACCATGTTTCAAACTTTGTCTTTTGGTGGTAGTTGTATTTTCAGTTTGTGCCATTTCAATAGACGCAATCATACAATTAAATTGTGCCTATCTATGAATTGTTATTTAAATAAATACTAGAACTGTAATTTGAATAATAACGAAGCACTTATTAAATAAAAATTTAATTTATTTAAGAGCACTATTAACTCAGAGCTAGCAGCGAATTTCCACCGCCTCCTATGTAAGAATCTGAGTGGATGCCTTAAATATGATTTGAAATTAATATTTTTCTTTGATTTAATTTTCCTTAAAATTGAGATTCGAATAACTGAATAGCTTAACATCGTAAACAACAGCAAAAAATACAACAATAACAACAACAACAACAACAATAATAATAATAATAATAATAATAATAATAATAATAATAATAATACGTGTTTATAACTCCTACCATAACAAATGAAATGTTTAAATTCTTACGTATTTGTTACATAAATAGCAAATAATTATTTTCTCGTCGTAAATAATATCGTTATAACCCACCAGCCAGGAATGAATTAAAAAAAAGCGTTCTAATACTTATATTTTGACTTGTTTATTTTCACACTGCTATGCAATACAGGGTATGAGCATCAAACCACACACAGAGAAGAAAACTAGAAATAAACTTTAAAATATGTATTGCACATTGTCATTGAAGCATTCAACATGGGTGGTAGTTAAAACGTTAATCAGAAGGATATCAATTGTTGGCGCGACCAGCCGTGAACGGTTAGCTTTTCATTGTTGACACAAATTCGCCTGTAGACTTCGCAACAATGTGATGTAATGCCATGAGAAAATGTAAAAATAAGTCATTTCTAAGTGTCTATATTTATTATTAAAGTTACTTTAGATACAAAAAGGCAGAAATAGGCACTAACCCCCTTTTTAGGTCGTTATAGGCACTACAAAAGCGCTCCCAAAGAGTATCATTTTCCTAAAGCAACTAAATAGGCATTTGCATAAAATGCCAGGTTTAGTAACGATAATTGCAATATCACACATTTAAGTAAGAAAATTTAAATTGCAGAATACACCTACACACGGCATATGTTTTTGCCAGCAAATGTGCACATTAATCAATGATGAGATATATCACTACTGATATAAACATTTCTTGAAATTTAACAAATGTGTCCGAGTTAGAGTCCGAATTTTCGTGATTTATGATCCGATTTTCGCAAGAATCGTCATCCCTAGTCCTCATCAATGACAAAAACCTCCCCCCCCCCAAGATAGTTATTTTGAATGATTTCACCTCGTGAAGTACATGTGA